>RJVT01000102.1:0-141190 GCA_018835575.1 Cotesia chilonis
TCGTAAATTGAACGTGCCGCTGAGCGAGTATTAATAATGTATTTTTTTATATTTTTTTTTCTTATTATCATTATTTTTTAATAAACGTTCGTTCTTGTACATTTGCTCTCATTATGTTGCATCCTACCCCTAATATTCAGGTGAAGGGACCAATGGCACCGATCTGCGACCCATGTGGCTCCAGTCAACGTCTGGGGAGGTGTTGTGACGTGGGAAATTTCCCACCTAGAATCCAACTAGAGAATTTTTTTTTGGATTATTTGCCTTGTGTTGTTGCCAAGCTGATGAAATGTTGAGATTCGACGCGACTGTGTCGCCCCAAGTGGTCCGGTCATAAAACAAAGCTCGAGTAAAATTTAAGCCGACCGCGCTAATTAGTAATAATGAGGAATGGATGCGTCCGAACTAAAATTCAATGTATCGGATATAGAGTGAGTGATATAGTATGATGGGGAAAGCGACCGGGCGAACCCACATTCAGTCGATATCAACGACCGAGGAGACATCTGGGAGGAGCAACGAGTGACTAGCAAGGCACGGAATCGGACTCCACGAACGACTGGAAGTTAAACGGCGGGAGACACGTCGAGGCTCCACCTGAACGCCGAATTCGAACTAAATTGGTAAATCGACCAATCATCGATCACGGCTATTTATCGTACGACGGCTGATTGGACGCGCAGCTCATTAGCGGTGCTGAAGAAAAGACCACGTGTTGCAAAAGGAAAACGGAAAAGCCAGTACTAATTCTGACACGAACGCTTATATGCCACGTGCTAGAGAAAAATACGAAATTAATTAATTAAAACCGCAATACTTTTTTTGCTATCGCTATTAAAAATTGAACCGTTTCTTTTTTTTGTTGTTTTGTTTTGTCGAGGAAAAGTATTATTACATTTTACTTGAAAAATCGACACGGGAAATTGTTCGTGGGAGTTTCGCCGTTTTGTTGTCAAAGTATAATTCAAGTGAATACTGAAGAGAGTGTTGTATCAGAGTCAAGGACGACAACTACATTTGTGACGTTCGATCTCGCCGTTCCCGGGGAAAACGCCATCGTCAAGGAATCACGTTCATCAGCACCGCCGACATCGGATTTTTTTTTATTTGATACCCATACCGAGAGGTCGACTGAGTGGGGTAAGCGCGGTCGCAGTTGTTATTTTACCTGGGTGACTTCACCACGAATCGCGATTAAATTAGATTATCATCGATAATCTTATTAAAAGTTTTTTTTAATTAATATTTGCTCACGACTTCGGAATTGAGTCCGAAATTAATTGTGTACCGGAATTCAACAATTGCGTTGTAAATTCCGGCTTCGTGACGTCAGCCAGGTACCCGTGCCAAATTCTATTATAATTAAGTAGTTAATGACATTGTGTATAGTTGTTTGAGTTGGAGTGTACTTTTGAAACATTTTGTCGCACCTCGAGCTTTGTTCCCGCGAATTACTCGACGGGTAACAGCGATCCCATATAAACTATTGATTAGTTATTCATTTATTTTTTTTTGCTGTTGATCGAAACCGGCGAAATAAACTAATTTTTTTTTATTGTTAAATAAACAATTTGCAATAATTTCGCAAATTTACTGATAATTGAAACCGGCGAAATAAACTAATTTTTTTTTAATGTTAAATAAACAATTTGTGCATCCAAACAACATCGATGCTTACAGTTCTATCCGCGGGGCATATTTAAGTTCATACAAAGTTAACAAAAAAGGAGAATACTGGAAACATGAAAAAAAAAATGAAACATAAAATTTAATTGACTTCCTTTTTCAATTCGCCCAGCGAAGCGGATGGGAAACGGCTAGTTCTAGACAAATAAATTTTAAGCAAATAAATTTTAGTTACGTCCGTAAAAATACAATTTTGTATTTAAGTCGCCGGGTTTAAAGAGGTTTAGACAACAGGTAAATTTCCCTAACAGACTAAACCGTTAAGTTTTTATTTTATGGATTCGAGAAGGTGAAAACCCATAAAATGAAAACAGAAACAAAAACCCAGCAAAGAAAAGGTCCCTCAAACACGACAACCAACCTCGAAAATGATAATAATAGCCTCCACTTACTATTTTCTAATCTTGAATCAAAAAATAAGAGTACAAAGTAAATAAATTTCTTTTTTATTAAAAAATATTTATTCAATGGAAAGTTTACCATTTCGCTTACAATACGATATTACTCATTATTAGATATAAAATAACAGTATGTATTTTATTTACGCCGAGTAGAATTATATTAATACTTCTTTGTATACTCTATTTCTTGTCATTTTTCCTTCTGCTTAAATTAACAAATTTTCAGCATTTCCAATTCTAGAAAACGCAACGTATAGTTGAACATGAGAAAAGCATTCAATTGACAAATCTACACCCGCTATTTTCAATGTTTGACCTTGAGACTTATTGATTGTAATTGCAAAACATACTCGAACCGGAAATTGAATACGTTGTATCAGGGTAAAATTACCCTTAATCAATAAGTCGCCGGATATCGATAATTATTCGACATAGCAATAGCGCGTCTCGATCTTCGGGCCTAAAAAGAGAATAGGAGGGGGTAGTTTTGGGTTATTATAGGTGAGCCGTGCAGTGAAAAAAGGAGAAGTAGTGTGACCGCCAGAGAGTGCCACGGGAAATCAAGAAGGACCGATCCCGGAGTAGTGACGAGACAAGGAAGCCAAACTACAACTAGACTTCATCCTCAACGAGTGAGTTAGAACGTCGTTTTATTCGTCAAGTATCCAGAATTACTCTGTGGGAAAGAAGTGGACCCGGTTTACCTAATACTCGGTTACTTCTCCTTTCCCATTTATTAATTAGAACGTTTAATCTATTTACTATTTAATAATTAACTTTTCTCAATAATTAACATTTTATAATTCAGTAGCTAATTAATTGAATTTTCTATTCGCTAGTTTCGTCGAGAGTACCTCAAGGGAGTTTATACCCGAGGACTCCTCAAGACTTTGTGGTGTTAATTATCATAAAATTTATTGTTTGATTAGTTATAATTAATTCCAAACATCGGGAAAATTGATTCACGTACAACTGTTTATTAATAAAATAAAATCGAATAGAAATTCTTCGAAAAAATTCCATGGTATTCCCGCAGATGGGTTAAGCATTCTGTAAAAGGTGCGACGCAGTTAACGTATACCCAAGGTCAAAAAGTCACCACGCGCTAGCATAAAAATTGGCGTCTGTTTTGAGCTCGCAAATATTTTATTTAATGTTAATTATTGAGAATTTGTTTTATTAAACCTGGCCAAAAATTTATGATTTTATTCAACTGAGAAAATTGTTTATTATTTAATAATTTTTAATTAACTTATCGGGAAATCCCCGAGGAAATTTTGTGTATTGAATTAAGTTCCGGAAAAATTTTATCCTGTTAATTTTATGTCATCATCGTGAAAAAATTTCCTAAGAAATTATTTAGCAACGTGGCTTATCAAGTCCGAGATTCGTTTATTAGAATTGTTGCAAGAAAATCTACAAGAATTTGATTTATTTTATGTTGAGAATTAAACTCGTGACTAATTTTTTAATCAAAGTTTATAAGTCGAATTGAATTCGGATTTTAGAGAATTAAATTGTTAATTGAAAATATTCGGTAAATTTAATTATTACCCTCGCAAACTTTGATTCATTCTGGAAACACTGTGGAATCGCTTTGGAAACATTCTATAATCAGACTGATTCCAGCATGTTTCCAGAGTGTGTTTGTTACATTTGTCCATTATGTTTCCAGAGTAAAACCAGAGTGAATACATATCGAAACTATAATGAATCCATTTTGAATTCAGAATGTAACTTGATCGAATACATATTGGAATCAGAAAGAATACATATTAAAACCAGAATGTAACCAGATGGATACATACTATTTCAGAATAAATTTTTACAATCCCATAATGCATTCTGAGTAAATATTCCATTTTCAAAATAATTTCATACCGAGTAAAAAAGTTATATATAATTAGACATAATATATATATACCATATATATTATAAATGAAAAATGGCCCTATAATTATATATAACTATATACAATCATATAGACTTATTTCCATAGAAAAAAAAACCGTCACGCGCGGGAACCGAACCTGAGGCCTGACGCTTGGGAGACTATTACTTTACCCGTTTACCTATGAGACTTACTTGAATAACAGAGTTTTTAACAACTACAAGTAATGCAAATCGTATGCTCGATCGATGCGTAATAAACAAAATTTTTTATTTTATTTTTAAATTATTAATTATCAATATACACTGATAGAAAGATTAATTGATTATTAATAAATTAATTTATTCGAAGACAATTATTTAATTGGTTAAATTTTAATAAATTCTCTAAATTAATATACATGAAAGTCTTGAAGTTAATAACTTAAAAATTATTCAAGGTGTACAAATGCTTATATGTAAAATAGGAGAAACTAATCAAAAATGAACAAGCCGAAGTTACAAATTTATTTTGTGGTTGGAAATCCAATTAATTATGAAGCCCACGAAAATGATCGCTTTTTGATTATAACCGAAGGTTTTCTTGATGAGAACTTGAATATTTATGCTCGAGCAAATATTAAAAATGAACACATGTAATGACGTATAGTTATATAAAAATTATATGCAATTATATATAACCTTGAAAACAAACATATGTAAAGACATATAGTTATATATAAATTATACATAATTATATAAAGTCTTATATAATTATATGTAACCTTAAAAACGAACATAAAATCGTGGTCATTAATTTAAGTATGTTTTTAGTATTAGAGGAAAATAGCCATTTGTAAAATAGAATGTTTATTAACTCTAAATTTGGAAATCAGTCGATAATGTCATTTGTAAAATTTGTCGCAAATAAAAAATGATATTAATGAAATTGGCGAAATTTAAATTTCACCAATTATAAATTTAGTCATTTAAAAAATAACGAATAACAAAAATCTGTAGGTACGTGAATTTAGCCAATTCTTACTGCAGAAACTTGAAAAATTAGCCGATTATAAACTTTGTGAAATGTAAAATTAGCCGTTTCTAAATGTCTCGTAATTCTTTAACGGATCGACGGATCAAAAAACGCTTTGAGGCATCTGAAAGGACTTTCATAAATTTAGTTTCTCTGAAAATTAGAGCAGATTCGACGGACTCATTGAAAAGTTATAAGAAGTTTGAAAACCGCTAATTTTACAATTGGTAAAGTTTACAATCGGCTAATTTTATAAGTTTCTGCAGTGAGAATTTGCTAAATTCACGTAGCCGAAGATTTTTGTTTTTCACTATTTTATAAATGACTGAATTTTGATTTGGTGAAATTTCCATTTCGCTAATTTTATTAATATCATTTTTTATTTGCGACTAATTTTATAAATGACATTATCAACTAATTTTAAAATTTATAATTTATAAACGTTCGATTTAAAATGGCTATTTCCAGTAAACTTAAAAACATACTTAAATTAATGACCACGTTGTATGTAGACATATATATATACAGGGTGTCTCAAAGTCGTAAGCCACCGACAGGGTGTGGTAGAAAATTGGATTCTGAATAGAAAAGTCCTTTACCATTTTTCGATCAGACCCATAGAAAATTACTACAAATTTATGAAAATAGACCAATGAAGAGCGCGGTTTAGCGGCAGAACGGTAGGCGCAAGAGCGAGCGAGTGGAAGCGCGACAGGCAATGAGTGCGCGCTCGCTTGCACACGTGTGATATCATTCTCAGTTATAGCGGGATGCCCGCATGCAATAATAATGATCAATGATACTCCTGTAAATAAAAAAAAATTATTAGAAAAATCATCCATAGACAGCCCCATAAAAAAAATTGCGATTTTTTGATAATAAAACTCAAATTCTGTGCACGAAAAAAAAAAAAAAAAGCAAATATATCAGTGACCCTGTAAAAAAAAAAAAAAATAAAACTACCCCAGACAGGGAGATACAGCCCCGTAAAGCCGAAAATTCGCGATTATTTAATAATGAAATTCAAATGATCAGAGTGCACTTGAAGTGAAAAAAAAAAGCAATAAAAATAATCAGTGACACTACTGTAGGTGAAGAAAATTTTTAAAAATAAAAAACTACCCCATAGACAGGGAGATACAGTCCCATAAAGCCAAAAATTGTGCGATATTTCAATAATTAAAATAGAAATTTTCGACGACTACTCAAAATTTCAAATAAAAATCTAGGACTAATAGTTAACTATACCCATAACAATCAGAAAAAAATTAAAAATTACAAAAACCACCCCATAGACACTAAGATACAGCCTAATAAAGCCGAGTATTTCGGGATTATTTAACATAAAAATTAAAATATTCACAGTGCATTCGAAATAGAAAAAAAATACCAATCAAAATTATCAGTGGTACTTTTGACCATCAGACAAATTTAAAAAATTGTAAAAACACCCATAGATACCGAAATACGACTTGATAACGCACAAAAATCGGGATTGCTTAGAAATTAAAATTCAAATTATTGGTGCCCATTGAAAATCAACAAAAGAAACCTTTTGTACTTATCGATTAAACTCCTGTGTATCGAAAAAAATTATTATTTAAAAAACCACCCCGCAAACTCCGAATTATGATCCCATTAAGCTGAAAATTTCTGATTTTTTAGTAATTAAAATGCTACTTCTCGGTGTCCGTTGAAAATAAATGAAAAGTATGAAAACTCATTTTCAGATATACTCTTGTAAGCAAAAAAAAATAAGATTTGAAAAAACCACCCCATTAACGGCGAGATAGGACCCCATAAATCCGCTAATTTGTGATTTGTTAGTAATTGAAATTGAAATTCTTGGTGTCCATTTAACAACAACAAGAGAAACCTATTGTACTTTTAAATTACACCCTTAAAAACATAAAAAAACTTAACTCTTGAAAATCCACCGCATAGACACTAACAAACATCCAAATAAAGCCAACAATTCGCGATTTTTCAATAATTAAAATTCAAATTTTCATATGACACCGAAAATTTCGATATCAATCCACAAAAAATCGATAAATCGCGGCTTTATGGAGGCGTATCTTGGGGTCTATGGGGTGAATTCTTGAATTTTGATATTTTTATTTATTAAAAAGAGTAAATTGGAAAGTGGAATGAGTTTATGCTCTTTATTTTAAGTGGACACCGAGAATTTCAATTTAAGTCAATTAAAAATCGACAAATAGTGACTGTATGGGAGTGTATCTCGGTGTCTGTGGGGTGGATTCTAAAATTTTGATTTATTATTTTATAACAGAGATAACATTAAAAAGTACAATAATTTTCTTTTACTTATTTTGAGTAGACACCGAGAATTTCAATTTAAATCAATGAAAAATCGAACAATTGTGGCATTGTGGGGTTGCCTCTCGGTGTTTATGGGGTGGATTCCAAAATTTTGATTTTTTAATTCATAAAAAAGGTTAAACTGGAAAGTAAGATAATTTTCTTTGAGTTATTCCGAGTTGACACCGAGAATTTCAACTTAACTTCACAAATAATGGAGAAATCGCAGCTTTATGGGGGTGTATCTCAGTGTCTATGGGGTGGATTCTTAAATTTTGATTTTTCAATTCTTTACAAAGGTTACATTGGAAAGTACGATAATTTTTTTTAAGTTATTTTCAGTGGACACCGAGAATTTCCATTTAAATCAATGAAAAATCGAAAAATCGCGGCTTTATAGGGTTGTCTCCTGATGTTTATAGGGTGGATTCCGAAATTTTCTTTTTTTAATTCATGACGAAGATTGAACTGGAAAGTGGGATAGTTTTCTTTGGCTTATTTTCAGTGGATACCGAAAATTTCAAATTAAATAAATGAAAAATTGACAAATCGCGGCTTTATGGGGCGCATCTCAGTGTCTATGGGGTGGACTCCATAATTTTGATATTTTTATGTATGACTGACGTTAAATTGAATAGAAGGATTATTTTTTTTTGTTATTTTCAGTGGACACCGAGAATTTCATTGAAAGTAAATTAAACATCGACTTATCGCCAGTTTATGGGGTGTATCTCGGTGTTTATAGGGTGGATTCCATAATTTTGATATCTTTGTGTATGACCGAGGTTACATTAGATAGGAAGATTATTGTAATTCTGTTATTTTAAGTGGACACCGAGAATTTCAATTTACGTCAATAAAAATCGACAAATCGCGAGTGTATGGGAGTGTATCTCGGTGTCTCTGGGGTGGTTCCTAAAATTTCGATTTTTATTTCATAACAAAGATAACATAAAAAGTACAATAATTTTCTTTGACTTATTTTGAGTGGACACCGAGAATTTCAATTTCAATCAATTAAAAATCAAAAAATCCCGGCTTTACGGGGTTGCCTCTCAATCTCTGTGGGGTGGATTTCATAATTTTAATATTTTTATGTATGACCAAGGTTGAATTGAAAAACAGGATTATTTTCTTTCTGTTATTTTTAGTGGACACCGAGAATTTCACTTGAAGTCAATAAAAAATCTAAAAATCGCGACTTCATGGGGATGTATCTCGGTGTCTATGGGTGAATTTACGAATTTTGATTTTTTTTTATGACAAAGGTAAAATTAGACAAGAGGATATTTTTCTTTGGCTTATTTTGAATGGACACCAAGAATTTCAATATCAATCCAAAAAAAAATCGAGCAATCCCGGTTTTATGGGGCCGTATCTCGGTGTCTATGGGGTGAATTCTCAAATTTTGATAATTTAATTAATAACTAAGGTTAAATCGAATAGTTAAATTATTTTCTTTGATTTATTTCAAGTTGACACCGAGGATTTCAAAATAAATTCATGAATAACCGACAAATCGCGGCTTTGTGGGGGTGTATCTCGCTGTACATAGGGTGAATCGATTGATTATGAATCTAGAAATATTCTGAAAAGTGTTTTCTATGATTTCTATAAGTTTTCTTCCTTAATCTCTAGTGGACACCAAGAATTAAATTTTAACAGTCGAATTTGTGGCAATTTAGTTGAGAAACGCCGTGTTTGGGGCTGTTACTCGGTGTCTATGGGGTTGATTGATCGATTAGGAGTTTAAAACTCTTTTGTAAGGTCTTATTTATGATTTCAAAGAGTTTTCTTCCTTAATCTCCAGTGGACACCGAGGAATGATTTTTTAAAAGTCAAATTGCTGTCAATTTAGACGAAAAACGATACCGTTTATGAGGCTGTTACTCGGTGTTCATAGGGTGGATTAATCGATTACGACTCGAAAAATTTTCTGTAGGGTGTACCCTATGATTTTTACGAGTGTTATTCCTTAATCGCCAGTGGACACTGAGAATTGAATTTGTAAATGTTAAATTGCTGTCAATTTAGACGGAAAACACCTTTTAGGGAGCAGTTACTCGGTGTCTATGGGGTGAATCTATCAATTATAGGTCTTAAAATCTTCTGTAGGGTGTACTCTATGATTTTTATGAGTTTTTTCCTTAATCTTTAGTGGACACCGAGGAATGATTTTTGAAACGTCAAATTACTGTCAATTTAGACGAAAAAATCCTTTTATGAGGCTGTTGCTCGGTGTCCATGGGGTTGATTGATCGAATAGGAGTCTTCAAATTTTCTGTAGGGTGTACTCTATGATTTTAACAAGTTTTCATTCTTAATAGCCAGTGGACACTGAGGAATGATTTTTTAAAAGTCAAATTGCTGTCAATTTAGACGAAAAACAACACCTTTTATGAGGCTGTTACTCGGTGTCCATGGGGTTGATTAATCGATTACGACTCGAAAAATCTCCTGTAGGGTGTACCTATGATTTTTACGAGTGTTATTCCTTAATCTCCAGTGGACACTGAGAATTGAATTTTTAAATGTTCAAATGCTTGTCAATTTAGACGGAAAACGCCTGTTAGGGAGCTGTTACTCGGTGTCCATGCGGTGAATCTATCAATTCTGGGTCTTAAAATCTTCAGTAGGGTGTACTCTATGATTTTTATGAGTTTTCTTCCTTAATCTTTAGTGGACACCGAGGAATGATTTTTGAAACGTCAAATTACTGTCAATTTAGACGAAAAAATCCTTTTATGAGGCTGTTTCTCGGTGTCCATGGGGTTGATTGATCGATTAGGAGTCTGCCAATTTTGTGTAGGGTCGACTTCATGATTTTTATAAGTTTTCTTACTTAATCTCCACTGGACACCGAAAATTAAATTTTAACAGTCGAATTTGTGTCAATTTAGTCGAGAAACACCGTTTTTGGGGCTGTTACTCGGTGTTTATTGGGTTGATTGATCGAGTAGGGTTCTTAAAATCTTTTGTAGGTTCTACTTTCTGATTTCAATAAGTTTTAGTCCTTAATCTCCTGTGGACACCGAGATGTGAATTTTGAACAGTCGATTTTCTTTCAATTTCATCAAAAAAAGCTTTTTATGGGGCTTGTACTCGGTATCCATGGGGTTGATTGATCGAATAGGAGTGTTCAAATTTTATTTAAGATCTACTCTATGATTTAAACAAGTTTTCTTCCTGAATCTGCATTGGACACCGAGGAATGATTTTTTAAAATTCAAATTGCTGTCAATTTAGACGAAAAACGCCTTTTATGGGGCTGTTACTCGGTGTCTATGGGGTAAATCGATCAATTATGGGTCTAACAATCTTCTGTAGGGTGTACTCTATGATTTCCATGAGTTTTCGTCTTTTATCTCTAGTGGGCACCTAGAATTGAATTTTGAACAGTCGAGTTTCTGTCAATTAAGTCAAACAACGCCATTTATGGGGCTAGTGCTCGGTGTCCATAGGGTTGATTGATCGAATAGGAGTCTGAAACTCTTCTGTAGGGTGTACTCTATGATTTTTACAAGATTTTTTCCTTAATCTCTACTGGACATCGAGAATTCAATTTTTAAATGTTAAATTAGTGTCAATTTAGACGGAACACCCCGTTTAGGGAGCTGTCACTCGGTGTTTATGGAGTGAATCGATCAATTGTGGGTCCGAAAGTCTTCTGTAGCGTGTAGTCTATGATTTTCAGGAGTTTTCTTCCTTAATATCCATCGGACACCGAGAATTAAATTTTTAACAGTCGAATTTCTGTTAATTTAGTTAAAAAAAAAACGCCTTTTATAGGGCTGTTACTCGGTGTCCATGGGGTTGATTGATCGATTAGGAGTCTGCAAATTTTCTGTAGGGTCTACTTTATGATTTCGATAACTTTTCGTTCTTAATCCTCCGTAGACACCGAGATGTGAATTTTGAACAGTCGATTTTCTGTCAATTTAATCAAAAAAGCTTTTTATGGGCTTGTAGTCGGTATATATGGGGTTGATTGATCGAATAGGAGTGTTCAAATTTTATGTAGGGTCTACTCTATGATTTAAACAAGTTTTCTTTCTTAATCTCCAGTGGACACCGAGGAATGATTTTTTAAAAGTCAAATTGCTGTCAATTTAGACGAAAAACGCTTTTATGGGGCTGTTACTCGGTGTCAATGGTAAATCGATAGATTGTGGGTTAAAATCTTCTGTAGGGTGTCTCTATGATTTCCATGAGTTTTTTTTTAATCTCTAGTGGCACCTAGAATTGAATTTTGAACAGTCGAGTTTCTGTCAATTAAGTCAAACAACGCCATTTATGGGGCTAGTGCTCGGTGTCCATAGGGTTGATTGATCGAATAGGAGTCTGAAACTCTTCTGTAGGGTGTACTCTATGATTTTTACAAGATTTTTTCCTTAATCTCTACTGGACATCGAGAATTCAATTTTTAAATGTTAAATTAGTGTCAATTTAGACGGAACACCCCGTTTAGGGAGCTGTCACTCGGTGTTTATGGAGTGAATCTATCAATTGTGGGTCCGAAAGTCTTCTGTAGCGTGTAGTCTATGATTTTCAGGAGTTTTCTTCCTTAATATCCATCGGACACCGAGAATTAAATTTTTAACAGTCGAATTTCTGTTAATTTAGTTAAAAAAAAAACGCCTTTTACAGGGCTGTTACTCGGTGTCCATGGGGTTGATTGATCGATTAGGAGTCTGCAAATTTTCTGTAGGGTCTACTTTATGATTTCGATAACTTTTCGTTCTTAATCCTCCGTAGACACCGAGATGTGAATTTTGAACAGTCGATTTTCTGTCAATTTAATCAAAAAAAGCTTTTTATGGGGCTTGTAGTCGGTATATATGGGGTTGATTGATCGAATAGGAGTGTTCAAATTTTATGTAAGGTCTACTCTATGATTTAAACAAGTTTTCTTTCTTAATCTCCAGTGGACACCGAGGAATGATTTTTTAAAAGTCAAATTGCTGTCAATCTAGACGAAAAACGCTTTTTATGGGGCTGTTACTCGGTATCAATGCAGTAAATCGATAGATTGTGGGTTTGTAAATTCGAGCGTGCTGGTCGTCCTCGAGACGTTCGAACGGTTCAACTCGAGGAGCGAGTCATCGATGCTGTTCACGCTGAGCCAGGGACAAGCACGCGGAGGCTTGAAAGGCGTTTGCATGTTTCTCGTACGATGATTAATAAAATTACTCGTACGGAGAAACTGCATCCCTACCACAAACAACGAGTCCAAGATCTCGAGGGCGGAGATCGAGAGTTGCGGTTGCATTTTTGCCAAATGATGATTCGGAAAGATGAAGACGATCCGGATTTTCTTCGGAATATGTTGTGGACTGATGAATCACTGTTCACTCGTGAAGGGTGCTTCAATCAGCACAATGTACATCATTATTCCGAAGAAAATCCGCGGTTAACAGTCGCCCGAAACTTCCAAAATAAATGGAAAATTAATATGTGGGGTGGAATTATCGGAGATCACGTGCTACTGTTTCTTCTTCCCGATGTAATGAACGTAAGTCAAGCAATAATATTCTTATCAAAATTTCTGGATCGTAGTGTTAGAACATGATGTACTTAGTGTGTAATCAATTTAATGTAGTATAAATAATCAAGTTCTCTATTTAGAACATTTCAATTACTTTCATTTTGCATTCAAGTTCGGGACATTATTTTTTTACTGGAAATTTTCATTTCATAAACTCTAAATTTATGGTAATATTATTTATTTCACAGAGTGACCAATATTTGACATTCCTAAGAGAGGACCTACCGAATCTCCTTCAGGAAGCTGGTGAGGATCCCGAGTGGTTCCAGTACGACGGAGCACCATGTCACTATGGCGCGCAAGTCCGCGACTTTCTCAATCAGAGATTTCCGCAACGCTGGCTCGGCAGGAACGGTCCGGAGAGATGGCCCCCAAGATCACCGGATTTAACGCCCCTCGATTTCTTTTTGTGGGGTCATTTCAAAGGCGTAGTCTACGCTGACGAACCCGACGATCAAATGGTGACCATGGCAAGAATTATGGCCGCACAGACGACAGTAACCGCCGAGATGCTGGAGGAAGTCCGTCGCAACTTTATTAAGCGTTGCCGACTATGCATCCAACAAAACGGCGGTATCTTTGAACACTTGTTGAAATGAGCTCACTGAACCGGAATCGACCGGAACAAAAATAATAAAATTAATAAATAAATAAATAAATTTCTTAGTACCTGAATATCTACCTCGATATTCACGTGACTGTAAATAAACTTAAAACAATTTTTTTACACCTCAAAACAAGCATTTCAAGTCATTTATAAAAATAATTCTTAGTAAATTCGCGAATTTTCAGTCTTTAGTGTTGTTTAACGACATCATCTGGAGCAGTTGAAGATTCAAGATCCTTTTCTACGTCTAGGAGATCGTGTGTAGATTTTTTGTAGGTTCAAACCCATGAAGCACAAAAAACTCCTTCATAAGCATTGGAATTCAGGATTTGTCAGTAATGAAACTGACATTACCGCAGTCTAAATAAAATTGAGAGGAAGTACATAGAAAGATTCTCAATATTAACCCTTTTAATAAAAAAAAAAAATTAAATTGAAAAACTACGCCATAGATTCTGAGGTTCAACTCCATCAACTCGCAAGCTTAGAAAATTTCAGAAATTGAAATGTAATATCTCAATGTACACGCGAAATAAATTTAAGAAACTTGATGTCATTTTGTAATCATCCCTTATTAATTGAAAAAAAATTAAAGATCCCGAATCCACCCCATAGACACCGTCATGCACCCTCATGAAGCCGCGATTTCTCGATTTTTCGTCAATTTAATTTGAAATTCTCGGTGTCCACTCAAAATAAGTCGAATAACTTATCCTACTATCGAATTTGGCCTTTGTCAAGAAGAGAAAACATCAAATTTGAAATTCCACCTCATCGACACCGAGTTACAGTCCCATAAAAAGCGTTGTTTGACTTAATTGATAGAAACTCGACTGTTCAAAATTCAATTCTCGATGCTCACTAGAGATTAAGTAAAAAAACTCATGGAAATAACAGAGGACACCCTACAGAAGATTTCCAAACCCACAATCTATCGATTTACTGCATTGATACCGAGTAACAGCCCCATAAAAAGCGTTTTTCGTCTAAATTGACAGCAATTTGACTTTTAAAAAATCATTCCTCGGTGTCCACTGGAGATTAAGAAAGAAAACTTGTTTAAATCATAGAGTAGACCCTACATAAAATTTGAACACTCCTATTCGATCAATCAACCCCATATATACCGACTACAAGCCCCATAAAAAGCTTTTTTTGATTAAATTGACAGAAAATCGACTGTTCAAAATTCACATCTCGGTGTCTACGGAGGATTAAGAACGAAAAGTTATCGAAATCATAAAGTAGACCCTACAGAAAATTTGCAGACTCCTAATCGATCAATCAACCCCATGGACACCGAGTAACAGCCCTATAAAAGGCGTTTTTTTTTTAACTAAATTAACAGAAATTCGACTGTTAAAAATTTAATTCTCGGTGTCCGATGGATATTAAGGAAGAAAACTCCTGAAAATCATAGACTACACGCTACAGAAGACTTTCGGACCCACAATTGATCGATTCACTCCATAAACACCGAGTGACAGCTCCCTAAACGGGGTGTTCCGTCTAAATTGACACTAATTTAACATTTAAAAATTGAATTCTCGATGTCCAGTAGAGATTAAGGAAAAAATCTTGTAAAAATCATAGAGTACACCCTACAGAAGAGTTTCAGACTCCTATTCGATCAATCAACCCTATGGACACCGAGCACTAGCCCCATAAATGGCGTTGTTTGACTTAATTGACAGAAACTCGACTGTTCAAAATTCAATTCTAGGTGCCCACTAGAGATAAAAGACGAAAACTCATGGAAATCATAGAGTACACCCTACAGAAGATTGTTAGACCCATAATTGATCGATTTACCCCATAGACACCGAGTAACAGCCCCATAAAAGGCGTTTTTCGTCTAAATTGACAGCAATTTGAATTTTAAAAAATCATTCCTCGGTGTCCAATGCAGATTCAGGAAGAAAACTTGTTTAAATCATAGAGTAGATCTTAAATAAAATTTGAACACTCCTATTCGATCAATCAACCCCATGGATACCGAGTACAAGCCCCATAAAAAGCTTTTTTTGATGAAATTGAAAGAAAATCGACTGTTCAAAATTCACATCTCGGTGTCCACAGGAGATTAAGGACTAAAACTTATTGAAATCAGAAAGTAGAACCTACAAAAGATTTTAAGAACCCTACTCGATCAATCAACCCAATAAACACCGAGTAACAGCCCCAAAAACGGTGTTTCTCGACTAAATTGACACAAATTCGACTGTTAAAAATTTAATTTTCGGTGTCCAGTGGAGATTAAGTAAGAAAACTTATAAAAATCATGAAGTCGACCCTACACAAAATTGGCAGACTCCTAATCGATCAATCAACCCCATGGACACCGAGAAACAGCCTCATAAAAGGATTTTTTCGTCTAAATTGACAGTAATTTGACGTTTCAAAAATCATTCCTCGGTGTCCACTAAAGATTAAGGAAGAAAACTCATAAAAATCATAGAGTACACCCTACTGAAGATTTTAAGACCCAGAATTGATAGATTCACCGCATGGACACCGAGTAACAGCTCCCTAACAGGCGTTTTCCGTCTAAATTGACAAGCATTTGAACATTTAAAAATTCAATTCTCAGTGTCCACTGGAGATTAAGGAATAACACTCGTAAAAATCATAGGTACACCCTACAGGAGATTTTTCGAGTCGTAATCGATTAATCAACCCCATGGACACCGAGTAACAGCCTCATAAAAGGTGTTGTTTTTCGTCTAAATTGACAGCAATTTGACTTTTAAAAATCATTCCTCAGTGTCCACTGGCTATTAAGAATGAAAACTTGTTAAAATCATAGAGTACACCCTACAGAAAATTTGAAGACTCCTATTCGATCAATCAACCCCATGGACACCGAGCAACAGCCTCATAAAAGGATTTTTTCGTCTAAATTGACAGTAATTTGACGTTTCAAAAATCATTCCTCGGTGTCCACTAAAGATTAAGGAAAAAAACTCATAAAAATCATAGAGTACACCCTACAGAAGATTTTAAGACCTATAATTGATAGATTCACCCCATAGACACCGAGTAACTGCTCCCTAAAAGGTGTTTTCCGTCTAAATTGACAGCAATTTAACATTTACAAATTCAATTCTCAGTGTCCACTGGCGATTAAGGAATAACACTCGTAAAAATCATAGGGTACACCCTACAGAAAATTTTTCGAGTCGTAATCGATTAATCCACCCTATGAACACCGAGTAACAGCCTCATAAACGGTATCGTTTTTCGTCTAAATTGACAGCAATTTGACTTTTAAAAAATCATTCCTCGGTGTCCACTGGAGATTAAGGAAGAAAACTCTTTGAAATCATAAATAAGACCTTACAAAAGAGTTTTAAACTCCTAATCGATCAATCAACCCCATAGACACCGAGTAACAGCCCCAAACACGGCGTTTCTCAACTAAATTGCCACAAATTCGACTGTTAAAATTTAATTCTTGGTGTCCACTAGAGATTAAGGAAGAAAACTTATAGAAATCATAGAAAACACTTTTCAGAATATTTCTAGATTCATAATCAATCGATTTACCCTATGTACAGCGAGATACACCCCACAAAGCCGCGATTTGTCGGTTATTCATGAATTTATTTTGAAATCCTCGGTGTCAACTTGAAATAAATCAAAGAAAATAATTTAACTATTCGATTTAACCTTAGTTATTAATTAAATTATCAAAATTTGAGAATTCACCCCATAGACACCGAGATACGGCCCCATAAAACCGGGATTGCTCGATTTTTTTTGGATTGATATTGAAATTCTTGGTGTCCATTCAAAATAAGCCAAAGAAAAATATCCTCTTGTCTAATTTTACCTTTGTCATAAATAAAAAAATCAAAATTCGTAAATTCACCCATAGACACCGAGATACATCCCCATGAAGTCGCGATTTTTAGATTTTTTATTGACTTCAAGTGAAATTCTCGGTGTCCACTAAAAATAACAGAAAGAAAATAATCCTGTTTTTCAATTCAACCTTGGTCATACAAAAAATATTAAAATTATGAAATCCACCCCACAGAGATTGAGAGGCAACCCCGTAAAGCCGGGATTTTTTGATTTTTAATTGATTGAAATTGAAATTCTCGGTGTCTACTCAAAATAAGTAAAAGAAAATTATTGTACTTTTTAATGTTATCTTGTTATGAAATAAAAATCAAAATTTTAGAACCACCCCAGAGACACCGAGATACACTCCCATACAGTCGCTATTTGTCGATTTTTAATTGACTTAAATTGAAATTCTCGGTGTCCACTTAAAATAAAGAGCATAAACTCATTCCACTTTCCAATTTACTCTTTTTAATAAATAAAAATATCAAAATTCAAGAATTCACCCCATAGACCCCAAGATACGCCTCCATAAAGCCGCGATTTATCGATTTTTTGTGGATTGATATCGAAATTTTCGGTGTCATATGAAAATTTGAATTTTAATTATTGAAAAATCGCGAATTGTTGGCTTTATTTGGATGTTTGTTAGTGTCTATGCGGTGGATTTTCAAGAGTTAAGTTTTTTTATGTTTTTAAGGGTGTAATTTAAAAGTACAATAGGTTTCTCTTGTTGTTGTTAAATGGACACCAAGAATTTCAATTTCAATTACTAACAAATCACAAATTAGCGGATTTATGGGGTCCTATCTCGCCGTTAATGGGGTGGTTTTTTCAAATCTTATTTTTTTTTTGCTTACAAGAGTATATCTGAAAATGAGTTTTCATACTTTTCATTTATTTTCAACGGACACCGAGAAGTAGCATTTTAATTACTAAAAAATCAGAAATTTTCAGCTTAATGGGATCATAATTCGGAGTTTGCGGGGTGGTTTTTTAAATAATAATTTTTTTCGATACACAGGAGTTTAATCGATAAGTACAAAAGGTTTCTTTTGTTGATTTTCAATGGGCACCAATAATTTGAATTTTAATTTCTAAGCAATCCCGATTTTTGTGCGTTATCAAGTCGTATTTCGGTATCTATGGGGTGTTTTTACAATTTTTTAAATTTGTCTGATGGTCAAAAGTACCACTGATAATTTTGATTGGTATTTTTTTTCTATTTCGAATGCACTGTGAATATTTTAATTTTTATGTTAAATAATCCCGAAATACTCGGCTTTATTAGGCTGTATCTTAGTGTCTATGGGGTGGTTTTTGTAATTTTTAATTTTTTTCTGATTGTTATGGGTATAGTTAACTATTAGTCCTAGATTTTTATTTGAAATTTTGAGTAGTCGTCGAAAATTTCTATTTTAATTATTGAAATATCGCACAATTTTTGGCTTTATGGGACTGTATCTCCCTGTCTATGGGGTAGTTTTTTATTTTTAAAAATTTTCTTCACCTACAGTAGTGTCACTGATTATTTTTATTGCTTTTTTTTTTTTCACTTCAAGTGCACTCTGATCATTTGAATTTCATTATTAAATAATCGCGAATTTTCGGCTTTACGGGGCTGTATCTCCCTGTCTATGGGGTAGTTTTTTATTTTTTTTAATTTTTTTGGTCTACAGTAGTGTCACTGATTATTTTTATTGCTTTTTTTTTTTAACTTCAAGTGCACACTGATCATTTGAATTTCATCATTAAATAATCGCAAATTTTTGGCTTTATGGGGCTGTATCTCAGAGTGTATGGGGTACTTTTATAACTTTTCTTTTTTTTTTAATTACAGGGGTATCATTGAATATGACTGTTGGCTTTTTTTTTTTCATTTTTCGGTGACACCGAAAATTTGAGTTTTAATTATCAAAAAATCGCACATTTTTTATTTTATGGGGCTGTCTATGGGATGATTTTTCTAATATTAATTTTTTTTTTATTTACAGGAGTATCATTGATCATTATTATTGCATGCGGGCATCCCGCTATAACTGAGCAATGATATCACACGTGTGCAAGCGAGCGCGCACTCATTGCCTGTCGCGCTTCCACTCGCTCGCTCTTGCGCCTACCGTTCTGCCGCTAAACCGCGCTCTTCATTGGTCTATTTTCATAAATTTGTAGTAATTTTTCTATGGGTCTGATCGAAAAATGGTAAAGGACTTTTCTATTCAGAATCCCATTTTCTACCACACCCTGTCCGGTGGCTTACGACTTCTGAGACACCCTGTATAAATTATATGAAGTCATTTATAGATTATATATGGTTCTATAGAATTCTATATAATTTTTTTTACCCGGGTAACGGAATCGATATGTAATTACTTCTTATTAATCATGGGGTTATAATATTTATCGGGCGTATAACCTGTTTTCAGTATCTAAATTAAATACCTAACATCAGTACTTCCACTCTTTACATTGATTGAGACATTACTATATATATATTGACTCTGGGTACATTATGGTTCTTATCTGTACTTATTGTGGGAAAATTTTGATAACAACATGTATCCACTCTGGTTACGTAATGAGTTTTGTATGTAACCATTGTGGGAACTTTAAGATGACAAAATATATCCACTCTGGGCACGTTATGGTAACATATCGGTTACAGTACGTATTCACTCTGAAAACACTCTATTATCATTATGTATTTACTCTGGAAACACTCTGTTTTCAAAACGTATTCATTATGGTTCCACTACATATTCATTTTGGTTACCGACTGAGCCCACTCTGGTTTCAGTCTGGATACACGATGGACAAATGTAACAAACATACTCTGGAAACTCTCTGGAAACACTCTGGAAACGGAATGAAGCCATTTCCACTCTGTTTCCAGAGTGTTTCCAGAATGGCTGTAAGGTTGCGAGGGTAGCTGATGACTGAATTTGTTAAGTCAATGTAGTAATTTGCAAAAGTAAATTTTTCTCAATTTCTTTTCAATATTCGAAAAAAATAAAATGAAGTAACCAGAGTGTGTGTAAAGAAGTGTGGGATATGTGTGTAAAGATTAGTGTGGGTAATGTGTGTACGATCTTCTGCTTGTTGATGTTTTGCCGAGCAGAGGAATCGTGAAGTGCATAACGAACTCTATTTGTTAATGTTTTGCCGAATAGAGTGATCCAAATCTTAGAGCGTGAGAGTCCGGTGGATAGCGTAATTTAGTTAGAAACCGCAGTATAGACGCTCCCGTAAGAGGGTACTGTCGGGATTAAGAAAATTTTTGTGTGTGAGTGTGAGCGTGTGTACTTTGTTATCGTATTTTTGTGATAAATAAATCGCGATTATATTGTTAAATGAAAATTTATTTATTTCAGATCACCTTCCTCACTCTCTCTCCCTGTAAGATAAGCTCTCTGCTCTGGACCGGTTCCAGGAACCGTGATTAAAAATCCTGGTGGCGCACTTTTGTTAATAATTTTAGTTTTCAATATTGTTTAGTTAATTATTTAATTAAGGAGCCAATCTGAGCGGTCAACCCCGTTACAACGTTTAAATTGAAATTCATGATCAGTTCAAATGATTGGTATACGGGGTATAAAAATAATGTCACCTGATCCATATCCTGTAATAATTTTAGCTTCAACAATATTTTGCTTCAATGATATCACTTGCAGACGAGTTCCATTGCATAATTTTGGAGAGCTCAAATTTCTTATAAGCATAATTAGTGCTCCGATTTTAAGTTTCAAAATATGATTCGACATTCCAGGTGGACGCATGATCATTCATTGATGTTAAAATTGATCTTTCGCTTAACCAAGTAGTTGATTTTGTTTTTTAATTTTTCACATCAGGATAAACGTTTTTTATTACTGATGTGTATGTAGATCAATAATATTATTTTCCGGGCATTTTCTAACTTCCTTCTTTATTTTTTTCTTCCTCCATTTCTTCAATCTTCTCTTTTTTCCCTTGTTCCTTCGTTCTTCACCTTATCCACTTCTTGGTCTACTTTTTCTCCTGGAACTTCGTCTTCTATTTCATTTGATTCCGTTGTGATTCCTTTTTCATCTGATGGAGTTGTATTAAAATTAAATTGATTTACTATGTTCAATGTTCTGAATATGTAAGTATCACGATCAATAAATATAAAATTACTTTTTAATTTCCACTCCTGCTATTTTTTTACCTGTTTAGCCAAACGTATCATTCGTTCTTGTTCTTTTCTTTCAAAGTAAGTTCGTATTTCTTGAAAGTATAATAAAGCGTTGTAAATTCCATCAATTAACGATTTCTACATAAATTCAAGAAATTTTTATTACATTTATAGTTAACTCTTAAACTTTATCATCACTTTATTTTATTTATGTACATTTACCTTTCTAATCTCTGCAAAGGAAAATTCACTTATGTTATTGTACTCTTCAAAACAACCAATCCCTTCATGGAATCTTTTGTCTCTTAAAGTGATTCGAACTGTTGTGAAACATCCAATATAAGACTTTCTCGATTCTATTGATAGTCAATGTCGAATTATAAATACAAATTTTTAATTTAAAATTTAATTATATATCAATATATTGTGCAAATCATTACTTACCTAAAGGTTGAGCTTTTATCTCATGAGACCAGTAATCAGAACCAAACACATAATCAGCACACAAGCACACACTTTCAATACTTTCTTTGTCTGGCATTTTTCATTCACTTCTCAAACGTTTATAAACTGACGTTTATTCAAAAAATTAATTAGATTATGTAAAAACAAATGAAATTAATTAAATAAAAAAAAACAACTGACTATATTGTTTTAAATATAATGGACAATAACCGTTCTAAATATTCTAACACCCACGCCCACAATCCTTATCGGCAGTGGGTGGTTGTAAAATCCGCTCTTAGATCATTTCTGCATCACATATAGAAGACTCTAGCTGAATTTGGAGTCTGTAGGAGCTATGGCTTAAAAATTAAAAATGTTCATTGTTAATACCCACCCCCGTAACCCCCTGTGAGGTGAGCTATCGTAAAATTCGTTTATAGACTATTTCTACAGCTCTTACAGAAGATTCCTACCAAATTTGAAGTCTGTAGGAGCTATAGTTTAAAAACGGGAATTGTTCATTGTCAACGCCCCCGCAATCTCTTTTGGGGGATGAATTTCTTAAAATCCGTTCTTAGCTGACCTCTACATAGCGAAAGTAATATTCCTACCAAGTTTCACGTCTCTAAGTCCTATGGTACCCGAAATTTTATGATGACTATATAGATGGGAATCCTTCGAATATCATCGAAATTTTTAACTTTTTAGCGGACTTTTTTAGAATTTTCTTACACACAAAACTTTCTCCCGATAATTCTGAAGACAACAAAAAAAAATCGCCCAATCGGTCCAGGCGTTCTCAAGTAAATTAAAATAAAATTAATTAAAAAAAAAAATTAATTAAATTTTTAATCTAAAAATAACAATATTTATTTAAAGCTGTAAGATGGACGGCGGAGGTTTTAAGAAAATTTGTTTTTCATCAGTTATTCTATTGAGTATAAGTAGGAGTTGGTGGGTGGGAGTGTGTGAGTAGATTCTTAGCTGAATGTAAAAAAACAAAATCCGTTTAATATACTCCGTTGAAATCCATGAAAACAAAAGAATCAAGAGAAAATGCTTGTCTTTTGTTTTTATTAACGGGATAAATTTTCATAAAAGTAAAAGAGCAATAAAAAAATGAAGAAACGTTGGAATTTAAAAAATAAATAGCCATAAACCATCTAAGAAAAATTTCGCATCGAATGGCAGTCGTTTCATGTCGATACGATCAGTGGTTTAGGCTTGAAGGAGCCTCAAAAGAAGACAATTGCTCTTATATATATATATATATATATATATATATATATATATATATATATATATATATAGCTCAAAACTACACGAAAATTAGATTTTGGAGCTCGACGAGCTCAAAAACATAATAAATGCAATTTCGAGCGCTTAATTACGAAAGTAGCAGGAAGTTACAGGGATGGCCTTCAGGGTCAACCGTTTTCCTAATTTTTTTTATCACAATTGTAACAGTTTTACCTGCTCAGGTTAGCCCCTAATCAATTTTTAAATAAACAACAAAACTAAACAACAATATAATTATTAGGGCGCCACCAGGATTTTTAATCACGGTTCCTGGAACCGGTCCAGAGCTGAGAATACTTAATCTTAGGGTAGAGAGAGTGGAGGAAGGTGCTGTTGAATAATAAAAATTTAATTAACAATCTGATCAGTTTATTAACAACAAGAAATAAAACTTAACAAGAATTGACTTACAACTAGTTAACAAAATTCATTCACGCACACACTAACTACACTTAACAATATCTTAATCTCGACGAGCCCCTTTCGGCGTCTACCCGTCGATTTCTAACTTATTCTTGACGAGCCCCTTTCGGCGTCTACCCGTCAATTTCTAACACGTGCCCCTTTCGGCGTCTACACGTGACGGGCCCCTCTCGGCGTCTACCCGATTTCTAAATCTACCTCCCCGCACAGAGACGAATCATATACCGGGGTCGTTAACTCGGCTCACAGGAGTAACAGCCCAGCGACGAAACATAGACCTAGATACTCCTGCAGCTTATACACACTGTACTACAGAACAACAGTCCAGCGACGAAACATAGACCTAGATGCTCTGCAGCCCACTCTCATAACCCGCTCCAGCTACAGCAGTAACAACCCAGCGACGAAACATAGGTCTAGATACTCTGCAACTCACACATAACCCACACTTGTCTCACACTCACACTACTAACTTGGCTTTACTTATAAATTTTATTTTAATAAAATCAAATGTAATTAATTTCAATTAAATATTTAAATTAAATTATTCAATCATTAGTAAATTAATAAAATGACTATTTTCAACTCACAATCAATTTCAACTAGCTATTACAATATAAAATGCTCAATCACGTTCAAAATTATTAACACAAGTTTAATTAATTAATTCTGACTAAACTTTCACTATGACAATTTTGGCTCACTTAATTGATTCCTAGGACTTAATCCAAACCGATAATTATCAACTTCAGTAATTTTAATTTAACTCCTTCACGGACTTAATCCCAAAATTTACTCAATTTTCTAAAATTATCACGAGATAAAATAATTTTACAATAAAAAATTTTCAACCAAAACCCTAATATAATATTCTTAATAATTTTCTGCTCTCAACTAATAATTTTCCTTATATGATTATTCTTGCTAATTAAATTCTTAATGTAAATATTCTTGATAATTAACTCTTAATAAATATTCTTAATAATTTTCCTAATAGGGGAAATATTCTTAATAATTATCTCTTAATAATTTTCTTAATAAAAAAATACTGTCAATAATCTACTTCCAGTCTTATCACTTCTAAATTTGACACACTCTAAGTTATTCAATTTTGATTGCTAGAATAATCGCTAGCTGTTTTGCTTGACCTTGGGTATTGGAATTTACTACGACACAAAATTGACGCTTGACTAAAATTCCACGAATAAAATTTGTCGATTTTTTTCCAAGGACAAAAATCAATCAATTTTACTAAATTAATTATTATAAAATTATAACATAAATTAACGAAATTTTCGGATGTTAAATAATTAATTGATAATTTCTCTCAGTTATTAAATTTTCCCGCAAGGTCGATTAAGTGATCTCGGGTATAAACCCCCATGAAAATCACTAAATCCAAAACTAGCAAATGTTCCACAATTAATTTATTAATATTTTATGTCGATTAACGATCCAATTGATTAATTAGGAGAAGTAACTGGGTATTCGGTAAACCGCGGTCCACTTCTCTCCCACAGAGCAACAATTGATACCTTGACGAACAAAACGATGATCCAACTCACTCGTTGAGGATGAAGTCCTAGTTGTAGTTGGCTTCCTTCGTCTCGTCACTACTCCGGGGATCGGTCCTTCTTGATTTCCGTGGCACTAAGTCTGGCGGTCACACTACTTCTCCTTTTTCCACTGCACGGCTCACCTATTTTAACCCAAACTCACCCCCTCCTATTCCCCCTTTAGGCCCGAAGATCGAGACGCGCCAGTGCTATGTCGAATAATTATCGATATCCGGTGACTTATCGATTAAGGGTAATTTTACCCTGTTACACAATTATAATGTTTCTTATGGTCTATTGTTGTAAATTATTAACTGTTTGATTTAAATTATTATTTAATTTCGCAATTTTTCGCTTTACACGCTATCTACTGAGTTTTTTATTAGTTATCTGCCAATTAGTACCTTATTTGTCAATAGGTGAAGTTACTATCTTCTTTTGTTTTAGTGCCATGTTGTTTTGGGCAAATGCAATATGGAGCAATTGGGATATGGGGCAAATGACATAGAGTCGAGCATCTAAAAAAAATTGAAGGTATGACGCAAAATGTTATTGTACGTACAAAATTATACGTGTATTAAGGTATTTCATTGTATTTTTTTTTCGGTCCTACCTAAAAAAATCTGATAATTAATAGGTTAAAAAAAAATATTGCCTCCAAAAAAAATTTAAGTCAATTAGGTCTACTCACCAAAAAATTCGATTTTTTATATGAATAACACAAGAAAAAATTTTATTCGGTTTCTAATCTATTTTTCGGTATTAAAAAAATTTTTATGAAGATAAACTTTTATCCCAATTAATTAAAATTCCGATTCAAAGAAAATTTGGCATTAGTTCATCTTTTTAACTCTTCAACTCATATAGTCTAGTCGAGAAGGGAGTTTTCTGCGAAAAATCGTTAGACCACACGGAGAAAAATAAATGATTGGAGTTATCATACTAAATTTGTAGCTGCAATCATCTAGGATGATTAAAAAATTTTTCAGTGTAAAGATGGTTAGTGCTACAATTTTTTATAATTGCAGTTACCATTTTTTATAGTAACAGTTACCATCAGGATGATAACAGTAACCATTAAGATGATTACAGCTACTATCAGGATGGTAATATTTACCATCAGGATAATAATGTTTACTATCAAGAATAGTGATAATTTATCACTGATAAATATTATTAAATGCTATAAAAAAATTGATCAAAAATTCAATAATTTTCAAGTACTGCTGCAAAATTATAAATTTTTTATTACAAATATGATGACAAACATACTTAAATTTTATTTATAAAATTTTTACAAAAAAATGACAATTATTTATTTTTTACAATTATTTAAATCCATAATTTAGTTATGTACACTTGATTGTCTAAAATATTGAAATAAGTTACTGTACAGTCTTCAATATCAGCATAAAATAAAAATTTCCAAGCGAGAGAGCTTCTGTTAATAACTTTGAATGATTGAGTATGTTCATCGAAATAACAATCATCCAAGTACTGGGTAATAAATAAAATTTGGCCATTGTTGACGTTTAGTATTTTTTTAAGTTGGTAAAATGATGGTTCGTCAGACGGTTTCATTATAATTGAATTAATTGTTATTCTATCATTCTGAAAACTTGTCCATTGAATGTCTTGAACAAGGTCGTCTATTTTGTAAGGTAAGGGTTCATGACATCCAATGCTGACAAGAACATCATTAATTTCAATGTTTATTTTATAACCAGTCTTGCTTGGGAATTCAGATTGACATCCAGTGGTAAAACGATGATTTAAACGCAATTGACTGCGCATCGCGATGGTATGGTTGACATTTACTCGATTTTTTGAACTATTTGCTGATGTTTTGTTTTCTTGATGTTTCGCTTCATTTCTAATGGATAAAGTTTGTAAAATCAATCCATTTTGTTCAAATATTCGTCGATAGTGCACAGTCAAATGATGTTTTGGAAAATCACCTCACCGGGAAATAGTTCGTTGTGTAATTGGAGATAGCTCGTAATGTATGAGCTCAAGTAATTAGGACAACCTTTAGATACTTTTTTGCTGGTGATAATTTCAATTATAATTTTTAAGTATTTTAAAAGGTTCCAATACTTGTTTTCATCATCAACAAAATCACCCAGAAGCGTACAAATATTGCGAGTAAATGTCAACATTTCTGCGGATGACATTACTAAACGCTTGGTTTTTGTAAGATGGCTAGGAAGAATTTCGGGTGATTGATTTTTATTATAATTACTTCCGTAGTTAAATCCTTGGATGCGATCATTCAGCTTGTCAATGGTAAAAATTTTTTCTTTTTAAATGAAATGATGTAAAATCAATGCTATATCACGAGGACAAATGCCTTCCAAGAAGTCATGCATTGGATCTACTGATAAATTTTTGATAACATGAAATCCAGTCACTTTATGAAAAGCAGATTCTTTTTTAATGCCACTTTTAGAAAGGTCATTCAACAAGAGATCAGTTTTATAATTATTAAGATCACTAGAATGACAAATAAACAATTATTTATAACATTGGGTAATAAGGAAATCATAAGTATTGATACATACACAAACTCTTTTAATATATCGTCTCCTTTTAACGAAAGTCCAACAGTCGCTTGATCGATTTCGTATTGAAGAATGAGATTAACTAATCTTTTTCGGTGAGCTTCATCAAAACACTGGTGATGTTTATAGTAACGGAAAATTCGTTTGCCTTCGGAAGATGACCCAAGTACTTCTTCCAGTTTCTAGAAAGATAGTTTGAGTATTTAAGATAGATAGTATGATTATGAGTATAATACGTATAAAAAATAAAATAGAAAAAAAAATACCGTAATTGTTGATAAAGCTTGTACGGATGGTAAATTGCGATTGAGGCCTTGATTATTATTCTAAAAAATAAGTATTAACGTACAAGTTAATTTTGTAAAGAAATTAATTTTATAAAAATTTAAATAAAATAACAACAGCTAAAATCAGATAAACGCACGTCATTAATGTTTTGACCGGAGCTTGAATCAATGTCTTGTAAAACATTGTCTAAAAGACCTAAAACATTGTTATTATCAGGTTTATTTTTATCAGAAATTTCATCTAATGATTCTGACATGTTTCTAAATTTAAAACTGTCAGTACGTTTAAGACTCTGTTCAGTACTTGGCGGACATATTTTTCGAATCTAAAAGTAGAAGTATTTCAAATGGGTTATGAATTAATTAATATAAATATAATATAAACGTAGTTTTTTTTAATTTTAAATCGCTTGCTCCAATTACTTTAGCAGCTGGTTCACCATCTTCATCAAAATCATCCGATATTTTTCTTGAATCCATGTTTTTTCAAATTTATTATTTGTAATCACACCGTTCTAAGAATTGTTAAAAAAGTTATATAATTATTATTCCAAATATTGGAAATCAAAAACTGTCTATTATTTTTCTGCTATCGTATTCATTTAAAGGTTATTTAATATATATTTCCTAGAGTAAATAAACAATTAATTTAAATGTTAAATTTATTACTAAGTTGAAATATTTGAAACTTTTAACTAATGTCACTACTTATTTTTAATCACAAAAATTTTTAATAGTTGATAATACTTACATGGATGTCCAAGAAACAACAAACACTGTTTTATGGTTATGTTTCCACTTTTGAAAACCCGCGTAGAGTGAAAAAGAAAATAACGTATATTTACGTTTTAAACAGGGGCACTGATGTTTAAAGTCTACTTATCTTAGATGGTAACTTTAATCATCTTTAATGGTAACTACTACAATTTCTGATAGTAACTGTAACCATCTAGATCGTAAATACAACTATTTAAAATGATAACTGTAACTAACTCTAATTAACATATATGATTGTAACAGTTACCATAAATATGATTTATACAATCATCCAGATAGTTGTCACTACCATCGGGTTGATGGTAAAAAATTTTACCATAAATAGATAGTAACTGCAATCATTTAATTTTCTCCGTGTACTTCCATAGAGGATGGCTGACGTATGAGAGTGCATTCCACAGTGCTGAATATGACGATTAATAAAAATTTTACATTCAATGACGTGTAAATGATAAACCTCAGCTGGTTGCAAAAGATAGATATTAACTTTCTCTGTCCGCGGTGGGTTATCAGTGAATTTGCACTTTCCTACGTCAGCTAGTGATAATGTTGAAGTATTCATAGACGATCCGCCGCAGTCGAATCCCACTAATCCTCGTGAAAGGGGAAGGATCACCAACAGTATCACCCAACTGGTCATCTGAAATTATATACGGGATATTTTTAGCTTATTAACATGCACAAATTTTGAAACCCCATCAATCAAGATCTCCGTTACCTCATTTTCCCCTATCCCCACTAAATCATGAGGACCAGTATACTGCGAGTCTCCTTTACCTTTCCGAGGATCTACTGAAAGGAACACTCTGGTTCCAGGCCTAAGCCTTAAGAGGTTTATTTTCCTATCATAATATAATTTTGATATTTCTTTAGATCTACGTAAAATCGTGCCGGCGGCCGTTCCCGTTTGCTTAATACGCCTGAATAGTTGTTCTAAGTATTGAGCATACGTATCGTTTGTTTCTTCAATGACCTGGATTTGAGAAAGGAGACGGGGTAATCTCCCGAAGACTAACTGATATGGAGTGAACCCTGTGCCCTCATGTTCGCTTACATTGTACGAAAATGAGGTCATATCCAAAAGTTCATCCCAGTCTTGCTTCTCGTTTATGCACTGTTTGATATATTCTTGCAGCACATTATGAGACCGCTCGACTGAATATATTATATTAGTAGAAGATATAGGAGGGATATATATATTATATTATATATATATATATATATAATATATATATATATATATATATATATACCTCATATGAGGGATATATATATATATGTAAAATATATGAGGGATATATATATATATATATATATATATATATATACTCCTCCCATATAGACTACTAATATAATGTACTATTTAAATAAAAAACATTTTATCAAAAGTATATGATGACTTGAAGGGTCAATCGCATTGTTGGGTTAATTAAAAAAAAATCCCTGACTTTTTTGACCCTGGAAAATAAGCAAAAAAACCAATTTATAAGCTACTAGCCGTCCGCCCCGACTTTGCACGGGTATTTAACAAAAATTGGAGTTTTTGTAAGGATTCCTATTTTTTTTTAGGAATATGAATATAGCCTACGTCACTCGGGGAGAGTGTAGCTTCCCAACAGTGAAAGAATTTTTTAAATAGTCTTAGTAGTTTCGGAGCCTATTCAATGCAAATAAACAAACAAACAATCAAATATTTTCGCTTCATAATATCAGAATAAATTGAAGTGCTTCATGTTTACTCCAAACGTTCCTGATTAAAACAATATAAATAAAATGGGGAAAACGGGCGGTGGGTTTTGCCAACCATTTAATGTATTATTTATCGGTTGATTCCCGATAAGGAACGCATATAAATATCGCTCTATCCCGCCTAAACTATCATTCCCCCAACGAATTTCTACGAAATCAGTACTGAAGACTCAATTGAAGAAAAAGTGATAAAGATCGAGTCCGACCTGATTCTACAAATGCTGAGCCCCAGGAATGCTTCGGGTGGAAACTACTTTCACGAAGCATGTCAAGCTAGCTCATTAGCTCTTCTTCTGAGGGCGGCAGAGTGGATGGATCGACCAATCCCGTCGATCTTGACTGTAAGAGATTACGATGGTAAGCAATGCACCCATATTATCGTGAAGAACAAGGATTTTTATACGCAAGATATGATGGAAATCGTCTTGAATCTTGGGGCTGACATAAATGGCCAGGAATGGCTCGGTGGTTTCACTCCTCTGCATTTGTGTGTTTGGGAAAGGAATTACGAGCTCGCCGAATGGCTGTGCAGGGCACCAGGCATCAATCTCAAGGCTACCAACTACGCCGGGCAGACTGTCTATCAACTTGCCTTAGAACGAAAGGACAATCAAATAATGGAGATGATTAAAAGGGCCAGAGCCAAGTGCGATCCTTTGGAATTGAAAAATTGTGATGAGTGAAAAGAATTAATGTATATATAGTGATGTATAATGTTGTGTGAAAGAGCTGAGCTCAAAGAGGCTATAACAGTTTACGTTTAGAAATCGTAAGTTAATCTAGGCAGCTAATTTTATTATTTTTTTTTTTTTTTTTTTTTATATTTGTTCAAGTTTAAAATTGTGAGTAATTATATTTTTTAATTTTTAAAAATAAGTGTCAGCACTTTTTTGTTCTCAAAAGGATCTCGATGGTTTACTAAAACAATTAGATTTTTCATAGATAATAGCTCGAATATTTTTAATGCGTAGTGTTTTAAAAAAATTAAAACAAACGTTAATTAATTTAATTAAATACATATGATGTAAAACAACTGACTAATTTAATTCTTCACGACTTTGTTACCTTTAAAAAAATTCTTTATACACATACGACGTAGTAGTTTTCTGCCACCAAAAATTCCTGGCCGGTTCTCCATATTATACTCAAATAGCATGGCTATGTTTAAATCATTTTCTTGGGCAGCCGCGTTGGCTGATTGAAGATCTTTCCTCCACCAGTGCCGCGTATGTGATTCAAAAATAATGTAGGCCGTAGAGTCGGGACAGCGGTCTAATGCCGATCAGAAATTTTCCTCATCCATAGACATGAAATACTGCAATTAAAATTGTTAACTTGAATAAGAAAGGCAAAGGTTTAAAGATAGTTATGTATCTAAAGAAGAAATACCTTCAAAATGGACATAGATTTTTCTTCCTTTGTGGGTTCTGCAATTGACAGATTCCTTAAGAGCCAGATTGCTGTCGTTTTCTTTATGCAATTTTGGGGAAACATAGCATAGAAAGGATCATTCGGTTTTGTCTCGGTAGGTCGCTTACCAATGTAAGATGCCATGTTTGTTTTAAGCTTTAAATAAATAGTTGCAATTAGTTAGAAGGTAACACTTAACTAAGACGTATAGAATTTTTTTTGTAACTTAATAAAATATTGGCACGGTATTTAAAATTAATTAGAGGCACTTACTTCACAAGTACAGTTTAACTCGTCGAGCTTTCACAGTGCAATGAATATTTCTGTACATTTTCAAAATTAATAACATCATTTGCATTTATACTCGCAACAATTGAAATATGGATCTATAGAGACCACTTACAAACCACGTGAATAAATATTCCAATTTGTTTGTGGAACAAATAGGTGAAATTAATTGTCACTCAAATATATACTGTATGTACTGACAATAAGATTTATTTTTCACTAAAAATTTGGTCTTCATTATAATTTTGATGTCGCTTAAAGTGTCATACAACCTTAACCGCTGAAAGGCATTCATTGTATATGTATTTATTAGGTGATTCAACTAGAGAACAATAACTCTATTTTGGGCGCAAAAACCCAATTTTTAAGCGCGTCGAACGGGAATCGATTTTAAAATTTTTTACCAACACTTTTGTCCGCTAAATTTTTTTATTTTTGGCTATAAAAAAATTATTTTGCATTTGAGAGAAAATAGTTGGGGCAAAATTTGAAATTTCGACATGAAGATTTTTGCAGGATAGTGTTATTATAATTTCGATTTTCTATGTAATTATTATATACAGTTTCATACAAAAAAAAAATTGTTAATAAATAATGATAAAATAATAAAAGATTTTTATTTAAAATTGAAAATATTAAGTAGTACATTATAAATTATCAATAATTGGGGATCATATCTTCGAAATTTTTGATACTTTTATTCAGTCTGTCTCCCAACAGTTTGCAAGAGTTACAATAAAAGTTTCTCCTGAAAGTTCCATGCGACATGATGGTTTTATCTTAGCATCTTCACAAACAAAAACTAAATTTTCAGAAATTTTAACTTTGCTTATGTGTCGTGTTTGAAATGCACTTTTTTCTTTATTGTAAGTTAACATTAATAAACCACAAATAGTATAATTCTCATGAGTGAACTTGATGACTGACTGAATAATGCCATAGGTTCCATTCCCATCATTTATTACTGAATCGCAGAATTTAAGTTCCTTTTCCATATTATAGTAATTATATTTTACTTTATTATGACTCATTTTTTCATAGCATGTCAAATAATAATAATAATAATAATAATAATAATAATAATAATAATAATAATAATAATAATAATAATGAGAGTTCGAAACAACTCAAAAAGAATACACGCCCCGAATTCGACGCATTGCTGCTGAACTTCGGTGGCGTCATCACACACTGAATAAGAGTACTCTTCTTGTCATCAAAGAAGAGTCTCTTAATAAATTGCGGGCTCTAGTGACTGCCAAAAAGTCACTAGAGAAAAGCTGACGGTTGTCGACAACTCGTTGTTTCGATCCAGCCCTTCACGGTTTCTGACACCAAAGACCGATGTTACCGGGACTTATTCCAACACCTGAGGGTGAAGCTTTTTGGACTGAGTTGATTGGAGATCAACCAAACGTGAACGCCAATACTCCAGCTCTGCAACGACTTCAAGCATCTGTCGGGAACACCGTCGCGAAATGCTGATGAAGAGAGCCCTGCAGTCAGTGTGGATGAAGTTCGTTCAGCTCAAATGCAGCAAAAATTAGCTCCCGGGCCAGATGGCATTAATGTCTTTGGTGAAGAAGTTTACTTTACCATCCATCTTGCCCGCATATTTACATCGTACATTAGAGCGACGATTCCGATTCCGGGACTGGCTTGTAGAAGGGCAAACGTACTGAACCTAAAAAAGTGATTGTCTGACCCTAAGAATTCCAGGCTATCACCTGCTTGAATGCAGTTTATAAAATTTTGGCTGCCCCGGGACCAGATGGCATTAATGTCTTCTGGTGGAAGAAGTTTACTTCTACCCACCTCCATCTGGCCCGCATATTTACATCGTACATTAGAGCTGACGATCCGATTCCGGACTGGCTTGTAGAAGGGCGAACCGTACTGATACCTAAAAAAGGTGACTTGTCTGACCCTAAGAATTTCAGGCCTATCACCTGCTTGAATGCGGTTTATAAAATTTTTACAAAAATTTTAAATAACCGTATCTTGCAGCAGATAGAGCCTGTATGGCAACAGATATATGAACAACGTGGCAGTAAAAGAGGCCTGTCAGGTTGCAAGGAGAACCTGATAGTGGATCGATGCGTCTTACAAGATGCGATCTACTATCAACGCAACCTGTCAATGGCTTGGATTGACTATCGCAAGGCATTTGACTCAACTCCTCATGAGTTGATTTTATATCTACTCAAATGCCTGGGAGTCAATCCGGAAATAGTGGAATGCATTCGGCGTACAATGCAGCTCTGGCGAACGCGTTTTCACATTGGAAGTGGAAACGCATTGCACGTAACCGGAGTTGTAGAGTATAAACGGGGGGTCTTCCAAGGTGATTCCTTGAGCCCTCTGCTGTTTTGCGTTTCACTGCTGCCTATATCTGTTGCTCCGTAAAACTCGTGGGTACTCTGTGGGGCCTCCGGGTGATCGAAATATTCGATCACCCATCTGCTTTACATGGATGATCTGAAGCTATAGTGCTGATAAAGATCATCTACAAGCGGCCCTCAACATCGTAGCAGAGTACACACGAGATGTCGGAATGTCTTTTGGGTTGGACAAGTGTGCGGTCGTACATCTGGCGAGGGGTAAGTGCTCTGATACGGGGATGATGTCGAGTTAGTAGATGGGAGCGTCTTAAGACAATTAGACGCGGAGAGTTGTATAGATATCTAGGAATGGAAGAGCACCGCATGCATGCGGTCTCTGAAGTCCAAACTCTCCAGAGCGAGTATGTTAGGAGACTCCGGAAAATTTGGTCCTCCGAACTTTCCGGCAAAAATAAAGTCTCAGCTACTAATATGCTCGCTGTCCCAGTCTTACTATACTCTTTCGGTGTCCTGAAATGGGCCCGAAAGGATTTACGAGATCTCGACATCAAAACCCGTAAGATCATTAATATGAATCGGAGCATGCACCCCAATTCATCAGTCGCCAGATTATACCTCTCCCGGTCCATCGGTGGGAGAGGTTTGCAGAGTTTGGAGCGGCTTCACGACCGTTTGGTCCTGGGTTTAACACACGAAGTTGTCAATTTCACTGCAGACGAGGATGACTTTCTTATGCAAATTGTACATAAACATGAAAATGCGCATAAGGGGTCATTCTTGTATAAGGCAGCAATATATGCGGCAAGAACCCTTGGTCTTGGAGAAATAAACGCTCTTATGGAACTCCGAAAGGAGGAATTTAAGAGCGTCATCAGGAACGCCGAGGAAAAACTACTCCTTGGCGAACTGATGGACAAGTCCATGCACAGCGTGTTCTTTAAACACGTGCGTGATCATGGCTTGTCCACCCAGCTGACGTTTTCCTTCTTAAAGTCAGCTGGCCTGATGTCCGAGACTGAAGGGTTCATATTTGCCTGCCAAGATGGTGTCATTAACACTCTTGAGTACCGTAGCAAGGTGCTCCAGGTGCAGCTTCCGGACACTTCCTGTAGGAGGTGTAGACAACATCCGGAGACGCTTATGCACCTTTTGTCGGCATGTCCTGTGCTGGCGAGAGGTGCATATATCCAGCGTCACAATGCTGCCCTGAGAGTACTGTACTACTATCTTCGTCATTGCTACGGTATTGACGTGACACCAGTGCTGCCTTATCTGCCAGGAGATATTCCCCAGGTTGTTGAGAATGACAGTTGCAAAATTTATTGGAACATGCCATTTGCAACAACCCGGCGGATAGATCACAACAAACCTGATATTGTGCTCTTCGACAAGGCCACTCGTGAAGAAGAGCACAAAAGACAAATATATAAGGATCTCCCGTTTGAAATTGGCAAACTTTACCCAGGTTAGCATGGTCAAGCTTGTCGTCCTGATGTTGGCGTCCTAGGAGGGATGAAACAAGTCCTTTTGTAATCCTCACTTGCCAAAGTTCCAGCTTGCTCATCAAAAGCTGAGTTCTTGGCAGTTAGGATGCAGAAGGCTGTTATACTTGGTTCTCTCCGTCTCTTAAGGGAAATGACTTTGGCCTGCTGTGATCACTAACTGCCTTGTTGTGCGTAGTGGTCCAGCAGTAACGGATGGAGCTCAGGCTGGGCCCTCGGAGAATCGGACTCCGGGGATAACCCCCCTGAGCATTTAATAACAAAATAATAATAATGTTATATCCGGCATACCGTATATAATACCGGGCCTCCCATTCCCGCCGAAAAGTGCAGCGCTTGCATATTTAAGGAACCACAACCAGGACTGCGCGACAACTCACTAGTGGCTGAAAAATACACATTATCGCGCATTGTCACCTCATCAAAAGAACCAATTGTTTAATTAGTAGCCCCTCTTTCAAATCACGACCGAGGTGATAAAAACCGCGAACACCATAATTCACCAGCTTATTTATCAGGTAACAGTTCTGCCTTAAAGCCCGGGTGAGTCCTATACCCCGACACGTATAGGCAGACTTTAATTATTAAATTAATTAGTCATCCTCTCCCTAATTATTCATTTCGATTTCCTTAACGGTATTTCTGAGTTCTGTGATAGTGATTCTTCGAGCCACGATTCGTTTTGACGATAATCGAGATTCCCGCAGTTCCAGTGACCTGGTCCCACTCTCAAATTATTTTCTTCTTGTAAATTTATAATCGGCGAACTTTTGTTTGCCGGAGTCGTTACTCCGGTTACGAACTCATATTCTTTCAATCCTTGTTCTATATTGTTAATAGTTAATAAGTGAACAGTGTAAGTTAAGACGTGTTTGCCCATAGGGCCAGTTAAACAGAATATATAAACTAAAACCCTGAATCGAAGTGTAATCATTCCTAAATTAAGAACCTTCAACCTTCAACCTTCAATCTCCAGTCAGCAGGAGGAAGAGAGAAGCCAAGCAGCGAACTCAAAGGTACAAAATCCAATCAAAGACCGAATCATCGTTGGAATTAACATTCGCAATAGTAAGTCGAGGATATTATCACTATTTCCGAGGTCGATTGTCTATTCCAAGGGGCCCTCTCCGGGGTATTCACCTTCGCGAACCCATAAATTAAAAACCTAACGATCCTTTCGTTAGGGAAATTCATCTGTTATCCGAACCTCCGATAGTCCAGCTACCAAATTCTAAGATTATATTTTTCGGACATAACAGACCTGAATTTCTGGTGGCAGCGGTGGGATCCGACTGGTGATCCCTCGTATTAGACAAACCACCCCAGTTCGAAATTTAGTAGAAAACAGGGTATTCCCTTCTTAACTCCTCCAAAATTTCCAAAATTTTTCGAAATCAAGAAACACCTAAAATTTTATTTTCGTTCTCTTGATATAAATTTTCATTCATTTTACATTCCGCTAACTACGCAAAAATTGAATTTAACTTTAATTCGTCATTGGATACATCCGGCGTAATTCGACTCCGATTCTATTTTAAATTTTTATACAAATTGAATAATAAAATTAAAAGTTTTTGCTGACGTTTGAAATTAGCCATCAGCTAAACTGTTCAGATTTCTTTTTGTTTTAATTTTGCTGACTAATAAAAATTTTTTTTTTCTTGTAATTCGATCAAAACTTAATTCCATTTAATAAAAAAATTTTTTTTTTGCTGACAATTAATAATAATAATTCCCTTTTCCCACTTCTATTATTTGATTAGGATATTCGATCCTATCCAAAGCTCTTTTTCTTCTTCCTTATTCCTCTTTTTTTTTATTGCGAATAATAAATTATTTTCCGTTATTTCGAAAATTATTTTTTTCCTTTTTCTCTCCTTCCTATTTTCTACCCTTCTTTAACTTTAAATTCGACTTCAATTAAATATTTGTTGATCATCATGTATGCGAACCTATATCATACTGCCTGCTCAGATTGTGCTGTTTACAAGCACGTCTTTATAGACTACTCACTACCAGCCTGGTGTACTGTAATTCTAGCACCTTGCCGCTGATAAGGAGTTTCTAAACAGACTAGTGTATCGTACTCGCACGAGTCAATGATGCTCAACTCTATTTATTCGTTTACTTCTTCCCTATTTTTGATTTCTTCCTATCATTTTAAATTGTCCTAAAAGGGTTATTACTTCGAGACTCAATAACTCGAGCCGTCGTTAGCCGATTCCTCGAACTGTGCTGTATGGAAGCACGTCCTTGTAAAGATTTGTCTGCCGACCTTGTGAGCTGTAATACGAGCACCAAGGCCTCGACAACAAATCTTTAAGTAAAAGAGTGACACAACTCGAGCTATCTCGACGTCAATACCTACAAGCAACAATCCACACTTTATCTTTCCGTGTCTATTCTTCCGTATTCGACATCTTAACTTATTCTCTATTCTTACACCTAATGGTAAATAAAAGCCGTCGTAGCGGGTATAAATTTCCAATTCGAAAATCATACGCCGATCTGCTTAACGGAAAAATTTATCATAGACCCTTGATAGAGACAAGGAATTGGGAAGACCCCTCTTTCACAAATCAAAGTTCCTTTCCAATCCCAGAAATTAAGAAAGGAATACCTAAAATACTTAGCAACGAGGCCGTACCCCAAAGTTTAAAAGAACTACTAAAAACCCGGAGAGCAGAACCTACGATTACCCAACCGGACTCGGGAGTAAATACTCCACCCTCATCCCCAGAGGTAGTCATAACCGACGTACGACCTTTCGATACTCCTCGAATTCATTAAACTCGGTTCGATCATGGTCGACCATAATAATGGGGAGGAAGTCGCAGCAGCCCCGGGAACAAGGCTGTATACAACTATACGAAAAGGACCCGAGAAAAATCATTACCTCATCACGCGAGAAATAGAAGAAAATTTACCAATATTTACGGGAGATAGCGACGTTAGTTTCGAAGAATTTGACCGTAGACTCAAAGACTGGCTACACATGATACCCGATAACAATCAACAACCTTTTATCGGACGTATTTTACGGAAATTGCAGGATCGTGCTCGCCATGATGTCGAAGACAAGGAAATTCGTTCGGTCCAGGAACTTTTGAGCGTACTTCGGAGCCACTTTAAACTCGGGAATCCACTTAAAGTTTCTTTAAGCAAATTAACCACCGCTCGTAGAGGTAATTACGAAGCCGTAGAGAGCTACTATTATCGATTACGCTCAATTCTCCGAACAATACAAGCCACGGTACCAGAAGCTGACCGGGCAGCCACGATGAATCAAGCTCACCAACTCGCGCTGGATGCATTTTTCGAATCATTACCGGATTATCTGAAATGCTTAGCTTCTACCGGTCAATACACCACACTAACTGCTTTGTTCGAAGCGATCGAAAAACAAGCAATAAAATATGATAATAATATGCGTCTATAAAATCCTAGACCGATCCAGCGCGATTCTAATTCGGTCCCAACAAAACCCCACGGTATCCATAATAGGTCAAACGAATCCAGGATATTTCCAAATCACAACGTTACAAAACAGTCATCCTAGTCAAGGTCTCGTGGACAAACACCAGAAACGATTTTATACGTGAAACGAAACGATGGCATTCGCCTACAGGTTCCAGAATATTCTGAATATTAACACCGGCCGAAATCCATACTTAACCAGCCGGAAGTTACGACAACCGTATTATGATTACCGCCATGCGAGACCCGATTGTGAGGATTCGGACTGCGAATCACCAGACAAAACCACCAGAAACCGATTTATACGTGAAACCGAAACCGATCGCATTCGCCTACAGCGTTCCAGAATATTCTGAATATTACACACCGGCCGAAGATCCATACTTTAACCAGCCGGAAGTTACAGAACAACCGTATTATGGATTACCGCCATGCGGAGACCCCGATTGTGAGGATTCGGACTGCGAATCACCACAAGCTATGGCGTTCACCGCGAACGGTCTATCTCAAGCACCGAATAACTACCAGAGACAGGCTTTCCAGCCTATTCCAGCCCAAAACCAATATCGCACACCGTATAGGGCATACGGAAATCGCCCTTACCAAAATCCTTATCAACAAGGAGGCTATTACCAACCGTATAAGCCTCAAAACTTCGCAACATATTCCAATCAGCTACACCAAACTCCGACGGCACCGAGGGAACAACAAACTACTCAAAACTACCCTTAAGCGCCACCCAAAACTCTCCCCGCGAACCCCGTGACTGAAGCGATTCACCCTCAGTCACCAGAAGAGGACCATGAACCCGCACCGGTGCGTTTGGAGAGACACATTAAAAGTTCGGACTTCTGTAGCTGCCCAGGATGCCCCAGGAAAAACCTAAGTCCAGGTGAAGACCCTCTAGAACCGGCTTTAAACTCGATGGGCGCTCGCCAAACCGAGGGCATGGCGAGTCAGCCCCCACGCCCTCGACCAATGACAGCAGCATCATACCGTCAGAGGAGCCAGTAAAGGGCATTGCTCTTGTTACCGGTAAGGGACCCGTCATCGTAGCTAAAAGCCCAAAATTCACCGATAATCAAATAGAAATGTTCATCGACACAGGAGCCAATTATAATTTCATTAGCATCGACGCTCTAGCAAACGAAACCACCTTCCTATGTAAGGACATGGGGCAGGTGGGGGGGATCGGAGCAAACCAACAGCCGATTATAGGAATCGTCACAATCGAACTCTTCGACAAAGTAATATCATTCCGTGTCGTACCACAGCGATTAGGCGGTTACCTAGCGATCCTCGGTAACGACTTTTTAATTAAAGAACAAGCAAACACCTCATTCTACTGGTATACAATGGTCTTAAGAAGTCGACCGACGCGACCTATACCTTTTTCCATCAAAAGAGGAGCCTGCGATTCTCAACTCCTGGCGGTAGGAAGCGGTCCAAAAATAGACGTGGAATGCCCGGCCCTGTTAGGAAAATACCAACGATTTATCATAGATACGGGGGGGGATGTATCCATCATAAATAAAACAGCCCTTCTCCCGAACGTATATATAGACACCAGCCGCCGCGTTATAGCTCGCGGAATTAGTGGCGATCCAGTCGAAACTTTAGGCACAGTGAATCTAAAAATCCTCGGAGTTCCGGTCACTTGTCAAGTCAGCGAGGAAGATCTACCGGTTCCGGGCGTGGGAATCCTAGGTAACGACTGGTTAGACAAAGAAAAGGCCGAAATATCGTATTACGAGCAAACATTAACTGTACTCGTTCGGCCCAGAGATCCGATTCCATTCAGCTTAGACATAGCGAAGTCACCGATCTTCACGATCCCTCCTCGCACTAGGATGGTGGTACCGATTCCGATCGAACCGAAACGTCCATTACAAGGATACCTCCCACGCATTCCGGCACCGGAAGGAGTATTCTTAGGCGACGCCATTGTCCTGGCCGACCAAAGTTACGCGAATTGTATGGCATTTAATACCACAGACGAATCTGTCACCATAGACTTAGACCCACAAATGCTAGAGGATTATGACTTCCAAACAAATAACTCATTCTCCAGTTCCGACGACGCTGTCTACGAAGGCCCTCCAGTCGACGCATCGACTCAAGAAAAACGGACCAACGAGATTTTAAAGAAAATTCCATCTCAATATCTAGATGATAAACAAAGAAATCAAATCCTAGAAATAGTCAGCGAATTTACCGACATATTCCACCTACCGGGAGACAATCTAGGATGTTCTAACCGAGCCACGTGTAAAATACCGACTAAGACAGATAAGCCGGTACACGTTAAACAATATAGGTTCCCAAAACAACATCAAGAGGAAATTCAGCGACAAGTAGAAAATCTATTGCAACAAGGTATAATTAGAAATTCAAAATCTCCCTACTGCTCCCCCGTATGGGTAGTACGGAAAAAGGCTGACCCCATTACTAGAGCCAAAAAATGGAGAATGGTAATAGATTTTCGCGACTTAAACAAAATCTTAATCGGAGACGCGTACCCTCTCCCGTCAATTATCGGCCTCCTAGACCAACTGGGAGACGCTAAATTTTTCAGTGTTTTCTATCTCGCAAGTGGCTTTCACCAGGTCCCAATGGACCCAGAAGATGCTCATAAAACAGCATTTTCGACACCCTTCGGCCACTTCGAATACGTCAGGATGCCTTTCGGGTTAGAAGGTGCTCCAGCTACATTTCAGCGAATGATGAACACCGCTCTAGGGTGGCTACCGTGGATTCTAATTTATTTAGATGACATCATCCTCCACGCACGAACTCTGGAAGAACACGGCGGCAGATTACGCAAACTTTTCCAGGTCTTAAGAGAAGCAGGGCTCACCTTACCACCGGACAAATGTAAATTTCTCTGTGCGGAAGTAGATTACCTGGGACACGTTATTTCTAGAGACGGCGTAAAACCGGACCCTAAAAAAATACAAACCCTACGTGAAGCCTCTAACCCAAGAAATCAAACCGAGATGCGAAAATTTCTCGGCTTAGCAAATTATTATCGCCGCTTTATTTATAATTACGCTGTACGAGCAAAACCACTTACTGATTTAACTAGGAAAACTAAAACTTTTAAATGGTCAGCAGAAGCGGAATCTGCCATGCGAGACATTAAAAATGCCTTATGCGCAGATTCTACACTAGCTTACCCGAACTTAGAAAAACCTTTCATCCTAGCCGTTAGTTCATCAGACGTAGGAATTTCAGGTATTCTAAGCCGGAACTCGATAACCGAATATCTAACTTATCTTCACCAAAATCTGAAAATCTAGTTAATAACCCGAAAGGGACAAGTAACGATAAAATCGTCGCCTGTACCTCACAGATATTAAGAGACGCTGAATTGCGATACACCCCGGATGAAAAAGAATGTCTCGCTCTAGTATACTCAGTCCAACAATTCCGACCTTATCTATACGGAAATAAATTCACGGTACAAACAAAGAAGGCTTGCGGCGCTTGGCTGAGAGACACCCGAGACCTCACCGAACGTCAGCGAAAATGGCGCTCTAAATTAAACGAGTTCACGTTCACGGTCGTTATAAAAACAAACGTAGGTGACCAGTATGCCAACGCCCTGTCATTCAACCCAAGAGTAAGGACAGATGGAACTGAAGTGCAAGAACCTCTAGACCATATAGAAAACTTACAAAACCCTGTAGGTAATCATATTACAGAAACGTTACTACTACCAGCAAATGGCACAGATCCAGAGGCTCCCGTTAAGAAAAGAGGTCGACCACTCGGTTCTCGAAATAAAAGATTCCAAAGCCTTCCAGAAATTCGAGACACCATAGCCTCTCGTTTACGATCAGAACTTCGTCGCGGTTCACAAAATCCCCCCGTTGTCTATCGTGAACCGGAATCTACTGATAACAGAACGGAAGAAGACACTCCAAACGATTCAGACGACGTTTTCTTACCTCCAAACGAAAGAGATATGAAATCCGGTCGAGTAGAACCATCAAAAGATCCCGTTCGCGAACTGGCACCGGCCACTTATTTTGATTCTGGCAATGATGGAGACGAAGACGAAGAAGAGAGGGAGGGGGAAGCCAGTAATATCGTCAATTCAGAACACGACTGCCCAGAAACTTCTCGGAACATCGACAGCTCACGCGCAAGGGTCAATGAATCTATTAAAAAATTCGAAAGAATCGCACAAAAATTCGGTAACGTTAAAGGAGTAGCTCCAGCTTGGATTTGAGGTACTACAGGACCAACGTACCCTCTTGCGGCAGATCCCTCATGGGTCCCATTTACTAAGACACCGCCCAATAACGACGTCATCCGAGAAGTCAGGAAGTCAATAAATAAATCATACCAGCTGTTGAACATAGCCTCGGACGACGAAGAGGACCGAACAATAACAACTCCAGCCACCCGTGACCGCGATACAGATGATACAGAAACCGAGAATGAAGTTGAAGAATTAATAAACGAGGAAAACAACAGCGGAGACGACAACACTTCAACAGCGAGCGAACCCGATGACACCGTCATCCCTGCAGAACTCGACAAATCGGCACTGTCCGGCTCTATCGCGCCTCTCGAGGAAAGTATCAGGTTAGCTCCAGAAACTCCCACCTTGATTCGAACAATGCTAGATAACTTCGAAACACAAGGCATACAATAGGATCCATCCTCTGGTAAAATGATAGACATCTCCACACACCAGGGATCAACCCCATACCGGCCGTTTACAGATGAAACAGTAATAGCTCAACGACGAAACCGACTCTCCGAATTACCGACATTTAACGACAATGAGAATCCGGAGGCTTGTTCCAGCGTGATACGAGACAACTAAACGATGCGTCACTAAATCTACTGGCCCCGAAGACGAAAAGGAGAGTAACCTTCGGAGACCAATTATCATTGGACCGACCCGCTTCACTTATCAAAACCCCGCAACTCAAGTCAAAATCGACAATGGAATCCTCTTCCGATAACACGCCCGAAAATTCGACAGACGTAACAACAATAAACAAAACTTCTCGAACACCCTTAAAAAACAAAACAACTTCGTCCGTCATTAAACAACAAGATAATCTACATTTACCACCATCGGAACCGTCAAGTTCAGAAGAAAATTTACAAAAATTAACCACAACGCCTGCCGAAATTCCTTACGATGAATCCGGGCCTATAACAACAATAAAATTTTTATCCAGCAGAGATGGACTTACATACGTACGCAATCACCTAGCACACTTCATGACAACAGATTGCGAAATCGCGTCCCCCACAGCTCGGCTGTTACGTGACCTTAAATTTATCAATCCGCAAGATTTAAAAGCTGCTAAGCCTAAACCAAACGACATATTAGTTACTCGAGTCGGTAAGTACTGCGTATTCTCAATTTTCGTAGGCACTCACCACCGAGAAAAAATTACCCCAGATCAAATTATCGCAGGACTAAACAATTTTCGTCTCGCTCTAGAAAAATATAACATCCACTCCCTCAGAATGGCGAGGAAAGGGGATACTTACGGCAACGTGGGCATCCAGCCTCTTCTAATGAAGACGCTTTGGGATTGCCCCGTTAAAATTACCCTATGCGAAGGGGAAATTGTCGTACCCCCAATAGAACTCCGACCGAAAATCATAGAAGAAAAACACGGAAGCCTTATCGGAGGCCACAAAGGAGTCCTCAAAACATACTGGCGAATAAGAGAATACTTTTATTGGCCAGGAATGAAGGAGCAAATCTACGAGCACATAAAAAAATGCAACACCTGTCAACTGAAAAAATTAATTAGAATCAAAACGCGCCAACCAATGGTCATCACCGACACTCCTCACGACGCGTTCGACAAAATCTCTATCGACACGGTAGGTCCACTACCGATGACTTCCAAAGGGAACGTCCATATTTTAACCATTCAAGACAATTTCACTAAACACTGTGCAGCAATCCCACTCCCAGATATCCGGACAGTTACAATAGCAGAAGCCTTAATAAATCAGTACATCAGCTTATATGGCTGCCCTCGAATAATATTATCAGATCGAGGAACATCGTTTACAAGCAAATTACTCGCGAAACTATCCGACATCTTAAAAATCCGGAGGGTAACAACATCCGGGTACTATCCGCAAGCGAATGGCTCTCTCGAACGTAGTCATCAAGCACTAGTAGATTATTTACGTGTCTTCATAACATCTTTCGAAGACTGGGACGAGTATCTCCTCATGGCGATGTTTAACTATAATACCTCTGTACACGTGAGCACAAAATTTACCCCTCACGAACTGGTCTTCGGGAAAAAGGCTCGCGCCCCCACGGAATTTCCTGATTACGATAAAATCGAAACGTATCCAGAATACCTGGTGGACTTAATGAATCGTCTCAACGAAACCAAAACAATAGCTCGTGAAACCTTAGTAAGTTCGAAAGAAAAGACTAAAGAACGATTCGACAAAAGAGGACATCCCGTAGATTTTAAAATAGGAGATTTCGTATATTTTCAAAACGAAACCAGAAAAAATAAATTAGACGCCTATTATCTGGGACCCAATGAGATCGTGGGAATAACAGATAAGGGTTGCCTGATCATCGAAACCGTAAACGGAAAAAACATCATTAAACATCCTAATAAACTAAAATTAGCCTCCGAATAAGAACAATACGGTCTGTTGCAGATTCGTAATAATCACCGGCCATCAACATGCTGATAATTTGTTTCTTTCATCTACTATTGAGCACTGTCAGCTCCGACGCAACTGACCTAGACGCAATCGAATTACAACCGGTAAAATATAATCCTGGACTCGTATACGATCCCTACAAAAGGTCGCATATGGTCGAGAGGGAATGGAACATTATATCCACCATCGATATAGGAGCCATCACAAATCAAGATCATCAAAATTGGAAAACTCCTGTTGCCGAAATGATCGCGTCTAGTGGCTGTAACATAAGTTTTACCGTAATAGAATGTTCCCATATATTACAAGAACACCTACTATCAGACTTAAACGACGAAAAAAATGCAATCCTACGAAGAATTGAATCTACGTTAGAAACTACTGAAGATGAAACCTCTTATCAGCGTAACCGTAGAACCCCGTGGTTCGGATTCGTCGGTAAAAGCGCGCACGAGGTATTCGGCCTGATGGATTTCGACGACCATGAACACCTGTCACAAGAAATCGATCGATTATACCAAGATCAGAGAGAAATAACAGTTCTCGTAAACAACTCGACCCATATTATACGAGCAGAAGTAAATAAAATAATCGCTGACGAAACAAAACTACGGAGTAAATTATAAAGGGTATCCGAGTCAATGTCCCGCTTTCAAATGAAACTTGAGAAGGAAGAATTCCGGATGAAACTGCGAATACACCTCATGCTCTTATCAGAAGAATGGATACAACATCTCAATCGCTGGATCCGTTATCTACAAAGAGTAGAGTCAGCTATTGAAACAGCCATTCGAGGTCATATATCCAATGACATTCTAACTTCATCAGCTGTTAAAAGCAACAGCTGATATCACAAAACGCTACCCGGAATTAAACCCACCTCAACCAAAAGACCACGTAAACATTCAAGGATTAGTAGACGTGGCAAAAATCGTGATCGGACGCACGGGACAAAAACTTGTAATATTTATCACACTACCACTATTCCATCCGGTTACATATCAAATATACAGTCTAAAATCGACCACCACGGACCACAAGATCGGCGGAGTCACCAGAGGCTTGACAATCAGACCCAAGAAAAATTTTCTTAGCATCGATGCACTCCAGTCACAATACTTCATAGTGGACGAGGAATTTATTAAGGCGTGTAGACCCATCGCAAACGATCTGGCTTGCCAACCAAACGTCCCAATGAGAAATATAAATGAAAACAGCGACTGCGAAGTGTTACTTTTAACGAATCCATTATCCAAAATACTAAACTCGTGTGACATCCGGATACTACAAAAATGCGACGACGATATGATCAAATTAAATGAACCAAATTCATGGGCATATTCGATCTGCGAACCCCAAAAATTCGTAGAAACCTGCGGTACAAGCGTACGGAAAGAATACTTATTAAGTGACGCGGGCGCGTTTAAATTAAAACCAGGGTGCGTATTAAGCAATGGGAAAATATCCGTAAAAGGGACGTCAGAGGAACAAATACCAACAAGCACTCACGTGTTTCCAGCTGTGAACATCGAACCTTTAGTCGCAAATTTAACAAACCAACTAAACTCCCCAAACAAACTTACAAATATTCCATTAGACCCAATACCCAACGACGACCCTCACTCCCAATGGGGAGATAGCCTAGAAGGTACAAACAATCGGCTGACACAAATCGGGCTACACCATCGAAAAGAAGGACAACATCGTTACGTCACAGCAACAAACTCTGGAATAATAATCGCAATAATAGGACTTATCACCCTCATTACTGGATTATACTATCGCCAACTGATACAAAAATGTTTGAAGAAAAATAATCCAGGATACTGTTGTAACAGAAGTTGCAAAAATCTAAAGAACGGTATCGACAACATCACTTTCAATCCAGCAGAAGGCACCGTGACGACTTATTGGACCAATCCAGAGAACAAGAATCTAGATCCAACCCCCGCACCCCGCAACAAACAAGAAAACAATATACCAGGCAGAAATGAGAAAACATCAGATTTAAAATTGCCACCCACGGCTCTTCAACATTCACCAAGCACCCCTGGAAGGACAGAATCAGCCAAGGGCACCAAACCAAAGGGAGTTCGCCTGGCAAATTACGAAGGAGAGTAAAAACATATATATACTACTTATCTATTTTACTCATACTTAAATTTATACCTTTACAGCCGTTTTGATGAATCTTACTAGTATTCTACGGATTTTAGAATTAATTCTGAGAGAAGGAAAAAGGATTTAAAAATTTACTATAGAAAAAAAAATATATATATATATATTGTGACGTGGGAAATTTCCCACCTAGAATCCGACTAGAGAATATTTTTTTTTTGGTATTATTTAGCCTTGTGTGTTGGCCAAGCTGATGAAATGCTGAGATTCGACGCGACTGTGTCGCCCCAAGTGGTCCCGGTCATAAAACAAAGCTCGAGGTAAAATTTAAGCCGAACCGCGCCAATTAGTAATAATGAGGAATGGATGCGTCCGAACTAAAATTCAATGTATCGGATATAGAGTGAGTGATATAGTATGAATGGGGAAAGCGACCGGGCGAACCCGCATTTCAGTCGATATCAACGACCGAGGAGACATCTGGGAGGAGCAACGAGTGACTAGCAAGGCACGGAATCGGACTCCACGAACGACTGGAAGTTGAAACGGCGGGAGACACGTCGAGGCTCCACCTGAACGCCGAATCTCGAACTAAATTGGTAAATCGACCAATCATCGATCACGGCTATTTATCGTACGACGGCTGATTGGACGCGCAGCTCATTAGCGGTGCTGAAGGAAAGACCACGTGTTAGCAAAAGGAAAACGGAAAAGCCAGTAGGATTTTTCTGACCGAACGTTGACATGCCACGTACAAGGAGAGAAGATAAAAAATTAATTAATTAACACGGAAAATTTATTTTTTTTGCTATCGCTATTCTAACAAAAAAATTGAACCGTTTTTTTTGTTTTTGTCGAGGAAAAGTATTAGTATCTTTACTTGAAAAATCGACACGGGAAATTGTTCGTGAGAGTTTCGCCGTTTTGTTGTCGAAGATATTTTGAGTGAATTCTGAAAAGAGTGTTATACCAGCGTCAAGGACAACAACTACATTTGTGACGTTCGATTCCGCCGTTCCCGGGGAAAAGCCATCGCCGAGGAATCACATTTATCAGTTCCGCCGACATCGGATTTTGCTTATTTATTTGAAATTCTTACCGAGAGGTCGACTGAGTGGGGTAAGTGCGGTCGCAGTTGTTATTTTACCTGGGTGACTTCACCACGAATCGCGATTCAATTAGATTATCCTCAATAATCTTATTAAAGTTAATTTTTTCTATTATTAATATTTGCTCACGACTTCGGACTTGAGTCCGAATTTACTTGTGTACCGGAATTCACCAATTACATTGTTAAATTCCGGCTTCGGTGACGTCAGCCAGGTACCCGGTGCCAAATTCTATTGTAATAAGTAGTTGATGACATTGTGTATAGTTGTTTGATGCTGGAGTGTACTGTTGAAAAATTTTGTCGCACCTCGAGCTTTGTTTCCGCGAATTACTCGACGGGTAACAGCGATCCCGTATAAACTATTGATTAGTTATTTATTTTTTTTTTTTGCTGTTGATCGAAACCGGCGAAGGAGTTATTTTTTTTGTTGAATAAACAAGTTTTTTTTAATAATTCGCAAATTTACTGTTACTCGAAACTGGCGTAATTTTTCTTTGTTAATAAGTTCGCCAATTGTTGTTATTCGAACTCGGCGGACTGAATAAAAATTTTTTTTTGTTAACAAATTCGTAAATTGTTGCTAAGCGAACACGGCGAATAAATATTTTGTCTTGATTAATTAATTCGAAACAATTGTTTAGACGAAACAAGTGAGATAATTATATTTTATTAATTAATTTTTTTTTGTTGTTAATTTCGTTTGTCCCCTGCGAAACTACTGTCGACTGGATTTTAGCGACTTGCGTGAACGAATATTAGATTGTGCTTTCTTGTTGCGATTGCCTGTGGCCCAAATTCCGATTGGCTTTATTATTTTGGCGATTTCATGAAAATTATTTAACAAAATATTATTTGTAACAATTTTTTTTGTATTGATTTTATTCGTCCTTTGTTATTTTTTTTTGGATTGAACCTGCGAATGTTATTCGACCTCGCTAGTTATTTAATAAATAATTCACTCGTAATCGTGCCTGTGCGATTAATTTTATTTTACCTAATTTTAATTATTCCCCGAACCGATTTCCTTGTACGCTTCGTATATACCTTTGAATCTCTTCGGCCTCGACCCGCCGCCCAACGACGATCCACGTGAACCAACGAACCGTGGAACGAAAGTTCCTGGCGCCCAACCATCAACGAACCAGGTAGGCCAAACATTTAGGTGGACCTCTTCGGCGCTGTCGACGCCAGCGCAGCGAAAAAGCCATCATAATATATATATATATATATATATATATATATATATATATATATATATATATATATATTTTGCGATTTATTTTAGATTTAGAATTTTCCAAATTTAGTAAAAAAAGAGTTTTTCAAAATATTTTTTTTTTGCGTACTTCAAAATTTTTCCGACCCCTGTTTTCCTTCCCCCGGATAATTGATTTTCTTATATATTTTTTTTCTCCTTTCGTTATTAAATAACAAATAATCACACATATATATTAAAAATATAGTTTAATATGATTAATAAAGTAATATATTAAGCATAGTATAATGGTAAACCGGTTATATAGTCTTATGTCCAATAATAACACAAGGATAGTCCAGTCATCTGGCGGCTGTCAGATCACGAAAAAGATCTAACATAATCAATCAATGGGAGAACTGTTTTAACGACAGCAAACTCATTACCATAAATGATGAAGTCAGTACCAATCAAAACGACAGCTAAGCTAGTAAACCTTATTACCGCTTACTGTATAGCACAAGATCGCCTCCTTATTAACTACACTTATTTAATTACACAGTCCCCCACTAACGATTCTACTTACCTTCTTTGTTCAAGTACGAAACCCGCTCGTAACTAAATATATTCTAAAATAACTGCATTACAACTAAATTAAACTAAAGAAATTAGGGGTTAATAAAATTGAAAAAAAAAAAATGAATAATAATAATAATTTCCTTTTTGTTTTCATTTTTTTTTCCTTTCTATTTATTCAAAAGATTTATATATTTATATAAAGAAAAAAAAATATAAAAATAAATAACATTTTATATTATTCTTATTACATTTATAAAAGATGGGTATCCTTCTCCCTCATCTCCTCCGTATGGTGCTGACGACAGCTCATCGGGTTTCGGACGTATTCCGCGAGACCCGCTGGTCAGCAAAGAAAAAAAAAAAATTTAAAAAGGCAAAAAAAAAAAAATAATTAAATGATTGTCTAACTTACATTAGAATCCAGGACGATTGAATTCGAACTCGATCAATGCCATCCTCAACATTTCAATATCAGAAAGGTTGGGAGCAATAAACTCCTCAAACCTCCCTGTAACTCCAGGACCCCGAAGCTCCAACAAGAAAAAGTACGTGGCGGCATACACCACCTCGGTAGCTGGAGGCCCAAAAAGACTGATCAGTTCACCGACGATGCAGAGAGCCCTCCCAGGAGTAAGAGGCCCCATAAGCTCTCTCAGAAGACATACTCCGCGACGTAGGGCCTTAAACAAAAAAAAAAAAATTTTTTTTTTCTTCTCCTTCCTTTTCTTCTTATCCCCTTTTCTTCCCTTTCCATTTAATTATTTCTAGTAATCCACATAATCTTACCTTTGACCCAAACTTGGCGGTCGCAAACTGGAACCAGGTTCCGTATCCTTCGTAATTAAAGTTTGTTGGAAACATCTTAACAACTTGGACGTTGAATTAACACTGAGCATTTTCTGTTAGCGTAGTAATACAGACACTATCATAATTCTCGTCCCTTGCACTGACACTTGATACTTTACCACGTCTTAGCTCAGTAAAAATGCATCACTCGCTACATTGTAATGAGCGAGAGAAGACGAATATTTAAATCAAAAACCAGATGACCAACCTTATTTACCATAAGAACAATGACACTTCTATCGTAAAGGCTATACAACCGCAGATAAAATAGCAAACTTTACAATACAGATAACACTTTTTTTTTATATATAAATAACATAAGGACGATATAACCATACCGAATTTAAACATTTATATAAAACAATCATAGATATACATCATATTTTAAACATTATATTTAGAATACCAGAGAAACAAATTTATACCAATATTCTTACAAATTAAATTTAATATATGTAATGGGCAAAACACGTACTTAATATTTCAATAACAAAATTTATGTAACACAAAAAGATTATCAAAACAAAATTGTAAGCAAGCATGAACTTTTCGTCAAAATGAGACGCCCGAGTTCGCGAAAGAAAAGATGCTGTTAGCACCCTTCCTTTCGGGGGGGATGCTGTTATATCCGGCATACCGTATATAATACAGGGCCTCCCATTCCCGCCGAAAAGTGCAGCGCTTGCATATTTAAGGAACCACAACCAGTACTGCGCGACAACCCACTCGTGGCTGAAGAATACACATTATCGCGCATTGTCACCTCATCAAAAGAACCAATTGTTTAATTAGTAGACCCTCTTTCAAATCACGACCGAGGTGATAAAAACCGCGAACACCATAATTCACCAGCTTATTTATGAGGTAACAGTTCTGCCTTAAAGCCCGGGTGAGTCCTATACCCCGACACGTATAGGCAGACTTCAATTATTAAATTAATTAGTCATCCTTTCCCTAATTATTCATTTCGATTTCCTTAACGGTATTTCTGAGTTCTGTGATAGTGATTCTTCGAGCCACGATTCGTTTTGACGATAATCGAGATTCCCGCAGTTCCAGTGACCTGGTCCCACTCTCAAATTATTTTCTTCTTCTGTAAATTTATAATCGGCGAACTTTTGTTTGCCGGAGTCGTTACTCCGGTTACGAACTCATATTAACTTTCAATCCTTGTTCTATATTGTTAATAGTTAATAAGTGAACAGTGTAAGTTAAGACGTGTTTGCCCATAGGGCCAGTTGAACAGAATATATAAACTAAAACCCTGAATCGAAGTGTATCATCATTCCTAAATTAAGAACCTTCAACGTTCAACCTTCAATCTCCAGTCAGCAGGAGGAAGAGAGAAGCCAAGCAGCGGAACTCAAAGGTACAAAATCCAATCAAAGACCGAATCATCGTTGGAATTAACATTCGCAATAGTAAGTGGAGGATATTATCACTATTTCCGAGGTCGATTGTCTATTCCAAGGGGCCCTCTCCGGGGTTTTCACCTTCGCGAACCCATAAATTAAAAACCTAACGATCCTTTCGTTAGGGAAATTCATCTGTTATCCGAACCTCCGATAGTCCAGCTACCAAATTCTAAGATTATATTTTTCGGACATAACAATAATAATAATAATAATAATAATAATAATAATAATAATACAGGACACTTCCTGTAGGAGGTGTAAACAACATCCGGAGACGCTTATGCACCTTTTGTCGGCATGTCCTGTGCTGGCGAGAGGTGCATATATCCAGCGTCACAATGCTGCCCTGAGAGTACTGTACTACTATCTTCGTCATTGCTACGGTATTGACGTGACACCAGTGCTGCCTTATCTGCCAGGAGATATTCCCCAGGTTGTTGAGAATAACAGTTGCAAAATTTATTGGAACATGCCATTTGCAACAACCCGGCGGATAGATTACAACAAACCTGATATTGTGCTCTTGGACAAGGCCACTCGTGACATTTATGTCATTGAGTTCTCGGCCCCGGCTGAATACAACATCTCAGCCAAAGAAGAGCACAAAAGACAAATATATCAGGATCTCCTGTTTGAAATTGGCAAACTTTACCCAGGTTACCGTGTCAAGCTTGTCGTCCTGATTGTTGGCGTCCTTGGAGGGATGAAACAGTCTTTTGTATCCTCACTTGCCAAAGTTCCAGCTTGTTCATCAAAAACTGAGTTCTTGGCAGTTAGGATGCAGAAGGCTGTTATACTTGGTTCTCTCCGTCTCTTAAGGGAAATGACTTTGGCCTGCTGTGATCACTAACCGCCTTGTTGTGCGGAGTGGTCCAGCAGTAACGGATGGAGCTCAGGCTGGGCCCTCGGAGAATCGGACTCCGGGTTATGAGAGTGTGCTGCAGAACATCTAGGTCTATGTTTCGTCGCTGGGCTGTTACTCCTGTGAGCCGAGTTAACGACCCCGGTATATGATTCGTCTCTGTGCGGGGGAGGTAGATTTAGAAATCGGGTAGACGCCGGGAGGGGCCCGTCACGTGTAGACGCCGGGAGGGGCACGTGTTAGAAATTGACGGGTAGACGCCGGGAGGGGCTCGTCGAGATTAAGATATTGTTAAGTGTGGCTAGTGTGTGCGTGAGTGAATTTTGTTAACTAGTTTTAAGTCAAACCTTGTTAAGTTTGTTAATTTTTTATTGTTAATAAATATCGATTGATCTTGTTAATTAATTATTTATTATTCAACAGCACCTTCCTCCACTCTCTCTACCCTAAGATTAAGTTTTCTCAGCTCTGGACCGGTTCCAGGAACCGTGATTAAAAATCCTGGTGGCGCCCTGATAATTATATCGTTGTTTAGTTTTGTTGTTTATTTATAAAATTGATTAGGGGCCAACCTGAGCAGGTAAAACTGTTACAAGATGTTATGTCCACGCCAAAATTTTTCTTTAACTTTAAATCACCCGCGCAGATGGAAGACTTCCCCATGCGCGAAAGCCACAATAAAATATAAGCTACGCGACTGCTGGTTGACTAGCGGGGACTTCTGCAATCTCAGCACCGCGAGTATTTAAAAAGGCGATCAACAGCCAACGCCTTGTCTTTGCTCAATTAATTTGACTTCCGCGTTTAACTGACGGGCCCGTGCCTTGTAAAAGTCCCTTATCTTAATTTGCGCTGCACTTAAAACGAGTTCAGATTCAGTTCAACCGGCAGGCCACGTATTAGTTTTAATTGTCTACGAGTCGGGATTCTCAAAGTTCTAATTTGCTCTGGACTTAGGCGAGAGGTCGATAAGTAGATAAAATCTAGAGAGTCAAATCTCAAAGTCTTAATTTGCTCTGCACTTAAGCGAGATTTTAACCAGTAAGAAATTCTAGAGAACCGAATTCTCAAAGTTCTAATTTGCCCTGCACTTAGACGAGAGTTCGGCCAATAAGTATAATATCTTTTAACTTAATATCTTTTAAAGCTAAATTTGCGCACTTTACCCTACGGGGGACTGGAGGACGTTAGCTCAAATAAATAAAATTCATTAATATAATTTCGATTAAATAAAATTTGTGAAAGTGTAAAAGTTTTGGTGTTCATAAAAATAAATCTTAAAAAGAAGTGAAATTCCATTCGAGTTCGTTAATTTCATAAGATAAGAAGCCCTTAGAATAAGCAGCCCAAATCCATTGTGACTCCAAATAAAGGGAAGAGTGACGGGAGTAGGGCAAATGGACTGACGGATAGAGGAGGGACGGACGAGAAGACGACGGGGCGAGGAGGGAGAGGACGGCGACTGCCTACTCTTCAAATGTTATAGTTTCCTAATACGTTGGCCGGTCGAACTTGCCGATTTTATTGTGTTAATAATTCTTTTTTTCTTTACCTTAGTAGTATTTACACGTTCAGTACTATAACTATTATTAATTCTACTACTATTATTACGAACGAGTATTATTTTGTTTATTATTTATCGAATTATTATTATTTGTTATTGGACTTAGTTCATTATTATTTAACAAAGAAATCTCAGACAATAATTAGCAATTATTGGTATATTATTATTTAATTTTGTTATATTTTGTTTATTATTTATCAAGAAATCTCAGACAATAATTAGTAATTATGGGCATATTATTATTTAATTTTGTGATATTTTGTTTATTTGATTTATAATTTTTCCATGACTGATGTAATTAACTCTATAGTTGTGATAAAATATTTTTCTTTATTATAAGGTAAAGCTTATGTCCACTAAAATTGTTACTGCGTTGTTTATAATTTATGTAACGAAGAAAATTTGTAATGTAAGAAATAATTTAAGTGAGCGAAAATATTCTAAGTCCCGAGTGATTTTTAGTATGGAAAAGCGAGGAATGGTTAGAGAATGAAAGAAGACCGATTAAAATAATAAATTAAATTCCTATCGAAAACAAAAACTTAGAATTTGACGCAGCGAAGGGATAGATAATGAGGGAATTGCCAATTAAATTGGTAGTTTGTAAATAAAGTATAGATGGCAAAAACGATTATTCTGTTTCGCTGTAAGTGACTTTTTGAAAAACTGTTAAAAGCGAAAATTGGCGATCAGAAAATCGAAGTCTTCGGAAGTGTAGGTTGTAGTGGGAAAATTCTTCCATCTACAACTCTCGAAAGTGACCTACCTCGGCTCGGCTAGAGTATTGGTAAGTACCTTTTTGGGCACCTTCGAATACTCGTTTTTCCCTGGATTTTGGCCTTCAGTCAAAATCCAGTAGGTAATCCAACGCCGTGTAGGTGGGGGCGAAGAGGATACTCTCCATTCGCTCTCAGGGTAGAGTTTTAGGGCCCGGGCTGACGTCTAGTTACCCGGGGAGGTGGGAAAATAGTTTTTTGAGTTTAGTTCGCGTTTTGCTTTGGGGGAAACTCAGCGTGCGGAATTTTGTATGAGTGAGGACCTGTTGTAAAGACCAGTTTTTGACCGGACCCTCGTTTATCTTCGGAAGATTACGCGTATATTGTACCGACGTACGGCTTTTGTTTTTGAAGTCGAGAATTTATCTTTTGTATTTGGCGTTTTCCTTGATCGACACCATCTGTCGATATAGCTTTCGAGTTGGGATTCTAACATAACCTAAAACTGTAACACGGGTATTTTGATTCATTTTGTATTTTGTTTTCCCACTTGGGATTTATTTTTTTTGGACTTACTAAATTGTTTAATGAATAAATTATTGATTTGTTTTCTAACATAACCTGTGTTGAGTCATTTTGGTCTAGCTACTGATTTAATTATTGTATTGGGTTGAATTTAGTTGACTATATTCTAATTTGATTCTTTTATTGTGCCAATTGACGTTTTGACCACCCCTTTTCCATCCTGGACTCCGGCGAGCAACAAATTCGAGCAAGGGGGGTCGCCGATGGGAAGTTATTCATATGTTTTATATAAAAATAACCCCAATTTTACCCGTTACACCATCCTACTCCATCCGCTGCGAGAACCAACCAAAGGGCCCAATCAAGGAACAGGCGCTAACAGCTGCCCTGAAACCACGGATCTGACCATCAATAAATTTCCTGTAACAGTAAGTACATCTACTCTCATAAAAATCCGTCAGTCTCAAACGAAGGCGTGGTAAGTTCATATCTCGAAAACGTCCCACATAAATAATTAAAACAACGGAATTAAAACCTCCGTTGCGTATTCTTTAATTCGTTAGTCCAATCCTCCACCGTTTACGCTACCGCTCTAAAAACGCCCTTGGACATAACACAGATGGCTGTTAAACAAATAAATCGATCAATTCAAAAAACTTGTTAGCTTATGACCTTACAAAATAAAATTGATAGCAAATAAACCCGTTATAAATTAATCGATTCGGAACATAAACAGTGTTAAAGATAAATTTGCATTACGCGTTTTTTACCACTTGCGAATGATTCTCTATACCTTATAGAAATACTGTTCTAAATTTGAGTTTGAAAATTCGAAAAATAGCGTTTTTTGAAACATCTACCAGACTTTCGAGCTCGAAGAGCTCAAAAGAATAGAACAGCTATTTCTTTGATCTCAGAGAGCTCAAAAAAATTTCAATTTTTTTTCAAAAATTTTATTTTCGAAAATTTTTTTCGAAATGTTTTTTTTTAATTTTTTTTTCAAATTTTTAAAAAAATCAATCTCTTTAATCGAAAAAATAAAGATTTTAGAGAGAAAAAAAATTTTTTCATTGAAAAAATGAATAAAAATCACGAAATTGCTTATAATGGTGATTTTTGCAAAAACAACGAATTTGAAGCTTCGGGGCACGATGAAAAAAAAATCGCAGCGCTTTGAATTTTTGAGGGATTTTAGGAGACACTTTGAGGTTAAAAAATTACCGACGATATCCTTCGTTTATTCATTTTATCCAAAGTTATACCAAGTTATCCAAATATCCTTAATTATGCGAATTTTTGTCTTTTTTTCAGTCCGAGTTTTCAATTCAAAAAAAAATTTTTCTTCCAAAAGATGTTTACATTTTCTTATAGAGAATATTGTGCAGTTTTCAAAACCCTCCTTTAATTCCCTGTACGATCATTATTTCCGGAGTTATTGAATATCAAAGTCAAAAAGAACTTTTTTGCTTTGATTGACGATCACTCCGCGGCAAATCGTCGTACAGGCTTTTTGAATACGCCAAATTAAAGAGTATTAAATTCTCTAAAAGAGCTTTTAAATGAAACAATCAAAAAAAATTTGAAGCCCATGGACTTTTTTTAGATGGGAAAAAATTTGGAAAAATTTTTTTTCGGTAGTTTTCTTAGGATTTCTCCAAACCTGGACATGACAAAAATTTTTCATGGTCATATCTGAAATCTTGACACTTGGAGCTACAATTTGCTTTTTTTAGTTTTTCTGTACGACCATTTTTCTCGGAGTTACAGCTTGTTGAAAATCACCCAAAAATTTGGAATTTTTTTTATATCCCTTAATTTTTGTGACTAGTGTATTTAATAAAATTTTATTAGTATTTAATAAAACATTTATTAGTATTTAAGAAAGTTTTTATTAGCATTTAAGAAAACTTTTTTAATATTTAATAAATTTTTATTTGGGAGTAGCCAAATAAACGTTTTATTACATAGTAATAAAATTTCATTACTATTAAATAAAATTGTCTCTCAGTGTAGAGGTAAAATTGACATTTTACGTTGTTTAAGCTATGTATTTTCAAAAAAAAAATTTTATTCCGTAGCAACTCTTTTTATTAGATTAAAAAAAAAATTTTCATAGAAAAAAAAAATTCTGCGCTCATTGTGATGATTTTCACTTAAATTCATTTTTATCGGATTTTTAGATTAGGTAATTTCGTGAACAAAGTAAATCATGCTTATTAAATATTTATTCTTATCCACGGTAGGAGTAAACCTACCGTAATATATATCCGACAAAAAAAATTCTAGGCAAAAATTTTCACCATGATTAGCACTGTTATAAATTTTTTTTTTTTATTATTATAGCATTTTCATTTATTTTAATTGCCCATTTTTGTAAGAAAAAAAAAATTTCTTTTTCTTTTTTTTTTCTTTCACATCACAGACACGAAAATTGTAACACCTTTTCCATTCTAAATTGATGCTTTCACTATTATTGAATAGGTTTACCTGAGATCCTGATCTCAGCACCACTGCTACGTTCCCGAAATCGGTCAATTATATTAATTAGGTTCAGGTAGATGGCGGGCGGAGGTCGATAGACCCCTTCTCACAGGTGAACTTACTCAGCTATCACTTAATTCATACCATCTGAAATTCCCTTGGCCGCTGAATGATGAACTCCATAATCGGAGCTAATAATCGTAAACTCTATTAATTGGGTATAATACGGAGTCAGGTGCCGTAAATAATCGGAAAGCTCGGGCGCGATTAAATGATATATTTATTAATTAATTAATTGAAGATAGAAAAGAATTATGATAGGAGGAGAGGCAAGCCTACATATCCGCGCTTCATCAACTCCCAACTGGGACTGGCTTTATCTCTCCGTTTTTAATTATAACAATTAAAGATTGTCGCCATGATGCATCTCAGGTTACCTCTGAGAGAGTCGTCGAGGCCCGGGTCTCATGCTGACTCTGATGTTTGGGCATACCACGGGCCGCGACGGCTCCTTATCGCGAGAAATTTCCATTACCTAGCTGGCGATAATCGCCAGCGAAGCAACCGAAATGCTCCCCGGAATAGTTCGAGGAAATTATATTGAATAATAAAAAAAAGATTCTTTAGAACGTTACATAGACAAATTAAATATTTTTGAAAAAATTTTTGTTTTGTTTTAAAATTTCAATTATTTTAAACTGCGTGGGAATATATTCTATTCTATGCATATTTTTCAAAATTTAAACAATAGAATATTAAATCATACACGTAAACGACAAACACAAGTAAGTATTTTCATTCTTTTTTACGCAAGTTTGATTAAAAAATTGTAAAAAGTTCATTCAATTTCGTAAATGCCTTCCAGGCTGCACTACTGGCAAAAATTTTGAGTTTCTGCTTTGACAAACGTTAAGTAATTAATTGAAAATTCCAAAACTGAAAGGAAACAGTAAGAATAACATAAATTATTGGCGTTAAGTAGGCATATAAGGACATTAAAATCCAAAAAATGAACCCTTAACCGTGTAATAATTTGAATAAATAAAAAAAAACTAATAAACAAATAGAATCAAAAATATAAAAAAATTATTTTTAAGTAGTCCAATAATTACTCTATAAAATTGTCCTGAATCATAAAAGCCGTAATTTCAATAGTTTAAAAGATATAATTATCTAAAAATTCAAGTAATGCATTTTTTTATGAACAAATGTTTATAAAAATTGAACCATAATAGATATCGAGCATGGTAAAAATTATTATATAAATCCATAAATTGTCTAAAAGGTCGTCTTGAATGTCAAAGACCGTATCATCAATAGTTTAGAAGTTATAACAATTTATAAGTTGATAAAACAGTTGACCGCTTCAACTTTGATGGGGTAAAGTATTTCAAAATTCAATAAAAAAAAGAGAAAAATTTTTTTTACAACTTTTATGCCTGGGGCTATATTTGTAATTTTTTAAAGCTACGGAAAAAAAATATAATGAAAATGGAAATTTGTTTATAACAAATTGTTTATAAAATAAACAATGAAAATTCAAATAAAAAAAAAGTTTTTTTTCATAATAAAATTGAGAATTGTAAATGATGATTAAAAAAAAAAAGATTTCTTTATAAATAATTTAAATAGTGAATAAATCAAAAAAAACAATTATAAACAATTAAAAAATTATTTTAAGAAAAAAAATTTTTTTTATAACATTAGCCGGATATTTCAATTTTTGATAATTTTGAAAAATCATTATAAACTGTTGGATATTTTGGCAATGGCTGCGCTGTCGTAAGCTAGCATCGTGCGCATGTTTGCACTATACCCGTCAATATATATATATATATTGAGACATAAATTTTTCTTTTTAATGATAAATTTATTTATCAACCCACTAAAACCTCGCGGATAAGAATTTTAATCGGTTGAACCTCTAAATATTAATTTTGGACCACCAGCTCTCGGAAATCCGCTTCCTTACAGACAACGTAAATCGTGTTTTACGTTACTAGGGAGTGTAGAAATTGTTTAGGAAGATACGAAGTTTCACGTGTTGCCAGTAATAATTCTTTCTTTACTTACAATATGCAGCGATGATTAGAATATTTGGGATGATTGGCACAGCAATCCTTGAACAATAAATCTCTGAAGGTTTACGTCCTTCAAAGGCCTCAAGGTGAATATGGTTGATGTACGATGAACAATTTATTAACTTATTCACACAAAACTTAATTTTACCAATTAAACATGTGTATTCGGTGACGATAAATTATAACTTTATTATCATCTATTTTATCAACAATAACGAATAAATGATATGATTAAACAATATAAACTTAGTATTAATACAATAGAATTATAAAATAGGATGTATGAATGTAATAGATTGATAGGATGATTTGGTAGCGTGTAGCTAGTTGGGGGTTGGATCGAAGTCTGATCTATAATTTTCGGACTGGACGCGTCGTGGGCGTTCATCCCCACTATTTCCCGGGACTCCTACCGTCAGGAAAAATCAATTAAAATTAACCCAGTGTCGGTAACGAAGGTTTTCGGGCGGCTAATTGAAGGCTGATAAGAACTGGACAATTTGTAGTGTCTCTATATATATATATAGTCCAGTCTATCAAGGGCCTTATTATCAATTGCCACGTGCACGTCGAATTGTCGGTTACTTAATATTGTACTCTAGTTACCAATAAACTTAATTCAAACACGAATAATTAATCTACTTATTTACAACATGTTATGGGCCCGAAACGTTCTGAGAGCTGTGAGATTAATTTTGTGTTAAGTTAAAAAGTGTATTACGTCGTTGATCATAAAAATCAGTTTTGTGCGTCGTGTCGGGCGATATAACCATGGCGAATACGAACGGTAATATACAGGCGTCATCGAAGGACAATTACGATACGTGGAGGATTCAAATTGAAGCCTTATTAATTCAAAAGAAATTATGGTAATACGCAAATGGAAGTGTTGTGAAACCAGACGAAGTAAGCGGCAATAAAATGTAATCGCTAAGTGTATTGAAGCAGATCAATTGGCCAGAACAAGCATCATTTTAGTAATGGCACCGTAGGAATTAAAAACCATTAAAAATTGTAAAATGGCGAATGAACTATGGCAAAAATTCGAGTAGATCTACGCATCGAAAGGTCCGGCGAGAAAGGCGACGCTGTTAAAGTCGCTATTCATGCGGAAATTGAACGAAGGAGGAGATGTACGACAGTACCTAGACGACTTCTTCGACGTAGTAGATAAATTAGCGGCCATGGACATCGACATCAACGAAGAATTGTTAACAACGATGATATTACATGGGCTGCCGCCAAGTTTCGAGAATTTTCGATGCGTCATCAAAAGTCGATACACATTACCAAAGCCGGAGGATTTAAAGATTAAGATTCTGAATGAAAGCTTAGCCAGGGCTAATGACTCACAAGAATTCGACGACAAAGCATTTGCGTCAAGCTCAAGGTCTCATGTGAACACACAACGCACGAGTGACAGTATATATGAAAATAACGAAAAATGTTACAAGTGTGGTAAATACGGTCATTTTGCTAAAAATTGCCTCACCAAAGGCGGCGGAAGGTCATCACGAGCATCAATTAGTACAACCGAAGATTTTTACGTACAAGCTCAAACCAGAGAGGAGGCTAAGAAAATTCAAGGTCAACCTAAGTTGAAGTGGTGCCTGGACAGCGGGTGTACAACGCATATGTGTGGCGACGAGAATTTATTAATAGAAAAAACGGCGTGCGATTCAATGTTGAAGTTAGCGACGGATGCTTCAACAACAGCAAAAATTGAGGGCGTGGCAAAAATAGCCATTTGTAACAGGATAAATTTACCCTGTATCGATAAGTCGCCGGATATCGATAATTATTTGACGCAGCTATGAAGACGATTTGATTCTATTCGGGATTTATTTTGATTTCAATTTGATATTATTTTGAAATCACTATGGTTTCACGCTGAAAAATAGACACAAAACCTTTCTGGAAATACTTTGAAACCATCATCTTTTCAGAATGTTTTCAGAATAATTTTGAAGTCGCAATCTATTTGCCAGGCATGTAAAAGCATGATCATGCTTCATCACATTTAATCATACAAGCCCTTGCATGGCAAATATACATGCATGAAATTAACGCCTGATCATACATGTTCATGCATGATGATTTTTTCCCGGGTACTCAAAGTGCAAAAAAGTTTGGATAACAGCAATTTAAGCCGAGATAATTGCTTGACCCTTAAGAGAGTGAGAGTAAAGCACTACTTACGCTTCGCGATGAGACGTGCAAAATTATACTGTATTCAGCATGCTGTTGTGCGTGCGCGCGCGCGTGTGTGTGTGTGTGTGTGTGTGAACATTGCCTTAAAAAACATAGTTGTAATCTCCAAAAAAAAAATTTCAGATATACAGTGCTATCGATTTGGAGCATATGACAATAATTATTATTGTCACATGAATACATATTTCCTTTCACTTAAAATAAGTGGATTTTACGATATTGATTGAATTAAAACTATGTAAGTCGAACAAGAGGACATATATTATCTTCTTCTCTACAGCATTACAAGATACTTCTTCTGCTTAATAAACTATTACTTTTTTACTCAACTATTATGACGGAAATTTCAAATAATAGTTCGTTCGTTTGGTATTGTTCAATTATCGTATTTTTAAAATAACTTACTTTTATCAACCGATTAACTTCATAATAAAAAGAAATTCATTTTTAATTCTTTAAATTGTCATCTTATGAAATGATTATTTCAATCGCTTAACACTAGAACAGCTAGTTCAAGGAAAACGTAGCATAATTCACAAGAGTTCTTACTATTCAAGTTTTCTGTTCAGCTTAAAGGGTATCTCAGCCATAAAATAGGGTAGACATATATAAATCATTTCCATTAGCCTAATTACCAGAGACTATCTCAACTTTCGCTCCAGGTTCAGCTCAAACTGCGTTCCAGGACAATACTAATTCAAAGTAATTAATTAACTCAAACGCTGCATATTTTGCTAATACAAAATGATATCTTATCATTGATAAGTAAGAGAGTGATAATATAACTATAAGGTAAGATTTACAAAATAAAATTATCAGAATTATGAATTATTAATCATTATAAACACAAAATATATTTATCCCTAATTACATGTTATTTATTAAAAATACTTATTTAAGAATCAAATCTCGGCTTATTGCTTAAAAATAAAAAATACAAATCAAATTCAAAATAAAATATCTCCAGATTAAATTTTTTTGACTGATTAATTTAAATTTACTGGAGAATAAAATACAATATTTAAATTAATGATCGATATTTTAATTTCATTAATTGTAAAAAGGAATGTTAGCATTTGTGCGAGTAAAAAATTGTTTTTGGGAATAGTGTAAATGGGTCTCTTGAAATTTTTAGAATCTGCTAATCAATAATTGCAGTTGGTATTTTTTCATACATAGATATATGATTGTTAATTTGATCACTTAGTCTAACTTCTTTGGAGAATTGAATTCTTAATGATTCAGTAACTTAATTCAGTTACCTTTATAATTAATACACTAAATACAATAAGAAAGTCGCTTTTCTTCATAATTTGTAATTATTTTTAATAGGTATTCGGCTATGGTTCTAGTCAAAAACTTGCCACTAAGAATTAGTATTTCTAGTAATACTTTGAACTACTCTCTGACCCCACCAAGCTTCTAAATTGAAAGGCTGAAAATCTAAAAATAAACAATATCATGATCATTTAACTAATCAATTATAATTTCATTTAAGAATAAATTTTTCTCACCCTTGAGTTGAGGATTGGGCTCTCGTTCTTGGTAATATGAAACAGATGCTCCATTTCGATAGCTTTGGGCATCTCCATGCGATTGATTATGACATGAATCTAATTCTTTAGATACCGAGTTCCATGCTATAGAGTAATAATATTTAAATGTTATACGTCAAGAGCCATATTTTAATGGATCATACTTACATTCATAGATGTACTCAATAAGACCAAAATGTTGAGCAGATGACTCACATTGATGTTGAATAGAATTAACTGATGATCTTTTTCCGTTAATTGTTGTTGCTTGTGATTTTCCACTAGAGAAATAAGAAGTTCTTATCAGCGTTTAAGAACAGTAATACTAATTAAATGGTTCCTACTTTTGAAGAGACATAATAGAGGTTAAAACTTAGTGATATACTAAAAAAAACTTAGTATTGACTGCAAAAAACAATGATTTAAAAGTTTTTAAAATTACATTAAAAAATATTTAGAATTACATTTGTCTTTTACTGATATCGCTCATTTTAAAATAAGATTATAATCATAAAAAAAATTTTAAACTAATAAGTAATAATTATAGTTAAATGTGCTGTCAATGAATAAATCTATGTATAATGCAAAAAAAAAAACATCTCCACACAAATTTAACTACTATTCAATATTTACGAAAATTAGTGAATATTTTAAATGTTACTAGTTAATTAAATTTAAAAACATCGATATTTAACTTACTGATCAATTACTTAAATTACATGATAAATCTAAATAAAATCTAAATCAAAAAATAATCACTCGACATTTTACTTTCGTATTTAGGAAATTGATAATCATTAATTAGTCTCTAAATATATATTTTTTATATATTTTTATATATATAACTTTATATATTTTCATTCAATCATGATGTTTAACTGAAATTGTGATTTACTTTTATTTGCTGTTAAATATTAAACTGATTTGAATGGTACATTTATGTTATTGCAAAAAATTTTCTCTTATTTTTATTTGTGCACATACTATCGGTTGAAAAAGTCAAACGATCACATCGCATTCTCAGCAAATATAGATTTTGAATACGACTACATCATTATAAAATGAAGTTGAATGAAAAAAAATTTGTGCGACTAAGAAACACTCTTGGAAAAATAGTTTCTGATGAGTAAAAACAATGTTCAACTAAACTGTAGCTGAAAAACCACTAAACCATTTATAAAAGACAGAACCTCCAGATTGATACACAACTGAATTAATGCTAAAAAACAAGATATAACGTAACTTTACCTCATTTTGAATTTGTACAACGAAAACTATTTTTTCACTGAATTTCAAAACAACGATCTTAACAGCTTGAATCGAATATTGAGAGAATTACTTATAGATTTATGATACTATCGAAAATACTGACAGATAATCGCGCTCTCAATAATTACACGCGTGCTTCACATGACTTATGACACACACGACGATGCAAATAAAAGGATGCATTCAAAAAGGACAACTTTTGACATTCTTCAATGTGCTTTCAGGTTAGGTTCTCTTCGGTCATTTAAGGATTGTTTGTAACGTCTAACGGTCAAATGTGTGGTCAACACTAAAAATGACGCTTACGGTTGAGTTCGTTAAAAATTTTTGGCATTTCAACTCGTTGTAAGGTTAACATATTGATAAATTTTCATGCACAATCAATTAATATCCACCAGATGGAGGCATAACAAACCGACTCAAATCAATGAACGCGACTGTACATGTAAACTATAATAACAGTTATCTGCTGTCTTGATGTGATGCCAGGCATTACCCTGCAGGTGACACCACCTGTTAGTTTAGCGCGAATTTAAGGGTAGAACTCTATAGCCATGAAAGTGATGACTTAAACAACCGATAACATAGGTTCCGATGACTTGAATTCCTATAGCCCAGATTCCGATTACCAAGATTCCGATAGCCAAGATTTTCGATTGGATATAATTCCGATAACCAAGAATCCCGATGAAATAGAAACCGTTAGCCTAAATTCCGATAGCCAAGATTTTCGATAGGGTATAATCCCATTAACCCAGGATCCCGATGGAGTAAAATTCCCAATGCATCTGCGAAAAAATTTTTATTCAGCTTTCATTTGGATACCTACAGAAATTTTTTATGTATTTTATATATTTCACAAATATGAAAAATGTTTATAAAATATTTGAAAAAATTCGTGTGGGTATTAAAATGATAGGTCTCGATGAGCGAAACATCAAGATGATCTTATATCTTCATAAATATCAATAATTAAGTAATGAAGTTGGATTTTGTGCATTGATGATATTTTTAACGATAAAAGCTTATCATAGAGTTACACTTATCGAAACCTTTCGTTTGAATACACACACGAACTTTAAATATATTTTATAAATTTCACAAATATGAGAAATATCATATATATAAAATATATGAAAAAAATCGTGTGTGTACTCAAATGAACAGTTCCGATGAGCTTAACTTCAAGATGACCTTATATTTTTAAAAATGTCAATAATTAAGAAATACACACTGTAAATCCAAGTGTTTTGTTTCTATCTATAGTCACTTTTAAAATACTTCCACGTGTTTTAGTTTCCTATGTTAAATGCCCATTTGTAGTCACTTTTAAAACACTTGGATTTACAGTGCAATTTGTAAAAATATAGATAAATTCAAATGTCGATAATAAATATGTTGGTGAAAGCAAGCTCGATTTTCTAGTATTCTATTTTCTAGTTTCCTTATTTTGAAAATAGTAGCTCAAAGAATGTTAAATTCTCCCTGAGGCACGCATTTTTCAGCCCGCATGACAGATCCAAATTCTTCGAGCACGGTCATGTCAATAAAAAAAACAATAGCTTCTTCCATTCTTCATCAATATTCTCTGGAAAATCGGAAGCTTCCTCTTCGTCTTCTTCATTAGCTAACTCGATCTCCAGCCTGCCGGACTCAACTTGTTAAATCTACATTTCTGTCATCGGTCATAGTGCTTTTGGATGAAATTAAAAAAATAATATTTTATTATTAGTTATTTCATGAACTAATTAAAAAAATTAAAATGTTAATAGTAGCTATGGTATATTTGAAAAATAAAATTTTATAAATTTTGAGTGATTAGTTTTTATATTAAAATAATTAAAAAATCTTAAAATAAAAAAAAATTCATTATTAATTTGGTGTTATAACTTTCAATTTAATTATTTAAAATTAATTAATTAATTACAAATATAATTAGTTCTATACGGAATTAGAATCAAAAGTTTAAAACTTTAAAAATTTTTTAAATTACTCCTTATAATATGCTGTCGTTTGATGTAAACAGTCTTAAAGTATTATGGAAAATATGAGCTGCAATCAAATAGCGCCACCTATCTGAATAAAAATTTTTTCGCAGATGCATTGGGAATTTTACTCCATCGGGATCCTGGGTTAATGGGATTATACCCTATCAAAAATCTTGGCTATCGGAATCTTGGTAATCGGAATCTGGGCTATAGGAATTCAAGTCATCGGAACCTATGTTATCGGTTGTTTAAGTCATCACTTTCATGGCTATAGAGTTCTACCCGAATTTAAATGCTCAAATGATATACAACAAGAGACAGTAATTTATGCCTGCTCGTGTTGCTTGGTATCGATGAAAGTTTGGATTTATGAAAATTTGTCCAAATAAATATGAAAGTTTGTAAAATTGCTGATGAATATAAATGAATAAAAGCACAGAAAAATTTACGTATAATTGTATATAAATACAAATAATTCTATGTAAACTAGAATTATCTGTTCAATTTTACAGTTGTTCAAATGACCAACTGAACAAATAAAATTCCCTATTTTTAAAAATACGTACAACTAATAATATGTTTATTTGATTTTAATTCCAAAAGTATAAATGGAAAAATGAACATAACTATAAATGAAAATTTATAAATTTACTAGTTAATAAAAAATATCATTTGAATAAATGATTAATAATACAAGTGTATAAAAAAATAAATGGAATATTCACTTAATGAACTTATGTATTTAAAAAGATAGATCCGGATGTAAAAAAACTATTATAATTATTTAAACAAAAGAAATTGCGGATAAATAGTGGTAATGAATAAATGTAGAAATGATTTTATGAATAAATGACATTATGATCATTAATATTTTTAAGGTTGTGCATAAATAAACATTTGTAAACATGATGATCGGTACAAATGAAAGTTGTCCTAATGGATATTTGAATAAATGAAATTCTATCCAAATAAATCAATAAAAATGAACATCTGCATTAAAGTTAATCAGTAAAAATGAATATTTGTCCAGAAGTAAAACTGTCGAAATGAATAATTGTCCAGAAGTTAAACTCCCTGTTGAAAAACTCCAATAAGGTCCCATCAAAAGCGACAAAAGCCACTTAGAAATCAATAAAATTTATGGGTTTCTAAGTGGCTTTTGTCGCTTTTGATGGGATTCTATTGGAAATTTTAAACAGGGCTGTCAAAATGAATATCGGTTAAAAAAAATAGGAAACGTTATTGCAGTTTGAAAATTCAAAAAATGGTGTTTTATTAAACGTCTATCAGACTTTTGAGCTCGGAGAGCTCAAAAACATCATAAATGCAATTTTAAGCGCTTGGGTATGAAATTAGCGGGAAGTTGCAGGGATGGCCTTTGGGGTCAACCGGTTTCCTGATTTTTTTTAATATTTAACGCCCTTGCACTGTCCTCAGTGAGTAAAATTTATACTCATAAAATCCGTTTTAAACCTACAAAAATTATACATTAAAAGTTTAAAGTTTTCTTAATTTTTAACATCCACATACAGCCCTTTGAGGGTGAAATGTTATAAAGTTCGTTCTTAATAGATTGCTACATGCTTATAAAATTATATGACATTTCGTGGAAATCTTTTTTTTACAGATATTCATTTTGATAGTTTAACTTCTGGACAATTATTCAGTTTGACAGTTTTACTTCTGGACAAATATTCATTTTGACTGATTAACTTCAATGCAGATGTTCATTTTTATTGCATGTTTACAAATGTTTATTTATGCACAACCTTAAAAATACTAATGATCATAATGTCATTTATTCATAAAATCATTTCTACATTTATTCATTACCACTATTTATCCGCAATTTCTTTTGTTTAAATAATTATAATAGTTTTTTTACATCCGGATCTATCTTTTTAAATACGTAAGTTCATTAAGTGAATGTTCCATTGATTTTTTTATACACTTGTATTATTAATCATTTATTCAAATGATATTTTTTATTAACTAGTAAATTTATAAATTTTCATTAATAGTTATGTTTATTTTTCCATTTATACTTTTGGAATTAAAATCAAATAAACATATTATTAGTTGTACGTATTTTCAAAAATAGGGAATTTTATTTGTTCAGTTGGTCATTTGAACAACTGTAAAATTGAACAGATATCTAGTTTACATAGAATTATTTGTATTATATACAATTATAAGTAATTTTTCTGTGCTTTTATTCATTTATATTCATCAACGATTTTACAAACTTTCATATTTATTTGGACAAATTTTCATAAATCCAAACTTTCATCGATACCAAAGCAACACGAGCAGGCATAAATTATTGTCTATTATTGTATTTCAAATTCAATCTCAATTCGAAAATTAAATATAAATCTCTACTAAAAAAAAACATAAATAAATTTTAAGCTGTTTACTTAGTCCTCGTCTGTGAGGCAGAAAATTCGTTATAATTTGTCGCTCACAAACAAAAAGGGAAAGTAAAATTTAGAGTAAGTACAAAGGAGTATTGTCGTTGGGTCCTGGAAACCATAAAAGAGTTTTGAGAAATCCCGGAGTCATGTGTTGGCCACATGACATTTGGGACTCTTGAGGAAAAATCATGAAAGACTTGCGTGGAAATCTCAAAAATCCTTTTGTCCTTGAGTGACTAAATATTTCAGTAAACATGTAACTAAGTAGACAAGCGAGAGAAAAGTTTCATATTGTTAATATTAGATTTTAAAGAAATACTTGGCTAAGCTAAATAATAATAATTCATCTTCAGGATATTTGACTAGATGTTTGTTAATTTATAATTAAAATGGAATAACACGCGCAAACTAACTATAACCTTATCAAATTATTTTAATTAAATAACTAAGTTACCTTATTCTTAGTAATTATAAATAATAATTATTTATTGGTACACGGAAAAAAGTAAACTGTAATAAATAACAGTCGATTTATAATAAGTAATGATCAACTGCTAAAAATTACCACTTCAAACAGTAAAATCATGATTTCTACTATTCACATTGTAATATTTACAATTTAAACCTTACAATTTACTCTTTACATGTACTATTTCAAACAGTAATATTCGCCATGTAAATGTCTAAAATGTTAAGTATATAATTAAGAATTCGGACTTTAATATTTATCATTTCGTACTAAAAAATGATGTTATGATATGTAAAAAGTATAGAATAAAGTTAGTAAATTTCTAATACAAGCAACGTCAATATTTACAAAGTAAAATGGTAAATTTTAAACGCAACGCTAAAAATCAAACTGTAATTATTAACTTGCTTAGACTGGTAAAATGTATATATTAAAAGTATAATTTTTACTGTTTGAAATATTAAATTCTCCCAGAGTGAGACCCCTTCTCTCATTGAGTTCCCCTTTTCTTCATATATGGACTATATATTGAAATGGCAATTTTTACTGTTTGAAACTGTAATTTTTAAAGATAAAAGAGTCGTTATTAACTATAGTGACAACTACTAATTACTTATTTTGGATAGTAAATTATAAATTGTGGCTTTTATACTTTCTACATTAAGTTCTGTAATATTTACATTTTTACCACCCCGATGTCCGCTTTACTGTTTGAAACTATAAAAACTATAACCGGAATCCGAGTGAATATTACAGTTTACTTTTTTCCGTGTAATTGTTTAATAATTAGTAAGTAGCATCTTAAGTAACCTTTAAGGAATTAATTTCATTTGTTTAGTTATAATTTTAGAACTGACGTCAAAATGACTATGTTATACTATTATCATCTGTACCTCGACCGGGTTTTCTGCGGTTTCCCTAAATAAAGGTCGCAAATGCTTAAATAAAGCAGGGGCGAATGCAGGTACATTATAATTTAAGTCGGCCCCAGACGCAAACTAGGAATAATAATATGGTATATATATATTCTAATATTATAGAAAGATTATTGTTATTATTACTGTTATAAGCTAATCAACCAACAAATTATTTAGTCAAAATAGCAAATATAAATGTAATAAATAGTTTAATAGCTAAAACTTAGGTGATAGTATGTAAAACTATATTATATGTGTTGTAGGAGTAAGATATTTTATGTATTAGACAGAAGGGTAGTAAGTTATAACAGTGTAAGAGTGTATTTATGAAGTATGGAGGGGAGACGTGAAGCTAGAGGCTCGGACTCAAAATTTGTAACTACACTTCTCCTCGAGAACTCAAATCGACGTTATCTCGATCGTGTTATATTTTCTGTTCCTTTTATTTATGTATTTTTTTTATTCGATGGTAATTGATAAATAAATGCCAAAGCAAATTAAGTTAATCTGCAAACTAAAATTGGTGTTTTATGTAAATTAATTTAAATTTAAATTCCTTTTTCCCGCACTGGAATCGAGTATTTCAATACTCTTGGGCGTATGAACTCTTGTCGGCAATATTCTCAGCTAAATATCATCATCACTAGACGGAGGCATAACACATGTAATTCTGATAACTTAAAATCCCTATGGCATAGATTGTTATGTCCTGCGAGGTTACTAGATTCGCTGATGATGACACCTCGTGGACAAGTGGGTTGTTTATTGTCACGCGGGATTTTATTTTATAATTTAATTTGAAATATACTAAAAATTACTGATTGAGATTGTGTGGCAAGGTATGATTTTAAATGATAAGAGTTCAATTGAACTTTATGTTGATGTTTATTTAGAAATCGGAGGGATGGAGTGAATAGTTACAGCTCTCGGGGAGAAGTGAAGTCACAAAGTCTCAACTCTGACTCCTCAGCTTCACTTTCCCCACTATGGTTACACGTATACACTTTACTATTGCTAGAACTACCCTTATACATAGTGCATAATATACTATCTTACATGTACTTATATAAACTTACTTTTATATAACACTTATTATTTGCGGCTGCGGCCGGCTTACATATTCATGTACCTGTATTTACCTGGCTTTAAATTCAGCACAGCGATAGGAACCGGAAAACCTGTCGAGGTACAGACAGTAATGATAACATAATATCAGACCGTTGTTAACAATGATTACCTTATTATTATTTATTATTTAATTAACATATATTCATTAGAATCAATTAACGTGTTATAATTTTAAAGGCTTTTAAAGTATTATCTGCTCAATAAATTATATCAGATGCGGATTTTACTTAAATATTTGCTAATCATTTCTAAATTCAATTTAATATTTACTATTCAATTATTCTAATATGTAATTAAATTTGTCTAAAACCATTGTGACATTAAATCCATACATATAATACACATGTTGTAGCGTCTAAATACTCATTATTTAGTTACTTAAAATAAGTGGATAAATAAGTTATTATTTTTTTTTTGTTGTTAAATTCAGTTGAGTGCCTTGTTTTTTAGAGAACAAGAGACCGTTGACTTTCACACGTGTCTTTTATGGCTTTTTTTTAAGGGCTTGAAGTTTGTCAATGTGGCAAGGACATGTTCTGTGTTTACTCGAAGATTTTATGGTTTTTCGGAACCTATACTATTTTTTGTATTATTTTCTTGAGATTAAAGTTTCTCTTTCGAAGACACGTGTGCACTCAACGACCAAAACTCAGCAATTAAATCAAATATTAAATCAAATAGAAATTCTAAATCTATATAAAATATAAATATAAATTTAAATCATAAATGTAACTATTAACATATTCAAATTCTGTTTTATCTGACAAGTAGTGTCACCTGCCAGATGCAACCCAAAGCATTATAGTTATTGCGACATAACATCTGCAAAATGTCACACACTCGGAATTTCGTATTATAACTAAAGAAATTCATAATTCTGTTCTGGACTAATGTGCAGTGTATAATAAGAGCTATGTTTATGTATTTTGTACTTGCAACAATTCTGATCAACAATTAAGTTAAACATTTAATAGTTCTTGATTCAACCATTATTTGTTATTTCACAATAATGACTTAGTATGTATGTTTTAATTATATTGAGTTTAATTTCTCATTATATTGTTTAATTTTTTAATTTTCAGCTTCAAGTATTGTGTGAACGTCAAAAGTGAACTATAATAATATTGGAACAAGCAAAGTCCCCTTTTTATCAAAGCTTTTGTGTAACTCCTGCTGTTATCATTAATATAAAAATATTACAAACATCAATTAATACACTAAAAAATACAAGATATGGCTCGTGCAGTTCTTCCAAGCCAACAAAAATTAGCCGAAAAACTTATTATTCTCAATGACCGAGGTGTGGGAATGCTAACTCGTATTTATAATATTAAAAAAGCTTGTGGTGATGCTAAATCTAAACCTGCTTTTTTATCTGATAAAACACTCGAATCATCTATTAAATTAATCGTCCGAAAATTTCCGAACATTGATATTAAAGGACTTCAAACTATCACAAATTTAAGAAATGAAATCATAAAATCACTGTCTTTATATTATTATACATTTGTTGATTTGTTAGATTTCAAAGATAATGTTAGTGAATTATTAACAACGATGGATGCCTGTGGTGTAAACATGGATATCACTCTTAATTTTGACTTAACAAAAGCATATTTAGATTTAACGGTAATTTACACAACTCTTATGATTTTACTTTCTAAAGTAGAAGATCGCAAAGCAGTATTAGGTCTTTTTAATGCAGCTCATGAAATGGTTCATAATCAATCTGATCATAGTTTTCCAAGATTAGGTCAGATGATTATGGATTATGATGTACCGCTTAAAAAACTCTCTGAAGAATTCATTCCGCATTCAAAATTATTGATAAATGCTTTAAACTCGCTTTGGATCATTTATCCAAGTAGAAATTTGTCAGCTGACAATTGGAGAGCAGATCAAAAATTAAGCTTAATCGGAAGTCCAGCGCAAATATTAAAACCTGCAGCTACTGATATGATGTCTTGTGAAACATTAAGCCTCGATAAAATCGAAAAGTGGATTATACTGGGCTTTACATTGTGTCATTCAGTTTTAAATCAAGAGCAACCAAATAAATTGTGGGTTACTGCTCTTGAATCCAGATGGGTTTTAGCACTGTTTCGCGATGAAGTTATATATGTTCATCAATATATTCAGTTATTTTTTGAAACAATTAAAGGTTATGGCAAAAGGATTTCAGAAATAAAAGAATGCTATAACCAGGCGATTCAAAAATCCAGCTACCGGCACAGAGAAAGGCGAAAATTTCTAAGGACGGCTCTTAAAGAACTAGGGTTAATATTGACCGATCAACCAGGGCTTTTAGGCCCTAAAGCATTATTAGTATTCATGGGATTATCTCATGCGAGAGATGAAATTTTATGGATTTTAAGACATGGAGATAACCCACCGAATCAAGGAAAAACAAAAGGACGTGGAAACGAAGATTTAGTAGACAGACAACTTCCAGAACTTCTGTTTCATTGTGAAGAGTTACGAGCTCTCGTCCGAAAATATTCTCAAGTTCTTCAACGTTATTATGTTCAGTTTTTAGCTACTTTCGATGCTCCCGCACTTCATCAAATTATTCAAAATCTGCCGATTTGTCCAGAAGAAGAAGGAGCTATTCTAAGTGATTTGTGTTCAGTGATAGCTAATGTATCGATAAAACAAGTTGAAGATAATGATTTATTTGATTTTCGTCCATTAAGGCTTGATTGGATTAGATTGCAAGCATATATGTCCGTTAATAAGTGTAATATGAATCTTGCAGATAATCGTGAGTTAGCAGCTTTTATGGATACCATAATTTTTCACACAAAAATGATAGATTATCTTGATGAAATACTTATTGAAACTTCAGATCTTTCCATTTTTTGCTTCTACAATAAAATTTTTGAAGATCAGTTTCATATGTGTCTCGAATTCCCAGCTCAAAATAGATATATCGTTGCTTTTCCACTTATTTGTAGTCATTTTCAAAGCTGTACTCATGAGCTGTGTCCTGAAGAACGTCATCATATTCGAGAGCGAAGTCTTTCAGTAGTTAATATGTTTCTTGACGAAATGGCTAAAGAAGCTAAAAATATCATTACCACTATTTGTGATGAACAATGCAATATGAGTGACAAGCTCTTACCGAAACACTGTGCTCAGTTGATTTCACAAGTTGTGAATCGTAAAAAAAAAGACAAAAGTAAAAAAAATATTTATGAAATTCACAAACCCGGCTTAGAAAGTTACAGAAAAACTCGAGAAGAACTTACGACCATGGATAAATTGCATATGGCACTGACTGAACTTTGTTACGCAATCAATTTTTGTCCTACAATCAATGTTTGGGAATACACATTTGCACCAAGAGAGTATATGAATCAACATCTTGAAACAAGATTTTCTAGAGCCCTAGTTGGAATGGTTATGTTTAATCCAGACGCTAATGAAATAGCAAAACCATCTGAACTTTTTGTGAGTGTTCGAGCATATATGAACGTACTTCAAACAGTCGAAAATTATGTTCATATTGATATAACTAGAGTCTTTAATAACGCTCTTCTTCAACAAACTCAAGCATTAGACAGTCATGGTGATAAAACTATCGCTGCTCTATATACCCAATGGTATTCTGAAGTTTTATTAAGGCGGGTTAGTGCTGGAAATATATGTTATTCTTCTAATCAACGAGCCTTCGTAAGCTTGTCAGTAGAAGGTTCAATACCATTCAATGCCGAAGAATTTTCAGATATAAATGAGTTAAGAGCTTTGACCGAACTTATCGGTCCATATGGGATGAAAATGCTCAATGAAACACTCATGTGGCATATTTCTAGTCAAGTGCAAGAACTAAAAAAACTTGTTTCTAGTAATAAAGAAGTTCTTATAGCTTTAAGAACTAATTTTGACAAGCCTGAAATTATGAAGGAGCAATTCAAACGGCTACAACATGTTGAAAATGTTCTTCAACGAGTTACAATAATTGGCGTCATTCTTAGTTTTAGACAAATCGCACAAGCTGCTTTGGTTGATGTTTTAGAAGAACGTATACCGTTTCTCTTGAGTTCAATCCTAGATTTTAAACATCATTTACCATCAGGTGATCCGATGCGTTTAGTTTCTGAAATGACTTCAGCTGCTGGTTTGATGTGTAAAGTCGATCCGACACTTACCAATGCACTGAAAATTCAGAAAACAGAAGTAGATGAAGATGAGCACTTACTAGTTTGTCTTTTAATGGTTTTTGTGGCGGTTTCTATTCCAAAACTAGCTCGTAATGAAAATTCATTTTATCGTGCATCTTTAGAAGGACATTCAAATAATATACATTGCATTGCTACCGCTATTAACAATATATTTGGTGCACTTTTTACAATATGTGATCAAAATGATATTGAAGATAGAATGAAAGAATTTCTAGCGTTGGCTTCATCCAGTTTACTCAGACTTGGTCAAGAAGTCGATAAAGAAACTATAAAAAATAGGGGAATCTATTTATCTATTACTTGATGAAATCGTTCAGGAGTCACCGTTTTTAACGATGGATCTTCTCGAAAGTTGTTTCCCTTATGCGCTCATACGAAATGCATACCATGATGTATACAAATTAGAACATAATCAGATGTAACATCCTACTGACTTCTATAAATTATAATAACCATGTACCGATAGAAATAATATATGATATTAATTTAAGTGTTTTCCTTACCAGTTGTGTTATCACGATTGTAATATGGTAATTTTTAATAAATTATTGGATATTTAAGGGGTCAAACATTAATTTATATTTAGTGATTTGACGGTGAACGTCAGATGACGTTAGTCGTCCTCAATCTGGCGGATTCATAGTCATGATAAAATGATTGTGAAACGACCGTGAATTCACAGTGTCGATAAATGATCGTCGCTTGACTATCGAACGACCGTCATTTGACAGTGACTCACGAGTATCGTTGTGAAAATTTTTCACTGTTACTCTATGATTTTTATTCTGTAAAGTTATTATACTTCACTTTGCGAAAAACCAAACTTTTACTTGGTTTTCTCGATTTTTTACCTAAGCAAAAATCGTAGATCATCAATCGATCGTCTGTCATTTGACAGTCATTCGAAAACATATAAATTGTCAAAAAACCGTAACTCGGTGGTAGATGCATAGTGTTCTGTAAGTGAAACCAGCGTATAATGTCGGTAAGTCAGAAATTTGTTACTAGTCAACGATGAGTAAGTGCTGACTATATTTTATTATTTTCATTCCATTAGAAATTCTCAAAGTGCATAAAAAAATAGGCAAATGAGAAATTTTTAGTAAATACTCGGGATGAAAAATTTGAAATAAAAAATTAAGAAAACGGTTGACCCTGAAAACCATCCCTGTAACTTTCCGCTAATTGCATACCTGGGCGCTTAAAATTGCACTTATGATGTTTTAGAGCTCTTCGAGCTCGGAGACATAGCTTTTCTATACTTTTGAACTCTTCGAGCTTAAAAGTCAGATAGAAGTTTAAAACACTATTTTTCGAATTTTCAAACCGAAATCTCTTGAATAAATAAACCAATTTTCACGCAGTTGGCAGCATTCGACGCAGTTTTTAAGCCTCATAGAAAATTTCTGAGTTAAAATTTATTGAACTAGAAATTTGGTTCAAAAGTGATAATTAGTTCACATACTTTCGCGCACACACACACACACACGCGCGCGCGCGTGCGTGCATGCATGCATACAAACATACATATATACATACATACATAGTGACAACCTCGCCGGGATAGTTAGGGAAGCTTCCTGTGACCTTCGATCGTCGAGATCTAATGGAAACTCGATTTTTGCAAAATAGGGTAAAACCAATAACTTCCCGATTTTCTTAGCGGGAAGTTAAAAAATTTATTATAGTAATTCTGTTTATTTCTAAGTTGAATCATAAAAAATTAATCAGATTACATACAATCAACAGAGATCCATCATTTCAATACTTTGCAGAAGAGTTTATGATCTATAACAAGTGTTGAATTTTTTTCATAGTTTTAAATGAAAAACCATAATACTTTTTAACTTCCCGCTAAGAAAATTGAAAATTTTCAAAAATCGGGAAGTTATTGGTTTTACCCTGTTTTCGAAAATCGAGGTTTCAACGGATGTTGACGTTTTGAGATCCTAGGGAGCTTCCCTAGTGTTTCCGTGATGATGTCCGTATGTCCGTATGTTTGTATGAATGCGTGCGTGCGCGCGCGCGCGCGCGCGCGCGTGTGTGTGTGTGTGTGTGTGTGTAAACCTCTCATAACTGTCGACCGATTTCATCGCGGTTGGTGCCATTCGAAGAAGCTTGAACAAACCTAGATTTTGAATACAATTTAAACCGATTCGAGCGGGTAGATTTCAAGAATTTTCAAAAAAAACTACAAAAAAAAATTTTTTTTAATGTGGTTACTTTGGGATAACTTTTAAACGGCTTCACCGATCGATTTCAAAAACTAATCAGCTCTTATTTTCAACAATTTCTATTTCACTATTGATTCGATATCAGCTCAGGCAAAAATGAATTTTTCCTAATAGATAAATAGTTTGACAATTTTAAACCTTTTTTTGTATAAAAAAACATTAAAAAAAAAATTCTAATATTTTATTTTGTTCGATGGATTTGAATAAATAAATAGTTAATGAGTTTGGATATAATGCGGAATTAAAAAAAATAGAAAAAAATAAATGATTTTAAATTGTTCCCAATAAAATTATTGAAATTTATTTGTATTTCTGAATACTTTTGAATTGTTTTCTAAAAATAAATGTAACTTGATATCCGATCATACTGTGAATAAAAATTTGTTAAAATTTACTCGTAATTTTGAATACTTATCAATTATTTTTTATAACTCACTAAGACTTCATGTCTGGTTACTTTAAAAAAAAAAATTATCAAATTTAATTCGCAATTTCCAATGGCTTCGAATAATTTTTAACAGATAATTAATATTTGATATCCGGTCGTACAGTGAATGAAAGATTATTGACATTCATTCGTGATTTTGAAAACTTTCGAATTTTTTTTTATGTATAAGACAACTTTACATCCGATCATACTGTGAACAAAAATTTATAGCAATTTACTCCCCTTGTTAAAAAAAAGAATTAAAAATGAACTCACATGTTAAATGCCCATAATGTGGCGTATACATGATCGATGCGTAATGAAAAAAATTTTTTTTTAATCTGTAAATTACTAATTATCAATATATACTGATAGAAAGATTTATTAACTATTAATAAATCAATTTATTCGAAGACAATAATTATTTAATTTGATAAATTTTAAAAAATATGTTCTAACACCCAATAAATATTTATTTGGAAGGAAAGTATATTTATTAATAGCTTATTAGTATTTATTAATAGTTAACAAATATTTATTAGCAGAATAAATATTTCGGTGATTGAATTTGTTTTGCTTGCTATGTCATATGATGTGAAGATTACTTAAAAACTAAAATCATCTTTAAAAATTAATTTTATCAATTATATTACATTATAATAACGTTTGTTGTAAAATACCTAATTCTATCACAGCTTATAATTATCTTTTATATTTTTAAATATTGAAAATGTTATTTATTTAGTGAATTGAACTATTATCCCGTATTTCCGCTATAGGGTGATAAAAAGTGTCAAAAGAAAACGACTACTTTTATTTTTTACGTTAAATAAATATTTGTTAAATGCTATGATGTTGAAAACTTATTTTTTAAAAGTTAATAAAGCTTATTAAATGTCAGCAAATCCTTCTATCAGTGTATATATAATAATGATATCTATATGTAGATTTATAAAATTATCTATGTATACATAAAATCGCAAAAGTGATTCTACGAAATTTTAAAGTTGCTCCGTTGCTTTAGAATTTATAATTATTTTAAAACTAAGAAAATAATAGAGGTAGAATCAGAATTCAAAGACAAAATTTTGATGGAATTATGAATTATTTATTTAGTATATGGAACAATATATTGTTGGAGGGCCTGGGTAACAATTTTGAGACTTGACAAAACTATTAGTTTCTGTGAAATTTAATGTTTTTATAAGTCAATACAGTTTCTATTATTCAATTCGCAGAATACTATATATTAAAATATTATTAATCATTGGGGTAACAGACTCTTAGATAAAAAAGGAAATGTTCTATTTAAGTAATCACAAGTTCTACATATAAGTAATCACACGCTCAGAAATTTATGCTAATGATTATCGTCAAATTATGATAAAATTCACAGTTTCTACATGATAGTAATTAATACCATTATAGTAATAATATTTACAATGATAAATAATAATATTTCTAATCAAGATAGTAATAGTTACCATCGTGGATAGAACGAAATATATGATAGCTATTATTATCAATAGATGATATTTTTATTATCATCTTGCATTGAAAGTACAAATTTTTAATATTGAAAAATATCAATAACTAGTTGACATATTGTAAACAAGAAGTGCGGTTAGATTGAAAATGAATGTTGAAGAGCTAGAAAAAAATAATCTGTCATCTTTTGACAATATCCTCGTAATAATTTTTTCATTTCAATTTAATTTTTAGAAATGTAGATTCATGTATATTAATTCTATGGGTATCTCATTTATTTTACTTTTTCTTTTACAGATCATTATTTTAGACAACTAGCTGTTACCCGCCCGCTTCGCTGGGCATTTTATAGAATTGTATTTTTAGGTCTAAACTTGAAATTTAATTAGAGTATTGTTTTGACTTTCATAAATTTCATCAAATTAGCATATACTTTTTATCCATGTAATTACTCCAGCTAATATTTATTGTAACTTATAATGTGCAATTATTATAATGTTTGCGTGGCTTTTTTTCAAAAATGAATAACAATTGACACGAAGAAAAAAATTTGAAATGAGAATTTGGAGTCTATAGAAGCTATAGTTTAAAAACGGGAATTTTTCATTGTCAACGCCACCGCAACCCCTCTTGTGGGTGGAATTTTCTAAAATCCGCTCTTAGCTGACCTCTACTCGGCGAAAATAATATTCCTGCCAAATTTCAAGTCTCTAGGTCTTATAGTTCCCGAAATATCGTGATGAGTGACTATATCTATAGAAAGTCTCCTATATGTCTATATATTTTCTGTTGAAATTTTTCCTGAATTTTCTTTGCTATAGACCTCACGGAGCCCGAGACCTTTCTAACGAATGCAAAACCGTGAAAATCGGTTCGTGCGTTCTGGAGTTATAGAGTCAGGAAGAAAAACCCGACTTATTTTTATATAGTAGATAACGATTTATCTAATTTGGAATTGGAGCGATCAAACTCATTTATTTTCACTAGTTTGCAGCAAGAACTGATTCACGTCAGTAATACTGATAATAGTTTAGCTGAAATATGTTTAACAACATCCCTAACCGTAAGATCCTCTTCTAAAAAGTTGATGGCCGGATGTCGTATCGTTTTACGTCACTTCTGTGACTATTTTATTCGGTTGTTGATTTGTCGACTGAGATTTTTGAGTGGTGGGATTTTTAAAAGAATGAAGGCGAGCGTGTTAAGTCTAGTGTCATAAAAAAAAAAAAAAAAAAAAAAAAAAACCACTTTTTATTAATACTAATTTTTTTTTTGACAGTTTCAAGTTTTCAAAAACTGGAATTGCTTCGTGCTGCCATCTATGTTGAGTTTCACCAATCAAACCGGTATTAATATTTTTTACAAGCTCCATGTGAGTCAATATAACCTAGTGGGGTTCTATAAAAAATAAGAAAATTTATAATTAATAATTATGTCATTAATAAGGAGAGCACAGGTATTTATTTCTTCTTTTATTAATAGAAATAACCTGGTAAAATTAATTAAAATATTATTGATCTAGCAATGGGGTTCAATGTCAAGAATTTGGCATATCTATGATGCTAAATGGCAAGATCCTTACAAAAGTGCTGTTTACTTGGTACCGTTTCTTCAGGGAAAAGTTAAACCAATTTACGCACCAATGAGTAAGTTTTTTTTATCTAGTTTATTTTTTTAATAAAAATAAAAAAATTGTCAAGTATCTGCTGATTGTAAGTATCTTAAAAAAATAAAAGATTTTATTAAAAGAAAGTATTTTTAAAAAATTGTCTTAAAATAAAAAAAAAAAAAAAAAATTTATGAATTTAAAAATTAAAAAAATTATAATAATTAAAAATTTAAAAATTATAAAATTAAATTATGACAATTTTTTAATTTTCTTTAACAAAAAAAATTATTTAAAAAAAATTGCATTTTTAATTTATTAAAATAAAATTTCTACAAATCCATTTTTTAAATAATTTTTTTTTGCTATAGTTTATTTGTTAAAAAAATTAAAACAATTTTAAAATGACAGCAAAATTTAATGTCAAAAAAAATTTTATAATTTATTAAAAAAAAAATTCTACAAATTGTCAGCTGACAATTTATTATGAAGTATCAATAAAAATAAAAAATTAATTTCAGCACTGGTTGGAGATCACGTCGTAGTAATAAACAGCAAGGACATCGCCCTGAGAGGTGACGAGTGGAAAAAACGAGTCTACTTCCACCATACAACTTTCCACAGTGGAGATACCTGGACCCTTGCGTGGGAATTACACAAGAAGAACAAAACCATGATCGTCAAAAAAGCCGTATACCATGCCTTGAGAGGCAATCTTCAACGTCGTCACACTATGGAGCGTCTGCACATCTTCCCAGACGAAAACGTACCTGAAGAAATAATGAAGAACGTTTCTAACCAAATTCGACAGCTCAGACCAGTTCCTACACATCTTGACCGCATTCATGAGGAAGTTAAGGACGAATTTCCCCGGATTATGTCTTACCCTTCTAACTACATCCTCAAGTAGAACAATAATTAAATTGTTAATATAATTTTTAAATAATCAGTAAGATTAATTTTTGTTATAAAATAAATCACTAAATTTAGAAACCGAAAAAATTTTTTTTTCAGCAATTTAATTCTTGTCAAGAATTTTTTAATTTTTTTAACACAAAAAAAATTTTTTCTAATGAGTAAGAAGTTAATAATCACTTCAGTAATTAATTAATTAACAAGATTAAGGATAATTTTTTTTTTTAATTAATTGAGTGATTTTTCCTTAATCCAATGTATAGTAGTGCGTTTTGTTGAGCATTACTAATTTTCCATTGATAATAGCGGTCGGACCGGTGTAATAACGCCATAACAAACTGCTTCCGCGTTTCAATTGGTTGGTCATTGATAAATGCCTCCAGCAATCCACCCAGGATGAGTAGATTGGCATGTGTGGAGGCTCACCTGCTGCTAGTGATTGTAAATTTATGAAGTTTTATGATATAAGTTTTAAATTTAAATATATATATATATATATATATATATATATATATATATATATATATATATATATATATTTAAAAGTATTATATATATATTTATATATATAATACTATATAATAGGATAATAAATAGTATTATATTATTTATTCTCGTAATAAAATATTGTTAATTTTTGCGCGCCTCATAAGCGAAGCGTTGAGGTGGGTTCTACTGTCACTTCACGCAAAAAAACTGATTTTTCAAACTTAAAATGTCTCGATTTATCACATAGTGCACTTGTAAAATAATGTTTACACACACAAATCAAGAGAAAACCCTATTTTTAACACTCATGATATTTTTTTTACTATTTTTCTTATTAAAACTAGTTAAAAAACTGTTTAAAAAAGTTCTGTCTTGGACGTCCGTGTGTCTGTCTGTGCGGATCCCATATCTTGTGGTCACGATAACGAGTGAAATACTTCACATATCGAGTTGGTTTTTTTTTTATAGGCCTCAGTATTTTGAGGAATAGAAGCCTATTACTTTTCGCGGTATAATTCGATGTAGTTTAAGTATTATCTAATAAATTAAAAAAAAAAATCGACTGTTTTTTTTTAGTACTGTGGTATATCTATATGTATGTATCTATATTTTTACTTACATTATAGTACGCCCAGTAGATGGCACTACTTTTACTAAAGCGGAAATTCAAAAATTTTACACTCTACGTGAACATATTTATTCTGATCATGACTATAACTGGGATTCATTTGTAGCTTTTATTTATTTATTTATTATTTACAGAAATTTTATTGTAATAAATTAAATATCGACTGTTTCTTTTTATCAATGAGATTAAAAATTTTTTTTTAGTACTATGGTATATCTATATGTATCTATCTATATTTTTACTCACATAATAATGCGCCCAGTAGATGGCACTACTTTTACTAAAGCGGAAATTCAAAAATTTTATACTCTAGGTGGCCATATTTATTCTGATAATAACTATAGCCGGAATTCATTTGTTGCTTTTAATTTATTTATTATTTACAGAAATCTTTTTTTTTTGTTTTTTGATTCAATAAATTGCTATCATTTATTTCTTCAAGAAATATATGTGTGTAAAAAACACGAGAAATTTTTTTTTTTTTTTTATTACTATTTACAAATAATCTCAATTTTATTGCAATGAATGAGATTATGAGGCGCGCACTTTTGGATTTTCCAACTATTTTAAATATATGCTGGTAACCTTCAATAACGTCATGATAAATTTTATAATCGTGATGATAACCATTACTATCTTTATGATTAATCATTACAATTGTGGTGGTAATCATTACCATCGTCAATTTTAATGATTATCATCGAATATTTTAACTATTAATATAAAAGTTCGTAATAGTTAAATTATCAGCGAGGATTGTAATTATTAAAAATGATAGATAGTAAATATCACTACAAAATTCTCGCCGTGCATTAAGGTAGTACCCTCGCGACATATAGTGCGAGTAAATTTGGGTATAGTTTAGGATATTTTTGTCTTTCTCACTTGCTATTCCTTACTCACTTCTACTCATGGTTATTTTTAAATAATACAGTTATTTTTTAATAATATTTAAAAATCTAGATGGTAAAAATCAATGAAAGTTTGAAAAAAACAAATAATAGCTGTTTTTTAATAGTAGTTTAGTTTTTTATGAAAATCTTAAAAAAAGTTTCTTAGTTATAATAAAATATACGAGTAAAATTTTTGGTATCCCGTATATCACTGTGCATAACCTCCTCTGAAAATTCGAACTTTGAAATTAAATATCTCTGAAACTAGATGGTCAAAAAATTTCAATTTGCGTCAATCGATGCAGAATTATATGAATATTAATCTGCCAAAATTTAAAAAAATTCCTAAGAAAACGCCTCTGGCGAGGGTACTACCTTAAGTTCTATAAGTAATCACAAAATACCCGCTGCAATAAAAAAAAATTATATACAATTATAACTGATTGCATATAATTATATATAATTATTAAAAAAATTCTGCATCTAATTTATATAATGTTATTAAGGGTGTGCGAATCGTGTTCGAATCGAATTAAATATTGGAATAATTCAAATAGTTCGTATAATTCGAATAATTTAAATAGTTCAAATAATTCAAACAGTCGTTTTCTGTTGATAAACTAACTAGTTTTTCTGTCAAAATCACTGCTTTTTGTTTTATTGAAGTGAAACTTCTTTGCGCGCGTTGAGGGTAAAATTTCAAGGTCGCGTCACAATAATAATAATATGAGCATCACAATAATCATAATATGAACGTCACATTAAAAGACGCATATATGTACGTAGTCGGAGAGAAAAAGATAAAGATATGAAGGAATTCTATACTTTTACACTATAGAAATGTTATTTTCATGTGCACATGCGTTGTATTTTAGATTGTAGGTACACTGCTCTTAAATGTTATTATTATTATGTATTTTATAACCTCGTGTTTGTTTATACTGTTTTATTAACGTTTTTATTCAGATATTTTAATATTCGACACCATTAATTAACTTCTTTTATGAAAAATTTAGTCTGCAATTAAATAATAATCCTAACATGTCGACAACTAAATACGGAACCACAATAGTTGCCATTTTTACACGATATTTATTTATTTATTTCTTTATTTAACAAAACCTGATAGCCTGTATGGCCAGTTATGAGGTTACAAAAATATACAAAGATGTATGTTGATAAGTATTAACACATGTTGCATGTAAAAACAATATAAAAGAAAAACAAAACAAAAATAAAAAAAAAAGAAAGGAAGAAATTTTTAGGTTATAAGTTTAGGGTGTTTAATATTAAAACACATTGCACAGTATAATAAAAAAGTATAGTAATCTTAATTGTTCGATATAATTTGTGAGATTATGTTGGTGCCGGAGAATGATATTCTGCAATGATTAAATTATCTAGAGTTAGTTATAATAGATGCGAAGGCATTGGCATTGCAACGTAAAGAGTAGTCCAGGAGGTCAATATTATTGTCATGTTGGACTATAAAATTACAAGCATTAATCAGTCTATTGATAGGCGATGAGAGGAAGAAATTGCTCTTTTGTCGAGAAATTTAGAAAATATTGAAACAAGAACTTGTTTCATATTTTAGTTACCATATAAGGCTTTAGTGACAACCATATCATTACAAATATCATCAGATGATGTACATATTGAAGAAATAAATTGAAAGAATATGTGGCATAAATAGTGTAAATTTTTCTCATTTAATCCTTTCAATACTATATATCAGTTAAATTCTTTCCATACTATATATGCATAAATCCTTTACGTACCTGTCTTTGATATCTATTAACTATTGATTAATGAATTATAAATTGAGTTTGCCGAAGAAGTTTCACTTCTAACATGTGTACTCTGTACACACGCTCTTTTTTTTTTTTTAACTAAATAAAGTCTTCATAGTCATTTGATAGTACAATCTTTCGTTCAATTGTTCTGTATCCTTTTAATTATTGATATTTTTGAAGAGATAAGCTCATCTTGACGTTATACTTAATTTAATTAAGTTAAGAGAAAAATAAATTAATTTAATTAATCTTAACTAGAGCTATAGCATTTTTTAATGTTGTTTATATTTACATTTCTTTAATGTCCGATCCATAATATCGTAGATCGTATTGAAAAAAAAAAAAAAAAAAAAAAAAAAAAAAAAAAAAAAAAAAAAAATTAAGTTTTCCCGGAAAAAATGAAAATGGCGGGACACACCAGGTCCAAACACATCATTTGATTATTTTAAACTTCCCGCTTTCTTTTATTTTTAAATTTAAGATGACGCGTACTTTTCAATCGAGATTAAAGTAGGCGCTAGCTGTTCGTTCCAAATAGATGTCTCCAGTCAACATTCAAGTGTTATGCCTCCGTCTAATCTGTGGATCATAATAATGAAGAAAAATAGCCCAGTTAGCACAGGTTGACCATCAACTAAGTTGATGTTCAATGGTTGACGTCAACTTTTTGTTAACTTCGCGTCAACCTTTGCATTTGCAACAGTTTCCCGTAACTTGACTTTAACTTACGCATCAAGTTAGCGTAAATCTATTGCCGGAATTTTCCGAAAAGTTCGCTCAAAGTTAATGCGAAGTTGCAGAAAGTTATCGTTAACTTCACGTCAACAGTTATAAGTATAACTGTTGCTCTACTGTTAGAGTAAACTTTACCTCAAATTCCGGCCGCAGGTTTACGTGAACTTCGTTTCGCTTGTGCTAACTGGGAGTATCTATCCATAAAAATATTGTCGAAAACTGTCATACCGACTAATGATTGATTTCGTTCTTACTTATGATTATGATAAATGTTGGTAAAATTATTTAATTGATAAAGAATAATCAAATAATTAAAAAAAAAATTTTGTAAATAAATTAAAATTAATAAAAAAAAATTTTTAACAAAATATTCTTTAAAATATTTATAGTCTTCGAATTAATAAGTATCATAAAGTATAAATTTTGTTATAAAGCTTAGATATTTATATAAATATATAAAATTTAATCGGTAATAGTAATATCAAATTTTTTTTTATAAACAAAACCTATAAACTACTTTATAAATTTATATCGTAAATAAAAAATGTTGAATCAATGAATCTTATATTTTATGAATTAATGAAAACGAAATAGAAACGTATAATTTTTTTGTTTGCAATAAAATACTTTAAATATTATGGACAATAATTTATTAAACATTTATCTATTATGTAATTTAACGTTTTATCCTCTTACGTATTAATTACTCATTATTTATTATTAAATCAACGAAACGAAAAAGAATATTTAAAATGTGATAGAAAGATTCTTAAAAAAATTATATTTTTTACCTTTTATTAGAATTATTTTTTCTATAACCGAATAAAATTATCAATACTTACTCCAAGCATCATTGAAATACGTATAGCTAATATTCTATCAGGCTTCTTTAGTATACAATTCGCTTCGTATTTTTCGAGTAAATCTTAAAAAAAATGAATAAATTCAATAAATTTATAAAAAAAAAAAAAAAATAACCAACATATTAGATTACCAAAATATGTTATTCACCGACACGATGATGCATGCTTCTTTTTTATATTCCAGTATGAATGAAGTATGTACTCACTTCGTAAGTTCAACAACACATGACATGATTCTTTATTTACATACAAATTCTCCTGAAAGCTTTCTCTTGCCTTTTGTTCTTTAGGTTTTTCAAAGCTTCGCAGACACAGTAATTTTACAACCTCTAATTCGCAGTTGACACTTTCTAATTAAATTTTTCTTGGAATACGTTGTCGTTTGATTTGATATGTCAAATACACCTTGAAGTCATCTTAATGTTTATCGTGTACTCATTTATGCCTTCAAATAAATTAAAATATACTAATGCTTGATATTTTATGAAATTGAGATTTATTGAATCTATCAAGTTGAACGTTAATTATTTGTGTTAAAACATAATGATTAGCAATATCTCAATCATTATCAACAGATCGCCTTAAGTGGACCCCCTATTTTCTACTGGATTCTAAAAATTAGGTATACATATATATATATATATATATATATTTTTTTTTGAGTAGTTACCATTAAAAATTAATCCCCCAAACGATTTTTCAAAATATATATTTTAACAATAATTTTTGTTATGATGAAAATTTAGAATACAATTAATAAAAAAATAAGTTGTAAATCAACCGTTACTGATAAATTCATGAAATTTTTAGGATTTATTGTTAAATATCTATATTATAATAAAATATTAATAATTTAAAATTATCTCTGTATTATTATTTTGTTAATTAACTTTTGAGTGAACAAGTGAAAATTTCATTGAGTTCTTGGTAAAAAAAAAATGAACTCTTTTTATCCAGCACATGCATTATTCATTTATTTATAGATATTTAACAATAAACCCTGAAAGTTTCATTAATTTATCAATAACGGTTGATTTAAAACTTATTTTATAATTAAATGTATTCTAAATTTTCATCATAACAAAAGTTGTTGTTAAAATGAATATTTTAAAAATTTTGTGGGGGATTAATTTTTAATGGTAACTACTCATGAAACATATTCCTACCTAATTTTTAGAATCCAGTAGAAAATAGGAGGTCCACTTGACGTGATCTTGCTCTTATATTATTAAAAGCTTTTATTCAACTTTAATTGTATATAAGCCTCAGAATCTTACAATCAATATTTCACCCACTTTTACTGAAACTGTTGGGCTAAAATTTAATGGAGACGCTTGATTCTCATAATACCAATACATTTTATAGTTAAGCAAGTTTTTTTAACCTTTTTATTTTATATTTACTATAAACCGAATTGTTGACATTATATACATAAAATGAAACTTACTTGAAAAATTTAATAAACATCTTGTCAATAACTTGTTTACGTCTAGTATCACATAATTTAGTGACGTCTTCTTTATTAAGACAATAAGAATAAATTACGTCAAATGTACACCCAACATCTCGGAAGAGTATCAGAAAATAAAACTCTCAGATCGTTCTATTTCTTTCAGAACACATCTCATAGCTTCCTTATTGACTGTCCCAGAAAACACACAGTATTTTAACGGCGTTTAGCACTATTCTATGATTGGATTTAGTCGTTGGTCGTTCGAATAATTGAGGACCTTAAAAAGTTTTTGATAACTATAAACAAATTATTAAAAAAAAAAAAAAAATGATTAATTACTGTTATACTCAGTCATAGGACTGGACGTACTGCTGATATCATTGCCGCCGTCATCAAATCATGGTTTAGACATAAGACCAGGAGAGAGAAACTCAGGATCCGATGGCGATGGCAAGTGTTCGATGCTTCCTGTTCCAGGACTCGGCCCTCTTCTTGACGAAGTCCAAGCTACTGTCTGCATCTGCATCAATATTAATAATTATTACTCTTTACTTATTAATAAGTCATTCTCTATTAATATTCGATAATCTAAGTTTAAAATATCAATTAATAATATTCAACTTCAAAAAAATAAAAATATTAGTTTGAATCAAGCAATTAATAATTGAACATAAAAAAATCAATTTATTATAAAAAAACATATTAAAGTATACTGTAATACCATACTTGATAAAAAAAGAAACCGTTAATAAATACCAAAAAATTTCGATGAATATTTTTGTATTTCATCCAAAAATAATATATATAGTTTTATTTTTTTTTTTCAATGGAAACTTGAAAATGGAGTAAGGATTTGATACCATTGACAATCCACCGAGCTTAACCTGAAAAAAAAAAATTAATTAAATTTATTTTTTATAAGGCTAACTCAATTATAAGAATTATAAAACATTATACCAAAAGTAAAATAAATACCTCCAATTTAGAAGGCAAACGAATACTGTAGAGAATTGCATAGTTTTTCCAAAGTCTCGAAGGCATGGTAGCTTACAGCTTTTACTCAATTTGAAAAAGAATTCCCGTTCAATAAAATTTAACTTTGACTTTTCACTTCTAGTTGTTAATAAATAAAATTATATTTATATAAACATATTATAACTACTCCAATATTGGAGTATAATCACTACTAAAACTATTTTGGAATACAATATGAAGGGTATGGAGGGTAGAGGAATGACTCTCCTTACCTCTACCCTCCATAATGGAGGGTAAAGCTCCTTGTTTAGGTACCTCTCCATTGATAAAAAATAGAAAAAACTACTCAGTTAAATTAGTAGATAAAAATAAATATGGCGGTCCCTGCTGTAACGTCATATACTTTCGCGCATGCGCAATAACAATTACGTATTCAAAATTAATTTCACAAAAAAATTAATTAAAAATAGAAAAACAATCGGACAAATAAAAATATTGATCGGACAATCAATAAAAAATAATTACCGATCAAATGAAAAAAAAAACTAATCGATTTGATAAAGAAAGTGCTATCTTGCAAGTAAAAATTTGTTTAATTGTTTATAAATAAACAATTATCGGACAAATAAACAATTACATCGGACATTGACGGACAAACGACGAACAATCGGATTGTTTAAATAAAAGTTAAAAAAATTTATTTTTTGGTGCCAAATTCAGTGAGGTCTCATTCATGCTGCTATTTTCAGTTTTTTCAGTCATGCTTGCAACGCTACTGCGTGATAATGAAAAACTACTTTGGTTAATTATCCAGTAAAATACTGATGGTAAGTTGGTAAGGTAAGTGAAAAATATATTTCACCGGCAAATTCTCTTCCCTACTCACCCCTGATCTGATCCGATATTTAGTAAGTCTTTATTGCTGTAGATGTCTGAATTGTAGTTTAATTCGGCTCAGATCGGCGGGCTCTTTAAAATTCGCTAAAGAATACGAAAGTATTCCTATTACGGACTTTCATGAATAATATTTAATATTATTATTATTTTATACTAGTTAGAATGAGGATTTAGTATTTGATATTATGAATGATGAGATTTTATATGCAAGTTATATGAGATATATTGTAAGATGTTTCATATACAGGAGTTACTTGCTTACTGCTATGTCTTAATTTTTCTAAGTTTTACATCGAGTTAATAACTTATTTTAGAAAGGAGAATTTAACTTTAGGGGTTGGATTTATTATAAGAATTATTTCTAATTGGTCGTTTTTCTTCAAGAGTGGGACTCAAAATAAAAGTGACGCCTTCGCTTAGTTTTTTCTCGGAAAAGTGAAACTAACCATGTGTTTAACACATGGCGTCGTAGTCGTTGCCTGGTTAGAAGAAAAGCCATAAAAAGGGAATGTTTAGTTTAGCCTAGGATAATAGAGTCCTTTATTCGAAGTCATAAATTGTAATACTTTGCTAGAGTTTTTAAGAAACAAAGATGTATTGTTATTTAAGATTTTAGTTTCTCCTTTCATAGCTTTTCTCGGGATATTATATTTTATTTTCCTCTCGAGTGACCATTCTATATTTAAGTATTACATATGTTTTATTTTCTCTGTTATGATGTTTTTTAATATTATTTTTATTATTTCTCTTAAAATAATTATTCTTATAATTATATTATTAATCAATTATTGTTTGATTTGAATTTAAATAAACCGCTAATTTATATTCTATGTAGATGGCGGCATGTGCTGCTACATCACAAACTACAGTAACTAAAGATTTCAATAAAATAAAATAATATCCACTAGATGGAAGCATAACAACTCTGAAAACTATTGTCAAGCGTCATCATGAGATTACAACTTGGGGGGAGAAAGAAAAAGAATCAACCATAGTACCACTGGCATGCTCAATGTAGTAAACAAGTGTTTTTCTGTATAAATAAAGTCAATTCTATAAATTTTTTAATTCCATTACAGTAATAGTAAAAATTGGCTCATTTTACTCATCAACAAAAAATTTTTATTATTTCTTGAATATTCAAGGTATTAAAAACAATTTTTATTTCTTATATTCGTTAGTTTTGATGATTTTTATTTTTCATGGTTAGTAATGATACTAAACATAAGTTGTTTATGTAAACAAATCAATTTTTTTCAATCAGAATTAAATTTGAATATATGTTTACAGAGTAGTAAAAATTTTTCCGAGTCTTGATTCACTAAAAATTTTCAACGTTGGTTATTTTAATAGAAACAACAGTCAGATGTAAAAATTTACGTGAAATTCTTAATTTACTTTTGACCAGTCTCACATAACAATGTAACCAAATTGCCATATTTATTAACATTTTCAACAACTTAATAATACGTCATTGATTTAAAATGACAGGAACATTGGGGAATTCTAGAAATTTGCGTGGAATTTTTTTTTTTTATTTTCTCAATATCACCGAAATTTTTGTTAAATAGAACAGATAATAAAAATTATCGCAATGGGAAAAATTTTAAATCTACATTTCAAACTGGGTTAAAATTTATTAGTTTTAAAAAAAAGTATCTCACCTTAAAATCATGTACATTTGGTAGTTTTTGAAATTAATTGGATCTCAATATCCGAAAGTGTTGTTTTTTCCCATCGACAATCTTAGTGAGTGCTACAAAATTTTAGATTTTTTCTGTAAGAAATTTATTGCCTGATGAACAAGTTATGATGCGAAATTATGAATTCTTGAAAATTTTGGGAAGAAATCCGGCTTGAAAAAAATTCAATGTAATTGAATCGGTTGGAATTGTTAGTTTTTCAATTTATATTTTTCTGTAAGAGGAAAAATTTTATAATAATATCTTTTTTAAGTATGTAGATTTAAATATAAATCTATCTTTCATAGTCTGTTTGACATTGATTTTAAGAGGATTGTACCATAGTCGGTTTTATTTTGTTGGTTAAAGATAATCGGGCACCAGCGTGTATTGAGCGTGAGTTATATCGACGATAATTTGAATTAGATAATAAACGTTAATATATTATCTGAACTGTCTGAGTTTTTTTCAGATGGAATTTAGCTTGAATATAAGCTTTTATTTGAATTTTAGCTGGAAGTTTTCTCATAATAATCAATAGATTTATTTTATGCAATTATTTGCTTAATTTTTATTGAAGACGCGATTGTACGTGTAATTATAAATAATAATTATAAAATTCACCGTAAAATATATTTTTAATTTTCACTATAATTTTACTACAAATAACCTCATAATATAGTCTAGTCGAGAAGTAAATTTTCTGCGAAAAATTGATCCGAGCCTCTTAAAAATATGGCGATGGGTGCATGGGATTCAGAATTTAATTATAAGAAAGAAGTATTTTTTAATTAATCCGCCATTAAAAATTTCATTTGTTATAAACAAGCAACGAAGAGAGAAAAAGGTAGTCTCCATTTTGTAGTTATAACTTCAAAAATATTTAAAATATCTGAAATTTGAAAAAAGATCCTGAAAGAGGAGAAAATTTCAGTAAAATAAATCTCGACTCCAGAGTTGTAGCTCCATTATTGATAATTTTAATTTAACGTTGAAAATTGGGCTGCGCAGGGCCGTTTTGGTGCCTAGGCTTCGCCAGTAAGCAAAATATGCAATACAAAATAATTTTTTTATAACATTCAATATTAGTTTAAAAATCTGAATAAATTATAGTATCATGTAGACACTTGAAGGAATATAGCCCCGCCAACAAAAATTTTTAGCTCGATTTTTGTTTAAGTTATTTAATTGTTAATTAGCTAATTTTTCGTAGACTTGAGTTTTTATAAAATCTCTTTTAAAAGTTTGAAAAATGTATCTAAAAATTTTTTTCCTTTTAGGAGCTCTTTTTATGTAAATAATGAACAAAATTCCGTTGAAAAAGTTTGTAAAAGTTTTTTGATTTGTTTATAATGATTTTTCAAAGTTTTCAGAAATTTAATTATCCGGCTAATGTTATACAAAAAAATTTTTTTTCTAAATTTTTAATTTTAGTTGTTTTGTATCAATATATTGCGTTTAGCAGTTGAATACTTTTGAAAAATTTTCATCACTTTATTGTCTTGATGAAATGATGATTTTAAAAGAAAAAATTTTTTCTTAAAAAAAATTTTTAATTGTTTTTTTCATCTTCCCCTTCCCCTTCATCTATTGGTTTTACTCCGTTTTTCAAAAATCTAGTTTTCAGCAGATCTCAACGTTTTGAAGTCTTAGGAAGCTTCCTAAGACCATTTTTTTTTTTTTAAATGCCAAGTTTAAATTAATTTGTTCATCTAATTATATGATCTTTATTTTTTTTTAAATTAATTGAGTTAATTAAAATTAACAACCTTTGAAAAATTTATAAAATTGAATAATCGAAATTAATTGTATGCTTTATAATATCCAAATAAAGGGGGCCAATAACTAATTGATCATTTTTAAATTGAATCTCATATTGACAACTAGTCGACAGCGATATGACGCCTTGTTTTATTTATTTTTACCTAAAAAATATACTATCAGAGTTTTAACGCTTCTGATTAAATAAATTATCATTTATGGAAGTTATTGCTAATCAACTTTAATAACATTGATTACTTGATAATAAGTTTCAATAAATAAGAATAAGCAGATGATTCGACGCATGCGCAGTATAGGTGTCAGCAATTGGGGCTAAGATATGTCAATAGTTAGATCAATCAGTCTTTTAACCTGCCTATAATTGTTGTATCCGGATGATCTAATTAATTATTTATAATTAATTAGTAAATATCAGTGATTATCGTTAAAAAAAAAAAAAAATTGATTCCTAAAAACATTACTTGAGATATTACTTCAAACAAAATTCAGCGATATTGATATTTGATTGCTTAAAAAAAATGAAATCATAACTTTGTCTTTTACAGTGTCAATAATTAGGGCTTTTACCATATAAACTTTTGAGCTAATGCCATTTTTCGACATTACACGATGAAATGAAAAATATTATGATAAAATTTTCTTAAAATTAAGAGATGAGACTGGCTACAATAGATTTCTAAAGAAATCTAACTAAAAATTATTAGGGGTAAAGAACTGGCGCCGTAACAAAAAAACCTTCGACAAAATAACCGCGACAAAATAACCGAACGACAAAATATCCGAACGAAACATAACTATGGACAAAATATCTTCACGACAAAATCACCATGGACAAAATATTCACACGACAAAATATCTAGAACATGAGAATTTATAATTAATCTCTGAAAATAATTTTTAAATTTCTAAGTACAAAAATAATATGAAATTTTTGCACCCTTTTAACATGTTTTTTGTGTGTGTTTATTCGATATTAGACCAACACAAACGTGGGTAATTGTGTTGTGTCCTTTTAACATGGTTTTTGTGTGTGTTTGAAAATAGGCCATTAAACGAAGCTTGTTATTTAGATGTGCTCTTTTTCCATGGATTGTTTGTGTGTTGATGTGAAAATATTTTGATTATCATATTTCGTGGTTCGGTTACTTTATTATTTAGTCATTTTGTTGCATGGTTATAATGTCGTCCGGTTATTTTGTCCACCGTTTATTTATTTTTGGTTATTTTGTCGTCCGGTTATTTTGTCGCGGTTATTTTGTCCGTGGTTATCTAGTCGCGGCACCTAGAGAACTATATTATATATTATTCAAATGTTTTGATAGCATTAATTATCATGGATATTCTTACCGATAATACGGGATGTGGATGATTATGCGACCAGTTACAATCAATCAGCTCTAAAGCATTTCCTGGTTTATAAATGCAAAGATAAAAAAAAATGTGCAATTGGCCTTTATCGATTTGTAAAAGTTTTACATAGAAGTTTTATTAAATTTAAAAGCAAATCATTTTATTAATAATTTGAAATAATTCGTTATTGTTATTACAATGAAGATACATATAAATTTTATATTGAATGATATCTTACGTCGTTTCACGGTTAGTCTTCATACAGTTCTTATTATTTTGGCTGTTGCTAGTCATACGATTATCTTATGAATAATAAATGATTATTTGTCCGACAATTTTTATATTGATGAAAATAGAGTCAATTTTATATTAAAGCAACAAAAAAAAAAAAAAATACAATTCATAAAATTATAAACTATTATATTAGTTATTATTTAATGAGCGAATTCATTTTAAAAAATGTCGGACAAATAAATAGTAGTTATTCATACGACAATCGTGTAAATAACTGAAAAATTTATTTATCCGACTATCGGAGGATTATTTTTATTTTTATTAATACGATAATCGGATGAATAACTATTATTTATTTGTCCGACAATTTTTAGAATAAATTTCCTTTCTTCTCCTTATTTTTTCTTTTCCTTCTCCAATTTTTGCCATATTATATCATTAATAAATACTAGCAACCTTGCAGTCACTATGTGACTGCCGTGACTTATAATCTATAAATAAATAAAATTTTGCAGTATTAAATAATGATTTCGTTAAATTGCACTCTATTTTCTTAACTATTGACGTTTTTAAAGATATAAGCCCATCCCGACTCAACGCTTATCAAGAGCTTTCATTTGAGTACCCACATTTATTTTTATATATTTTTCATATACACATATATATATAATATATATAAGTATATGAAAAATTGATGTGGATACTCAAATGAAAGATCTCGATGAGTGTAACATCAGGATGAGCTTATATCTTTAAAAATGTCAATAGTTATCAAAATACAATTATTTCTTAATTATGAATCTAGATATATATCATTTTTGAATGTAGCCTGAATACTTATAATCATGAGTTGACTATTGGTGAGAATAATATGAAACCATGAAAAGGTACAACTCCAGGTCAAGACTTTTCCAACGATACCAAAAATTTAACCATCAAAACCAACTTTATCGTATAAGTACTCTGGCCAGAAAATTTTGCTTATTTTTTTAGTGACATAGATAAAAAAAATTGCTAACATTTTCAAATGGTGATAAGGTAAAAGCCCCAATAGATGATCATGTACTAGTATATGATCACTCCATGTATTTGTATATCTATATTCACAAATATCGGTACATAGATATATGGAGTATTTATTCGGGCTTTTACCTTATTTGAAAAACAATTTATTCTTAATTAAAAATGAGTTTCATATGAAAAAACAAATATATATACTACCTAATTTGTGAAATTAAATAAAATTGATAGTGAATAATTATTTTTTGTGTTTTTTTAAACAATTTTATCAACAATATGAATAATATTAATAAATAATGATAATAATACAGATTCATATAAAAGACAATTTAATAACATAGAATCAACGGAAAATATTTTATTAAATTCAAAAATATCGATTAGTTATCACAGTATTCACACATCCATAATTTACTTTTTGGACTTGTTTTTAAACCACCCATTTATCTGATTTTTTTTCTTCTATAATTTTTTTTTTAATTTTATTCCATGTTTCTTTTTTGAAATAAGATTTTATCAATTTTATATTAACGTTAGTTTCATCAATGATAGCAAAACTTATATTTTCTTTATTTATTTCTACATTGTTTTCTTCTATTAATAATTTATTATTAATCACTTTATCTATGTCAATATTTCGTACAATCCACTTCAAAATTATCATCTTTTTTTCCTTTTCTGATTTTTCATTGAATGGAATCTTTGAATTTTGTTTTCTAGATTTACTTTTTTTTAGTTAATCCTATGACAGTACTATCGGTTCCTTTAGGTCAGCCTCGACATTTCAATGCAGGTTTAACAATTACATTTGATAAAATTTTAATATCACTTTTTTTTTTTAATTTTTGATAAAGACGTAGTAGAATTTATTGTTTTTAATGAGTTATTGCCTAACAATAAATTTTGATTATTTATCGTTTCGTCAGATGGAATATTTTCATTGGAACATAGTCGATCAACATTGTCACGACCAACGTAGTTTTTAGAGCAGTGTCCTGAGTTAATTGCCGTATTTTCTTTCGAGAAAAGTCGTTGAATACCGTCAACTTTATTTTTAGAACAGTGTGCCAAGTCAGCTTGAATATTTCCATCTGAAAATAATCGTTGAATATTGTCAGGATCAACGTTGGTTGTAGAGCAGTGTGCTGACATATCCTCATCACTGGAGTCATCGGATAGTATCTTCGACAAGTTTTTCTTTTTTCACGTTCATTATGTGAGCATTCTATAAAAATTAAAATTTGTTCAACGAAATTTTCCAGGCTCATATACCGATCTAAAGCTTCCTTAATTTCTGCCTTTAAAGACTCTAAACGATTATTTGTACCATTCAAAAAATTGTGCTGGGTATAATCTGACGATAATGACCACTCTTTTCTAGATTCATGCCAATTTGCGTCGAAATAATCAATAATTGATTGTGGCATTTTTTTTAATTCTCCAAATAATTTTTGGTAATTTTCTTCTGTTTACGCATAAACTAGTTGTTGTAAAATTTTTTTAGCTTCATCTCTTTCAGCACAAATTATCTTTCTTTTTTCGGTAATTATCTCTCGGTTGAATGTACGAAGAGTATGGTAAGCACACATTATTAAATTAACTTTTAAAGGCAGCAAACTGTTTTTTATTGCATCTCTTTCGGTCAGATCCTTATCAGTCATTACACACTTCATTTTTTCCCAAGACGGATGCCATTTTTTGAAACAGTCTATCATCTACTCGATAGATTCTTTATTTTCATTAATTAAGATACTTATGCCTACTATTTCGGTACAACCGTTAGGATCTTTCACGATCATTATATAAACCGGAGCTCTGATTGATAGAAGCTTAAAAGTTGCATCTATTGCAACATATTCTGGGTAAGCTTCCGTTGCAATTTTCATACTAGGAGTAACGAAAAAAAGTCCTTGGAATTCATTATCATCGTTAATTCCAAAATACGAATCAGCGTGGTAATCGTTTTTTAAAATTTTTTTTACGGCATCTAATTTATTCTTATCTTTTTTAATATTTTTAATATTATGTATATCTTTTAACAGAATAACTTTTCCTGTTTTTTTAGACATCATATTTTTAATTTTTGTTGAATTGCCATTTACTGATAGAAGTTCCTCAACTTTTTTTTTTACTCCCAGAGTCATTCTTCTTGGCTTAGGAAGATGTTCATATAGTTCTTTGGTCATCAGATGATTGTGTTCCATATCCATGGGTGTTATATATCAACTTTTTCTGTCTTTGTTTACTCCAACTTTAAAATGTGCATTGCATTCTTTTTGAAACGTTTTAGATGATCTTTCTCCTCTTGATGTAGTTTTAAAATGTTTTCCTCCATGAATACAGCAGTATTTTACATAATAATATTTTAAATTCTCATCGATGGGATGTTTAATGTTTAACTTACGACACTTCTCTATGGTTTTAGAATCTCTCACATAGAAAACGCAAAAATTTTTTTCTTCATATTTCTTTATTTGTTTTTCAAGTTTTTCATGTGAAGCGAAGGAGTCATTAACTTTCAATAAATTATCACTTCCATTTTTTTTTGCCTCGTTTACAGAATCAATATCAGAATTTATTTCTGAATCTGAATCTAAACAGAAAATTTTATTATTATTATAAAATATATATTTACCTATTTTAATAATTTACAATTATCCATTGAATTTTTACAATATAATAATTTGTAATTAGTTTAATGACAGCTGTCAAACATTTAATATGCTATTATTCATTTGATTATAAATTCATTATTTATTTGTTTATTTATACATGTATAAGACAAATTTATGTATCAAATATATTTATAAATCAAAAGAGACCTTAATTGATTTTCAATATTTTTTAGATAAAAATGTTATGTCCGAAAAATATAATCTTAGAATTCGGTAGCTGGACTATCGGAGGTTCGGATAACAGATGAATTTCTCTAACGAAAGAATCGTTAGGTTTTAATTTATGGATTCGCGAAGGTGAAAACCCCGGAGAGGGCTCCTTGGAATAGACAATCGACCTCGGAAATAATAATAATAACCTCCACTTACTATTACGAATCTGACTCGAATAATGATTCAGCCTTGGATTAGACGTTTATCTTTATCTTCTTCCGCTGCTTGGCTGCTTTTTTCCTCCTGCTGACTGGAGATCGAAGATTGAAGGTTCTTAACTTAGAAATGATAATATACTTCGATTCGGGTTTTTAGTTTGTATATTCTGATTCAATGGCCCTATGGGCAAACACGTCTTAATTTACACTATTCACTTATTAACTATTAACAATATAAAATAAAGATTGAAAGTTTTTGAGTTCGTAACCGGAGTAACGACTCCGGCAAACAAAAATTCGCCGTTTAAAGTTCACAAAGAAAAATATAATTTGAGAGGGGACCAGGTCACCGGAACTTCGGGAATCTCGATTATCGTAAAGACGAATCGTGTCTCAAAGAATCACTATCATAGAACTCGGAACTACCGTTAAGGAAATCAAAATGAATAGTTCAGGAAAAGATGACTAATTAATTTAATAATTGAAGTCTGCCTATACGTGTCAGGGTATAGGACTCACCTGGGCTTTAAGACAGAACTGTTACCTTGTAAATAATCTGACGCATTATGGTGTTCGCGGTGTTTATCACCTCGGTCGCGACTTACAAGAGGGGCTACTAATTAAACAATTGGTTCTTTTGATGAGGTGACAATGCGCGGCAATGTGTATTCTTCAGCCACGAGTGAGTTGTCGCGCAGTCCTGGTTGATGTTCCCTAAATATGCAAGCGCTGCACTTTTCGGCGGGAATGGGAGGCCCTGTATTATATACGGTATGCCGGATATAACAAAAAATATTTTTAATCGAAAAATTTACGGTTTTTTTTTTTTTTTTAATTATTCTATTTTTGATAAACTTTAAGAAAAAAATATCTAACAGCTTACAAAAAATTCAATCTTGTTGATTGTATACCCCGAAAACAATTACTTACTTTATTTTTACCTTGAATTTATCCTTTCAGATTAAATATTTGCTTCATGAAAATTTTCCTCCACAATCTTCGCAGTTTTCAATACCTATCATATCTGCGAAAATTGTCATAAAAAGTAACTATTAGTAAATAATAATAATTGTTAGTATAATTTTGTCAGTTCTATCTATAATATTACCACTAAATATTTGAAATACTCAATATTACATCTCATTTTCTCTTTGTATCGCTTTTACGCTGTCCATTGAATTACTAGTTTCAGTCAGTTCATCATCTTGCAAACCATTATTTGAATCTTTTACATTCATTGTAATTATATTAACTTACTGTTTTGTATTGACTCATACAAAGCATTCAATTTTATAAGTTTCACCACAATATTTTTTTTTGACTAAACTTAAAAATTTATCACTCCACAAATAGCACTTTTTTTATTTTTACATCAACAATAAGCAAATTAGAGTCTTACATTAAGCCTAAATAAGTCTACAAGTGCACTATAGTATGCACTATAGTGGGTCAAAAGAGCGCTACTTTTTCGTAGGTTGACGGTGAGTCAACCAGACTTCCGGAATAGTAAATACTTCCGCCAAGCACGACCATTATATTTACATTAATAATACAAAATATTAAAAAATAATTTATGAAAAATTCCTTATTTAAGTCGTATTAATAGACTAACTCAAAACAAAACAGCCTATTCATACGATTGATTGATAATTAAAAAAAAAAAAAAAAAGTGTTTAAAATTTTAATTTGATAAAAAAAAAATTAAAATAATTATAAACATTTTTGAAAAGTTAAATTGTCGAACAAATAAATAGTAGTTATTCGTACGATAATCGGATGATTAAAAAAAAACAATTATCCGAAAATCGGATGATTAGACACTTTTTATTATTTTATCCGCAAAATACTATAGATTAAAAGATTATTAGTCATTGCAGTAATTCATATATAATTTGTAATTCAAAGTAATTGTAAGTAATTCAAATATAATTATATATTATTTGCGTATAGTGACATTGATAGAGGATTTGTTTATATTTAATAAGCTTCATTAACTGTTAAAAAATGATCTCTTAATATCATAGTATTTAATAAATATTTATTAACAATCAAATTATTTATTAAGTACGATTTATTAAATGTGGAATGTTAAGTTATTTATTGAGTAGAATTTTTTCACTGTTAATAAATATTTATTAATGGTTAATGAATATTTGTTAACTGTTAACAAATGTTTATTTAAAATGAAAAGTAAAAATAGCAATTTTGTTTTGACACTCTTCATAACCCTATATAACTGGAATACATGACAATAATTCAATTCACTGAATAAATTAACTTATTTAATATTTTAAAATACAAAAGATATTGATGTGCTGTGACAGAATTTGGTATTTCACAATAAATGTTATTATAATGTAATATAATTGATGCAAACAATTTATGAAGATGATTTTTGTTTATAAGCAATAGGGTGTGTTAAAATGTAACTTCCGTGAGAAACGTTTTAAAATTAAAACTTTGAGTTCCGCTCTTCACAGCAGCTGTGTTTAGGCATTTTATGAGATATTTCGGGGTGAAAGGATTTATTTGATTTTCATAGAATTTTTAACAGGAGATTCAATTGGGCACTTCCGACCAAATTTTGAATTTTCAGCGAAAGTGCCCAAACTAAGCTTCTATTAAAAATTCTATGAAAATCAAATTTATCGTCTTACCCCAAAATATCTCAGGAAACGCCCAAACGCAGCCCCTGTTAAAAGCGGAATTAAAAACTTTAATTGTAAAAGATTTCTCACGGAAGTTACATTTTGGCACACCCTAATAAGCAATCTTCATCCCGGGGAAAAAGGTTTAGATCTGATCAGATATGGGATTGGAAACATAATCAGATCTAGTCATATCTGATCAGATCTAAACAGATATAACTATACCTGAGTTGAAAAATTCATCAGACATGATCAGATCTAGTCATATCTGATCGGATCTGAACAGATATAACAATATCTGGGTTGAAAAATACATCAGACATAAAAAGATTTTATTATATCTCGCCAGATATAACTATATTTGTTAACTATTATTAAATACTTAAAAACTATTTTTTTTTTGTTTATTTAACGTCGCATAAACTACTAAGGTCATGAGCGACTAACTAGGGGGGAACTTTTGAGATTGGAACTCGTTTTTACCTTTTTTGGGCTCAGCAGAATCATCCACTTAAATATTGAAAATATTCATTGGTGTACGCCGGACTCGAACCCGATCCAATGCATCTTGGAAAGTAAGGGCCGGATCCGATAGGTTACTGCGCGCCTTTAAACTATTTTACTAAATATACTTTTCTCCTAAATAAATATTTATTGAATGTTAAAAAATATTTATTAGAATTTAATAAATTAAATAATTGTCTTCGAATAAATTAATTTGTTTATAGTTAATAAATCTTTCTATCAGTGTATATTGATAATTAATGATTTGCAAATTTGATAAAAAACTTTGTTCATTACGCATCGATCATGGACACGATTCACATTACTTGTATTTATTACAAACTCTATCTACTTACTCTTTAAGTAAGCCTCGTAGGTAAATAGGTAATGAATTCGTCTTTCAAGCATTGGGTCCCAGGTTCGGTTCCTACACGCGCTGATTTTTTTTTTTTTTTTTTTTATGGAAATAATTCTATATAATTATATAGGGCCATTTTTCGTATATAATTATGTATGAGTACATATAATTATATGTAATCTTTTTTACCTGGTCAATTTAAAGATCTGACCAGATCTGTTTATATATGGCCAGATCTAATCCGTTTTTCCCGGGATATCATATGACATTTCAAGCGAAATAAATTCACTTAACGAAATAATTATTAACTGTTAATAATTATTTGTTAATTATGAATAAATACTTATCAACTATTAATAAACGTACTCTCCTCCTAAATAACTATTTGTTGAATGTTAAAATATATGTAATGACATTTAATAAATTAAATAATTGTCTTTAAATAAGTTAAATTATTAGTAGTTAATAAATCCTTTTATCAGTGTGAGTTAACAATTTGATTACTATTTATTTCCTTATATTTGTAAATGAAAAATTTTTCGAAATAATTTATATCCAAGCTTGACATCAATTTTCACAGCAATCTTTCTAGCATTATCAAATAATTTGCACTGAAAAAAAAAACGTGATTAGGTTCTTGTATAGATTCTTCGCAAGAACAATGACTTGAATCTACAATTTTTAAAACGATGAAGGCTCTCTACTAAGGAAGTGTGTCCACTCCTTAATCTATTTATAAACACAATAGTTTTTTTGTCTAAAATTGAAGTTTTGAAACCACGGTTGTGCGTTACCTGTATAGAACTTGGTGAAATAGTTTTTTCCTTTTTGTCTGCCAGTACTACAACACCATAGATTAAATTTACGTTCAGTTTTTTCTTTCCAGATGCTTTTAAAATCGGAGGCTGCGATTGAAGCTGGGTATCTATACCTCATTATGCTATTTTTGGCTAATTGATCAACTGTTTCATTAAAACCAATGCCTACGTGAGCAGGTATCCAGAACAATTTAACTTTTTTATTTGATATAGTTGGCTTTTGTCGCTCAGAATTATAATGATTTTTAAGAGCACATAACACACTCCTGGAGTCACTGAAAATGTAAAATTGAGACTCTATGCTTTCGAATATAGTTTGAAGAGTAGTCGTGATGGCCATGATGACCATGAAAATAAATGCGTTATTTACTGTGCGAAACATACCTCCATCTCCAGTAGTTGTATTTAAATTTGCAACACCGACAAACTCTTTATCGCTCATTTTTGAGCCATCTGTAAACCAGGATATACCATTCTTCAGTTCGTATTTGAAGATGGATAAAAATTGGCTATTAGGTTGAGCTATTTCCTGTAGAATTGACCCTTTTTCTAAATCTATATCTGGTTTATACCATAACGGTTCACAAGCATAGCTGTAACACCAGGGTCTACCAGAAGAGGCTATATAGTGTTGTATGGATATTATATCTCCATAACCTATCAGCAGCAAGGGTTTCAAGTCTTATACAACCGTAGGGTTGTTTCTTCTTATGGTTAGTTTGTCAAGAACGGGTGATAGTGGATGATCAGAATTAGATTTAAGCCTAGTCAAATAATTCATGCATAGATATTGGAAGCGAAAGCTGATCGATGGCTCTTTGGCTTCAGCCAGCATTATATTGATTGGTGTCGATTTCCTGTAACTCATAGCTATCCTGATAGCCCTATTTTGAATAACTGTCATTTTCTTCAAGTTTTTAGTTGATAACGGATGAAGTAAGAAATCATCATACTCAATTCGAGATCTTATTAAAGCTTTATAAAGTCGTAGCATAACACTAGGATCAGCAGCTGACCAGGTAGTTCTTAGATAGTTTAAAAAAGCCATTTGTTTGATACACTTTTCTCTGATCGATTCTATTTGTCGATCCCAGGTAAGAAAATCATCAAAATATAAACTTAGAAGCTTGAAAATCGAGTTTGAGTTGATTGTTTCTCACCTAATCTTCAGAGACCATATTTTTTGTTATTTTCTTGCTTTGACTGAAAACGCAAGGTTGATTTTTACCAGGAGATGGTTCTAATCTTCTGGAGTCCAAAAAGTTCATCATATCGATCATGATGTTCTCTAGATTTTTAAATACTCGTTCAGGCTTTTTGGAAATTGCATAGTAGGTCATATCATCTGCAAATTCCATGAATTGACATCTTTCTAACGGAATATATTTTTATGGAGACGTATATAATGCGTAAAGAATTGAGCTTAAAATTCCTCCTTGGGCAAGTCCCTTGAAAACTGTTTTTTTTTTCATCAATTTCTTCGTACCTAAATGTCAAGTGCTTACGTCTAACTAGATTGTGTACAATCCTCAGATATAACTCTGGAACTCCTATATCCTTTAAACTTTCAATTAGAACCCCTGGTAAAATGCTGTCGTATGCGCCTTTAATATCAATGGATAAGCTTGCTAAAATTTCATCGTCGTCAAAAACATTCAGTATTCCAGCGGTAAGTAAGGTTAAATTGTTAATACACGATCTTCTTCGCCTGAAGCCAAATTGCTTATTTGGTAGCTTTTTATTGTACTCCAGCCACTAGCATAGTCTCATGCTTAACATTCTTTCCAAGGTTTTTAAGATGCAGGATGCCAAAGAAATCGGACGAACTATGTTGAAGTCGCCCTTAGGTATAAAAAAAAACCGTATATTCTCTCCATTCGCTGGGAAATGATCCAGTAAGATAAATCTCGATGTACAAGTTTAGCAGCAGCTCTCGTAACTTTTGTGGAAACTATTTAAGGATTTGATAGTCTATTCCATCACATCCCGGACTGATTCTGGGATTGCATTTATCCAATGCGATGTCTAATTCTGTTATTAGGAAGAGTTCTTCGAGGAACTTGTCTCCATCCTCGTTGAAAATCTGGTTCGTTTTGCGGTACCCAGGATGGACATAACTGTTCAATAGCTTGCTTAACATTTTCTATTCTTTCTTCTGAGTATTCATTGGCTAAATAAGATGTATTCCATCTGTTCTTAAAGCTTTTTCATTTTTGCAAAATATAAAATGGATTGGTATATTTGGTCAGTGTATCGCAGAAATTTTAAAAATTTTCTCTCTTTATTTTATTTAAACCAGACTTCGCGTTATGTTCAGCTTGTAACGGAGTACGCGGGGTCTTCCTTATCCGAAGAAGGTCTCCGATCCGAGCTAGCTAGTTATCGACCGTTTCCCCAGAGCGCTGTGCTCTGAAGTATTCGCGCCAGTAGGTGTAAGTTAGTAAGTAAGTCCCCGAGGTGGAAGCGCCGACGCCGAGAGAGAAAGTGGGGAAGACAGAGTGAAGAAAGAAACGAACCAACAAAATTTGGTAAATTTATTGTGACTGAACTGTCGAAACCAACACCTCGTAAAAAGTTTGAATCAGGTAATTATTTTTAATTCTCTCGCTCTAAGTGGAACGAGGCAATGAAAACTTAACAAATTTAATACTTGCTAGGCCAACATGCCAGTTCGCTTAGATTTGATTTATATCGTAACAAATTTTAATGCCAACTTGTTGTTACAGGAAAGAAAAATCTGAGGAGAACGGGACGCGAAGTGGTAATCTGGAACTTTGCCGCCAATTTGAGAACCTCACCGAGGAGATTTGTACGCAGAAATTCCAACAAGGAGTTGCAGCGACGAAGGATTGCTGATAAAAACTAAGAAAAAGAAAATTAACTTCAGGTATAAAAATCATGTCTGATTAATTTCTCGGGTTCGCGGCGTCAGCCAGGCCTTATGTCGGCTGAAGGTCATCGCCATTTCGCGTTCGGTCACAATCGCGAGTTTTTACGAATTAGAGTCAAATTTAGAATTAAAATTAGAAAATTTATAAAACAGTTAATTAATAATTCCAGGACCTATTTCGGGTTATTAATTAATTTGTTTAAGAAAAATGATTTGTCCTAGTGAGGTTACCTATTTGACATAGGCCTATCTGGGTTAATAATACTAGGAACATATTTCGGGTTATTAATTTCAGATCCTTATGTCGTGTGTAAAATAATAATTATCAATAATCGCGTAATTAATGATTTGGCTTAAGCCCGGAAAATTTGGAATTCAGTAAACCGAAATTTAAATTATTTACGACAAAAATTTAATCAACACCAAAATTAATTCATTAAAATCTCTCAGAAAAAAGTTTCAGTGAAATCATCAGAATTAAAGTTTAATTAAAATCAGGAAATAGTTCAATAATTAATTTAGAATAAATTTGAATTGTGAAAATAGAACACTAGTAAAAATTATAGGATCAGATAATAATTGTTAAAATGGTTGTTTCAATTAATTAATTAAGAGCAGAGAATAAAATATTTGTAATTTTCGTTCAAAAGAAAAATCATCAAAAGTTGTGCGACAAGGACGCAAGACCGAGAGAGATAGTCGGCCATTTTGTCCCGTGCTAAAACTCTGAGTAGAGGACACTCAAGGTTGAAACTAAAGTGTTAGTTCAATTTTAAAATACAATAAAATCTCTCGGCTTTCAATGAAATAACTTTTGTCATTATTTCACGTTTACAAGGAAAATAAAATTTGGTTAAATTTTACAGTTTTTAAAATGGATTGAATAAAATAGTTTGGATTAAACGAAAATAATTTAGACAATAATTAAGGTTACTCAAAGATCGAAATTAAATTAACTTGGACTAAAATTAATGGATTAAAATTAATTTAGTAAATTCTCGGATTCGACAAAATAGGATTAATTCAAGATACAAAGAACTCTTGTATAAAATAATTATTGTTGTAATATTCAGAACACGGCATGAATTTAGTAATTAGGAAAATTATAATTAGAAAATAGGAAAAATGATAATTAGGAATTAAGAAACGACAATTAAGAAATAAGAAATGAATTATTTTATTAAAGAGAAATCATTTATTGTATTTTGTAATTAAGGAATTTATAATTAGTGTGGTTGTGTGTGAGTAAATATTCTGCCTCGGTTTCATGGTATACTCCTCTGGCTTCGGGATAGATCTCTTAGAGTAACGTGAGGGTCCGTGGGACAGCCTGCGCTGTGTGGACTGCGTGTGTAGTAACGTGAGGGTCCAGCACAGTGACGTGAGGGTCCGTGGGACAGCGCGACGTAGATAGAGTAGCGTGAGGGTCTAGTAGACAGCGGGCACTATAGCGACGTGAGGGTCAGCTAGACAGTGCGAAATATAACTGTATGAGAGTTGTGTGTGAATGAGTTTATCCTGCGAATTTTTATATATTGTTATATTGGCCTTTATATCAGGTGTAAGAAGGAATGGATAAATATATGATTTTGTAAAACGAATTTTTTGTGTTTAAATTTTGATTCCTTTCGGCAATCTCTCACGACCCTGATCTATAACTTCATGTTCTGGTCCAGTTCTGGATACTGAGTCCAAAAATCCGGTGGCGCCCTTAAAAAATAAAAGGGGCGACCAACGAGCAAACGACATCTCGTTTCAAGCTTTAAGTAATTTTACAAAGTTTTCTCTACTGGAGTTGTGTTTAAATTGGAGCAAGGCTGTTTTTCGTACTCGTATTAATTTTTCGCACTCGCTGTTTTACCAGGGAGCAGCGTTAGGTTTTTTTGTATTGATCTTCTTTTTATTATTGATACTTTTGCTGACTATGGTTGTGTTTGTATTGTGGATACAATCAGTAATTGAAGCTAAGAACGTTGTGTATTTAGTCTGAGTGTCAATATTTGTATTGTTGATAACTTCAGCGCAAAAGTCGACAGCTTTCAAGATTTTTTTAAAAAAATCCCAACCTCCGTTTTTTCCAATGCGTTGAATAATTTTCTCCCTTCGTCACAGCTTATGCGGTCACCCTATAGTGGGCAATGGGTATTGAAATCACCAGCTACAAGAAACTTTTCACCAAATTGAGACAGAAAACGCACCCACGAGGATTTATCGATATTTTGATCAGGAGGCCTATATCATGAAACTACTATAAGTACAGAGTCAGCTAAATAGATTTGTATTGCACCTAGTTCTATCTTACATCTACAATTATATACATCGTTAATTCTTTTATGTTTAAGATTGTTACTTACTAAAATGACTACCCAGCCACCCACATTATTAATACGGTCCCTTTTTATCACATTGAATCCTTTGATAGCGAAATGAATGTCTTTATTTAACCAACTCTCTGAGAGTAGCATTATGTCAAAGTTGGAAGATCTGTGTTAAAGTTCAGGAAGTTTACGACAACTGCTACGGTAATTCCATTGAAGAACCCGAATTTGATTGGGATCTTTCTCCATGATTGATTGAATTTAAGTTAACTTGAGGTAGGAGTGTGGTTTTGCCACATGTGTAATTCCATTGTCTTCCCAATTCTTGGCCAAAATTTTTCTGGATCTAGTATTAATGTGATTAATTCAGTGAATTGCTTAATGGCTTTTTGGGTAGCCTCATCAGTAAAATTCGATTTAAAGAGTTTAAGATTTTTAAGACTGATCTTGATAGACTCAGGATTAGGATTACTTAGTAATAGCGGTTTAAAAGGAACCTGCTGTCTGTAAGAGACTGGTGAACTGGACTGCGTAGAAAGTGTAGATTGAGGCAAATTAGGGAAATTAGCCTTACTGAAGAAAGGTACTGGTGTTGATGATTTATCTTTCTTCTCAAAAACCTTTGCTTGAATAAAAGATAAATTGTCGTACGCTATTATAAGGCTGATTTCTTTAGCTTTAATGATAGCAGAACATGTTTTATCTGTCGACCGATGAGCTTGTCCACAACTAATACAGTTCAGAACTGATGTGCAGTTAATTTTTACTTGATGCTTGGTTGTGAACATGTCAAACATCTTTCTATCTCTTTACAAAATTTGTTGACGTGAACCATCTTTTCGCATTTATAGCAATATCCGATTGCAGTTATGTACGGTGTTACTTTAAGATTTGTTCTGAATATAATAATAGATTTTGGCAGTACTGTACCTCTAATTGTGAAACACATGGATTCTGTGTCAACTCGCGTTGGTCCACTCTCAGTGGTCACTCTTTTTCGAAATCTATAGCAATCAGTTATGTGTAAGTCAGGATTGTAAGGAGAATTAGCAGCGTTAATAAATTCTTCTTTTGATACATCTGTCGGAATGCCTTTTACTACGCATTTTCTGAATAATTTTTCTCTTGGTATAAATGCTTCATAACCTTGATTGTTGATAAAAGTATTGTTGACAATTTTATTGGCCTCATCACTTTTATCAAATGTTAGGATCAAGCATAGGCTCATTAAGCATTTAATAGAACTCCAATTAATAGAGTTCTGTTAGTTCACTCAATTAAAATATTTCGATAAGCTCAAAAAAATATTCATTTTAATTGGAGATAGGCAATAAAGTATAAATCAAATAATTAAATTTTTATTCATTAATTTATAAAACTTGATAAGATCAACAACACGTGTCCCATACTCTCTGTTCAACACCAAGACTTGATGCTGCGTACAATGCCGCATTGTGCACTCTAGTGCAGTAATTGAAAAACTACCTTTATATACAATAACTTTATGGTAAATTATATGTATCTTGCCGCTCACATTGATTATAAAATACTCGTTAAATAATTCGATACAAATGAAAGATTTAATTTATAATGTATATCATGAAATGAAACTGATTTGATTATAAATAATTTTAATTTAATTATCAATTTAGGGCACAATGCCTATCGATGAGGAAATACAAAAGCAAAAATGAACTCCACTCGTCATTTTTAGTTACATTAAATTTATAATTATTAGTTAAATTATTATTTTTATTATTATAGTTATTAATTATTACTACCCGTGGGAAAATATTCTGATCAGACTCGAATGAGCCATACAAAAATTTTTTATATTTTCATATCTGGCTTGACATGATCTGATGTGTCTATATATAATTTTTATACGTCCTATGTAATTATATATAAATCGATTATATTTATAGATCAATATAAATATAAATCTATATAATTTCTTTACTCTGGGGAGTATTTTGTAATTACTATAAAATATTCTCTTTTTCTATCTGACTTTGTTTAATTGATTATACTGATGTATAATTGATCCGCCGACAATTTTTCCTCACAACAATTGATCCCGCTAGAGGCGCAAATGTATATATTTATGTATAATCATTGCTATTTTAGCAATCGAATAAATACACATAAAAACCATGTTAAAAAGGCACAACAGGGTAAGTAGCTTATAAGTTGGTCTAATTTTGAATAAATACACACATAAAACCATGTTAAAAGAGCACAACAGGGTAAGTAGCTTATAAGTTGGTCTATTTTTGAATAAATACACACAAAGCCATGTTAAAAAGGCGTAACACGATTATCCGCGTTTGTGCAGGTCTAATTTCGAATAAATGCACATAAAAATCATGTTTAAAAGGCGCAAAATGATTATCCGCGTTTGTGTTGGTCTAATTCCGAATAAGTACTCACAAAAACCATGTTAAAAGGGTGCTACACGGAAACAAGCTTATGTGTTTTGGATTAATTGTCGTGAGGATCATATGTCTTCAGATCAAATGTCATTCGGATTTAATGTCGTAAAGATCTAATGTCGTCGGATCTATTGTCGCGGATCAATTGTCTTCGGATCTCCGGTCACGTAACCAAAATTTTGCCTTCAACGAATCTTGAAGGTCTAGAATTATAGCTTTTTGATGACATTAATCCATTGCCTAGCTTTTCAACGCAAGAGTGCTTGCTTCCTGTACACCTTCAACAGCCTGCCGCGGGAGCCCAATCCTCTTCCTCGCCTACAAATGTGCCAATGATTAATGTATGCTGTTTTAATGCTTAATCCCTGGCTTCTACGACGTACATTGACGAATTTTGTAAATTTTTTAGTACTAACTGTTACAGTGTAATTGCAGTTACTGTGTCATGGCTAAATGACTCTATTATTGATGCTCAAGTTCGTTTACCAGCATATATCGTGCTGCGTGTTGATCGTCATGGTCGTGTTGGTCGCGGAGTGGCATTGTATGTTCGTGAGGGATTGTTTTCCAAGATAATCGCCACTTCATCATCAACACCTATTGATGGAGGCCCAGAGTTTTTATTATCTGAAGTATGGAGTATGTCAAACTCTAAGATATTGTTTGCTGTTGTTTATAGGCTACCAAAAACTGACTTGATAGAAATATTCCAGGATGAGCTTTTTAAGCATGTCAAGAAATACAAGTTTGTTTGTGTTATAGGTGATCTAAATACTAATCTCTTAGTGCATTCAACGGAGTCAACTAGTCTACGGGAATTTTTATTAGCGCTAGGATTGATGTTGGTGCCTATGTAGCCAACGCATCATACCAAAACTTCAAATACATGGATTGATATGTGTGCAGTTAGTGATCGTTCGTTGGTCTCAGCATGGGGGCAGTCATCGCAGCCGTTTCTTTCGGGTCATGATTTGATTTATATAACTATTGATGATGAAGCACTACTTTGTAAGAAAAAAGACGTTGTTTTTAAATCTCTCAAAGATATTAATTCCGGTGCTGTTGAAAATTTTATTTCGTGCTACGACTTTTCTGATTTCGATAATGCTTTGGAGGTTGATGATAGGTTGACTGCTTTCAACTCACTATTTAGTGATTTGCTAGACGCGGTTGCACCAATCAAGACTATATCTGTTAAACGACCGCCTGTGCCATGGTTGACTGCAGAACTTCGTGCATTGAAAAGGAAACGAGATGTTTGTTATCGTGCGGCTAGGCATAATAATTCGACCATACTGTTTGACCAATATGTTAGTCTTCATCGTGAGTTCAAGATTCGTCTTTCTGTTGCTTAAGACGCTTACATGGAGTCTGAATTTACACTTTCTGGTGGCACAAGAACTTTTTGGAGAGAGTTTGATAGCCTAGGTCTCACAAGAAACGGAGCACATACTCAGCAAGTGTCTGCATTGGACACTATGGTATTAAATAATTATTTTGTGGCAATATCTGGTGGCGAGCCACTGCCTACTTTTGATAAGTGTATTGCTGGTGCTAAATTTACAGACAATGAAGCTCAATTTAATCTCAATAAGACTGACTTAGTAAGTGTAGAAGAAGCTATGAGCCGTATTACGATTGGTACGAAAGGAGTGGATGGAGCATCAATTTGAGTATAAAGTGTTCGATGTACTTTTGCCTATCATTCTAGTGTTTTAAATGATTCTATTACCAGTGGTGTCTTTCCAGAGTTATGGAAATGTTCTCTAGTAAGGCCTTTACCTAAAATTAGCCACCCATCGTCGCCATCGGATTACCGTCCTACACGGAAAGAAAACTGTATGAAAAATTACGGTGAAAACATCGTAATTTTTAGTATAGAATATTGTAGTGCCGGACCTAAACTCGAACATCGTAATTTTTACGATGCAGCATCGTAAATTTCTATCACTCAAATTAAAAAGAAGCTTAGATCACCGAAAAAAAATAATTCTACATCACCGAGGAATCGAATCCGGAGTCCCCTCCGCCACTAGTCCAAGGTTTATTCCCTAACGCTATCGGAGAGAATATCTAAACTTACTATTCAGTCACATAATAAGACCCTCCATACAGTAGTTGGTCATCTTTTGGTGGTAGCGCCGCAAACTACTGGACTCTGTCTTTCTTTTATTAAAACATAGTATGCGTCCTTATTTACTTGCTCTTACAGAAAAAAAATTTACTAAATAACATCGTAATTTTCAATAATTCAAATTGTATTCTGTAGACGGCAGCATCGTAAAAATCAAGATACTAAAAGTCTAGTCCTGGATTAGGATATTACTATTGTAATTTTTTATATAGTTTTTTTTTCCGTGTATAGCACTACTTTGTTCTTTATCTAAAGTGTTAGAAAGAGTAGTTTATAATCAGATCTTAAAATACTTGTTAAAACATAGTTTATTAGACTCTCGTTAGACTGGTTTTCGAGAAGGTATGGGGACTCAATCTGCTGTCTTGAGGCTTGCTGATGACATTAGAATAGGTAATGAGCATGGAGAGATAACAGTTGCGGTGTTTCTTGATTACACCAAAGCCTTTGATAAAGTAAATCATTTACTATTAATTTTAAAGCTTATAAAGCTAGGCTTCTCGTTAAATTCTGTCAAATGGGTTCGTTCTTATCTTTGCAAGCGCCAACAATCAGTAATCGTAAATGATGAGAGATCAGAATGGGCAGATGTCAATTCTAGTGTTCCTCAAGGTAGCGTGTTGGGTCCTTTGCTCTTCTCTTTGTTTGTTAATGATCTGTCTGAATGTATAAAACATTGTCAATATCTTCTGTCACAGGATTTTTATTCCTGTGTGCATCCCTCCCTGCGCCTAGTATTGGTAACAGATCCACACTCTGTGTTTCTCTAAAACTTTTATTATTTTGTATTAATTTATTTATTATATTCTATTTACTAATGTCTATACTTGAGAATTTATGTATTATTGTTATTAATTCTTAAGTATCAATTTGACTTTTGTTGTAGAAAACTGGATTGAATTATTTATAGTTTCGTTATTTCATTATTTATATGTTCATTGCCGTAAATCTTTGCCATAATGTACTTAATCATATTATAAGCTTGTTTCAGCATTTAATATCAAGGTCCAACGATGGGTATCGGGACAGGTAATAAAGGAAATGCAAAAGCATAATATTGATTATTGGTAATGAATCATAGCCCTTACTCGCATGGGCGGTACCCTGTAATATCGGTCGCGAGTAGGACTAGCAAATTTTAGTAAACGGCTGAAGAGGCCCTCGTGATCGGACACGAGGCCTCATAGTTTTCGGTAAGAATAAAATTGGGAGACACGCGGGAGCCCGCATAGTGTAAGGAGTGTGGATCTAGCGCCTTGGTTTGAGTCCCTTTTCTTTTGGTGAGTACTCACAAGTTGAGCTAAATTATTATCCGCACGTCGAGTTGCTCAAATAATTTGGTATTAAAAGTTATTATTAATTGTCGATTCGATCCCGTCGTTAGTAAGGGGGTTTGTAGTGGAATACCTGTCCCGAAAGCCACGCGTTTGGGTCCTCGAATCAGCCAGTATTGATTTAAGATTTATAATTGTATTTTTGAGATAACCCGACCGAGGAGTTCGGGTGTATCGTAGTTCAAAATTATTGCGTGGATAAAATTTCTATTCATCAATTAACGTCAGTAATTAATAACGTAATTATTATTTTGATTAGACAGTCCATCCGGCGAAGGAATTCGGCTCTGGACTTAATTTTAAGTAATTTGTTTGAATAAATATCTGTTTATATTATTGTTAATTTTCGTAAAATACAAATTATTGTTTCTCCTTTTTTCTAACACCTTTATATTATTTATTTCCCTGGAATACCTGCAGATCGGCCCTGGAAATTCAGGGTTTGTTATTTTCCCCTGTTTGGGAAAAAAATAACTGGCGTCCAAACGTGCACTAACCCAGCCTGGGTGGCTGCTGCGGTGTCACTTAGGAGAATAAGAGCATCTCCTAAGCTTCCTATTCGTTTTTGTTTATTTTATTTGGGCGACCTGGACAAAATTTCTACTTTACTCGACGTATCCACCGTCGAGTCGTGTATAGAAATAGTAAAAATTTTGTTACACTTCTATACACGAAAAAAACAAGATTTTACTGGTTTCCATGTCGAACGGAACCTAGTTCCATCTATAGTAGAAAAATTTACAGATGGTAACTACTTCAATGTAAATTGTTCCCACTACAATCTACATAGAAGTAGTTACCATCTACATTTTTTTACTACAGATGAAACTAGGTTCCATCTGATACGGAAACCAGTTAAATCTTGTTTTTTCCGTGTATGCAGATGATCTTGTTATTTATTTACGGTGCAGTGTTAAGAATATGTCTGATTGTATTAGATGTCTTGATGTAGATATTAAGAATATAGTTGAGTGGTGCTTACTGAATAAGCTAGATCTTAACTTATCTCAAACGAAAGACATGATATTTGGCAGTGCAATAAATATTTTTCGAGTCAGTAATGGTATTGATAATTATCTTCAGTTATTTGTAGATGATAAATAAATTGAATTTGTTAAATCATTTAGGTATTTGGGTGTGATTTTTGATAGCACTTTATCACGGCATTACCAAGTAGCGAGTATTAAAAAGCGTTCGGCAATAGCGTTATACAGAGTGCGTATGAATGATACTAATCTTAGTGTACAGTTAAAGCGCAAGCTTGTAACTACTTTAGTATTACCGATTTTTGATTATTGCTTATGTGTTCTTACAAATTTAACCTGGGAGCTTGAAAGATCATTACTAGTCTCGTTAAATAATTGTGTGAGGTTTGTTTAGCGTATTCGGTGTCGTGAGCATATTTCGTAGCATCGACAAAGACTACAATGGCTCATACCTCGTAATCGAAGACTATTTTTAATAGCGTCTGAATTTAATAAAGCGTTGTGTCTTATACGGCCTGGTCTATTTGGTAGTCAGCTCGAGCTTAAGCCGAATGTATTCTTTCATCGCGATCTGACAAGAATAGACACTCTTAAAGTTCCTTTTGCTCGAACTACTTCGTATCAGCGTTCATTTATTGAAACGAGTTGTAATTTTTGGAACTCATTACCTTTTGCGATAACGTATTCGAGTAGATTCAATGAGTTTCGAAATAAATATACTTTGTACTTGTTCAGCTTATAACGAGCAAATGAAGATTAAAGCTATTAAAAGTCATAAATTGTTTACAACTGTTTGATAATATGATGGCAATGATTTATGTCGATAATTATGATGATAATAATATACAAAAAAATTATTATCGTATTTCTCGAAATTGAAAGTCTTTATAGACTAATAATATTTTATTCTCATCAATGTTTTTCCTTTCTATTTTTGAAATTACAGTAGAATTTAAGCTAATAACTTAGTTATTTGTACGCAGTTACGATGAAAGGTCACACGGGATGTAATCCCATGATCTTATAAATTAATAAATCAATCAATAAATATTGTTGAAAGAGCATTCGCTTAAGTTGAAAAATTCTTTCAGTTGGGTACAAAAGACGAAGAACAATAACAATATTTGCAGGGAATTGTACAGTATCATTGTAAATTATATCCTTCGTGCAATGAGTTATATTATATAACTCCAACTAATTAATAATGCAAAAAAATGTATAAATATGGTAATTGTAATTAATTTCTGTTTTATTGTAAACTTTTTTTTTTAATTATTTCGAAATATGATATTATTAATGTTAAATTCAAAAATTATTGATGAACATTAAAGTATATTGAGTTAAATCATTGATAAATTACAATAATAAATTTTGTTCTGTTATTAATCCTTTAAATTTTTTTTTCCTTCTATTCGGCCCTCTGTACCTCCGTTTCTGTTGAGGTTAGGAAAAAAATGGATATGAATAATTTAGTAGAGAATTGGAATTTCTATAAGAAAGTTAGGAGCAAATAGAAAAAAAAATTTTTCGTGTAGTTATTTCGTGAATAAAAAAAAAAAAAAAGTAATTTTACAATATTATTTAAATGGGACAGGAGACCCCCCTTGAGTCAGCTCAATTTTCAAGATATTGAGCTCAAACTTTATAAGAACTTTTTTTTTTACTTTGAAGAAACTTTTGAGATATGGTTAATCAAGAAAAAAAAATAGTCAAAAGTTATTTTGAGTCAGTCTAATATATACATAATAATATAATTTTATGTACAAAAAAATTATATAACTTTTCAACATAATTTTTAACTTCCCGCTAAGAAAATTGAAAATTTTCAAAAATCGGGAAGTTATTGGTTTCACCCCGTTTTTCGAAAATCGAGTTCTCATCAGATCTTGACGTTTTAAGGTCCTAGGAAGCTTCCCTGACTATTCCCGCGATGATGTCCGTATGTCGGTGTGTGCGTGCGCGCGCGCGCGTGTGTGTGTGTGTGTTTCATAAATCATGTTTTATAAATTTTTTCTTATATTTATAGCTGCAATTTTTCCGATTTTTTTGGTTTTTTGAAATTTCTTTAAATTCTACAACGTTAACGGAGCAAGAAAACTTCAGATTCAAATTCAGTGGAATAAAATACATAAAAATCATACTAAGTCGTCTTTTTTTTTTCTCGATGAAAATTGTACTTGGACATAGTCATTTTTATTAACGACTACTTAATGTGATAGGAAATTTACAATTCATGATAGAAAACTGATAATTTAACAATTGAGGTAGTTCCAGCATGAAACCACTTTTTGCCAGATTCGGCTGAATTTCTTTTTACGGGTTCGTTTGGTTAGTCTGGTTATTATTACCTTACTTTTTTTAAGAACTTTGTATGCATTAGATGATTAAGTAATGAAAAAAAAATCAGGAGAGAAGATCACAGAAAATTTTTGGTGAGAGGAAAAAAAATTTGAAAAAATCCATTCAAAAAATTTTTTGTTGTTTAATATCAGTTTCAAAATGATAAATTATTCAATTTTTCAATTATTTGTATTTTAAAATATGAATAATTAATGATTTATATAACAATTTGAAGTGAAATTAATTTATTTTACAATTTAACTCAAAAATTCCATGCCACCTCAAATTGGTACCTCTATATCTCAAAAAGTATCATTCTTAACGATTTAGTGCTAAGGACCTTTTTTGTAGAAAATTTAATTTCCTACAAATCTGTTATTTACACTTTTTCTGTAGGTAGTGTTGTTTACGAGATAGTTACAAAAAAAAAAACGCGAATTTTTTGAAAAAATTTGCTTTAGTGGCCCGTACTATCCCGCAAGTGTAAGTTATGACTTTGCCGCAATGGAGACTTTTATGGAGCGTTTAATTCTAAGAAATTCCTGTTTGAATTCAAACATAATTTGGATCTGTTTCTTTAAAAGGGTTGTAACAGTTTTACCTGCTCAGGTTGGCCCCTAATCAATTTTATAAATAAACTAACTAAATTAACAAACAATATAATTATCAAGGCGCCACCAGGATTTTTAATCACGGTTCCTGGAACCGGTCCAGAGCTGAGAAATCTTATTCTTAGGGTAGAGAGAGTGGAAGAAGGTGCTGTTGAAGAATAAATATTTAATTAACAATATATCGATATTTATTAACAATAAAAATTAACAAAATCAGTACTTATCAAAATCAATTAAATTTCACTCACACACTCACACTATAATTAATTAAAACTTATAAACTACCGCCTAACTGTCGGCTGACCAGGACAACTTAAAACTATAGCCTAACTGTCGGCTAACCAGGACCAACGAGTCTCTCTGCGCAAAGACTGCAGTGCGACAGAGACCGTCTAGCCTAACTATCGGCTAACCAGAACTAATTAATTACTCTGCACAAAGACAACAGTGTGACAGAGGTCGTCTAGCCTAACTATCGGCTAACCAGAACCAACGAATTACTCTGCACAAAGACAACAGTGTGACAGAGGTCGTCTAGCCTAACTATCGGCTAACCAGAACTGACTTAACACTATTAACACTCTCTATCACGCATGACCCACGCTAATCTTCACACACATAATCCACACTTGTATGATTTTATTTTAACAAAATTGACTGTACTTAATTTTAGTTAAATATTTTAATTTAATTATTCAATCATTAGTTATTAGTGAAAAGATAATTCCAAATTCACAATCAAATTCCAAAAGACTTAACGAACATTCAGTTTCAAATTCCGATTGTTTATTTTAATTCTGTATTAAAATATTAAATAGATTAAAATCCATAATTAACTTATTTTCATGGTCTTAATAATATAACAATAATTATTTAAAACACGAGGCTTAATACCTTGAATTTATTTTTGATAATTAAATTAATCACGATATAATTTTTACAATCACGTTCCAAATTATTAACACAAGTTTAATTAATTAATTCTAACTAAATTTTTCCTGTGACATTCTTGAGTCAAAATAACTGATTTCTTGGACTTAATGTCCACGCCGATAATTATCAATTTGGAATAAAATTTAATTTAACTAATTCACGGACTTAATCCCAAAATCAATTAATAATTAATAAATAAAATAGTTTTACAATAAAATATTTTCAATAATTAGTTCTTAATAAAATATCCGATAATTTTCCAATAGGTTTATAAATTATAAAAAAATCGACACAAGTCGAAGCATTCAAATTTATTTGCTAGAACATTCGCTAGCTTAGTTGTATTTGACCTTGGGTATTGGAATTTACTGCGACACAAAATGTACTGACGCGCGACCAAAATTCCACGAGTAAAAGGTTTGTCGATTATTTTTCAAGCGACAAAATTATTCAATTTTTCTTAAGTTAATTATTATAAAAAATTATAACAATAAATTTAACGAATTTTTCGGATGTTAAATAATTAATTGATAAATTTTTAGTTGCTAAATTTTTTCTCGCAAGGTCGATTGAGTGATTCTCGGGTATAAGCCCCCATGAAAATCACTCAGTCCAAACTAGCAAATGTTTAACTATTATTTATTAATAAATTTTATATAAAATAAATTGAGAATAGGTAAAGTAGACCGAGTGCAAACCGCGGTCCACTTTCCGCCCACGGAATGAAATTTGGTACCTTAGCTTAGACTCGATGAAAATCCCGATGCCTATCTAACCTGGGGAATTCTCCTGGATAGGTATTGCTCGAGTTTTCCTGGTATCCGTTGTTTTTTTCACTCTGGGGATCCGACTCCAATTCAAATTACAAATTCCTGTAACAGTAAAACAGTTAATAATTTTGCCTTCAAGATTGAAAGGACAATCTTGATAATTTTCATCGCAGCGTTCCAAAATTGACGTGCGAATCATTAATTACCTGTTTTCTATGAACAGTGACCGGTGCGGCTGGTTATCAAACCTCTTCTGATTGTCACACACGCCGGCTCCCGAAAACTTACCCATTTCACCCCCCTCTTAATTACTACACAGAAGGCCCCGAAGATCGGGGCGCGCCAGTGCTGAGTCGACTAATTATCGACCTCTGGCGACTTATCTAAATATGGTAATTTACCCTGTTACAGGGTATTCAGAACCGAAAATTTTGAAAAAAAAAATGTTGAATTTCGACCATTACCAAAACAGTTACGAGCAAAAACCGAAAAAAGAGCGGTTTTTTTTTTAAATTCGATATTTTTCGAACTAGTCATTAAAAAAATCTCAAAATTATTGGGAGGACTCTTTTGGGGGTACTAAAAAATACCAAAAATTGAAAATATCTAAAATTCAAAGTTTTGAGACCGCTTGATTTGGCGTAGAATGCCCCATATAATCATATAAAATTATCTAGAATTATATCAAATTATAGATAATTGTATATGATTATATATAATTATTACAAAATGCTGCATCTGAATAAATATTATTTGTGTAATCATGTCATCAAGATAGAGAACGTTATTTGACGGTGGTCTGAGAGGGTGTCCTCTTTACTGACCCGCAATCCTGATATTGATTGGGCAATCTTTCGGGAGCCCAATGTTATGTCGATTACTTCTTGTCTTCGTGAAGTAACGAATGTTGGTCTGGATCCTCTGTTAAGAATCTCTAGATCAGTGCTGGATAGATGCTCTAAAAGAGTTGAACCCTTATCGTTGATGTTTGAACTGCCCCATACCACATGGTGCGCGTTAGCGTCGCAGCCTATGATAAGAGGTAAGTTCTTTTCTTGGCAATGCTGAATTAGCATTTTGTCCTCTTTTGTGGGTACCTTGTCCGAGTCGTAGGGAATGTACGCTGAGGCTACAATGAGCCTGATCCTGACCCCTTGGATCTTGATCGTGGTTGACGCCACCGCAAGGTCTCTGGTGCATAATTTGTTGATTCTGATTGCCTCGAGTCTTCTGTTTATGCAGATACAAGCTCTCGGACTCAACTCGGATTGACACTGGATAAGCTGTCCGTGCCTTGTGTTTATCCCTATGATCTGCCCCCTGTTCATCCAAGGTTCTTGTATCAGGAATACATCTGTTTGCAGCATTGCTTGGTCTCTGTTTAGCAATGCAGAGGCCGCTTTGCAATGCTGCAAGTTGATTTGTGCGAAGCAGGTTCGCATCTCAGTTATTTTCACTGAGCTGCTTCCTCCTGTTTTCTGCGCGTATACGGGGAGGGTTTGGTTGGGATGGGATTGGGGATTGGAATTTAGGGTTAGGGAGCAGATCTTGACAGGATCAGGCCTTTGAGCCATTATCTGTCTCGACCCGGGTAGAGTCCTCTGCCTTTTGGCTTGAGAACTCCTTAGGTGGAGGGTTGACCCTGAATTGAGGAATGGTCGTTTGCAGACCCTTCTTCATCAAAGCCACCCCCTCCTTTTGGACCTTATCAAAGTCCGTTGGTCTCCCGGGCCTGTTTCAAGGAGTTTCTCCGAAAGAGGAGCTCCTCACAAGATTAAGCCTGGGAGGCTTGATGATGGGGCTTTCCAGTGGAGTGGAAGGAGGAGCACTCGTCGTTTCCTCAGTCCTCTCCTTGGAGAGTCCTTCGGTTATAACAGTCGTCTCCCCCTCATCGATCTCCTTTGGTCTGTCTTGAGTCCCAACTTCCTTTTGTGGTATCCTCTCTTTATGGGGGTCCCACCTTCAGGTACTATGTCCTGGGATGTAGGAGAGGTTTTTGCTTTTGCTTGAGTGTCGTAAAAACGAACTCTACCCAGCCCGAAATGAGAAGGTCGATCTTGTCGGCTCTTCTTCACCGTCTTCATTGCCTCCGGAGGAGTGGTCCCTACACTCCTAGGCCTTTTCTGGCTTTTGGAGCAAGGTTTCTCACTCCTGCCGGGTGGTTTGTTCCCGTTCGAGGAGGTTCCAGGATTGGGTTGCTTTTCGGTTGGCTTTCGGGATTTATCCCTTTGAGCTTTCCTCCTTGCCGCCCCGCTCTTCTTCCTCCACGTCATGGTTGTGAAGGGTTCAGGGTCCCTGTCTTTCGGCAGGTTCTCCGTCCCCGACATAGGGTTCCCGATAGGAGCATCGGTGGTACTAAGTACCGTTTGAGTCGGATCCAGGGTCTCTTTCGGTCCCGCTTCCTCCGCGTTTTTATTATTTAATTTGGTCACATTCATATTGTTCCCACGAGTAAGCAGGCAACGGGTTGGTCCGCCTCGCCAGATTCCTGCCTGACGAGGTAAGGCACTTATACAGTGGGATGTGTCGGGTGTTCCACTGGCATCGTTAGCGACACATCTCCCATGTGTCATGCAGCCACTCAGCACGATGGCTCACATCTTTGGCTTGGGGAGTTGGTCCACGGCAGGGCCTTGGTTCGCCTGGGCTAGGTTTTACTCCAGCCGGCTCCCTTATAGTTCCTACAAATCGGGTTCCGAACCGGGCCGCTTGTAGTCCCTCTTTAGTCAAAGGTCACTCGCTATTCCGTTCTTCCACCGGTCCCCCGCTATCCGCCACCCGCGGACGCACCTGATCGGTTCTCAATCACATCACCCGCACTCGTCTATAGAGTTAGGCAATTCCGGGATTAGTATTAATTAAGTCATATCATTGAATTATAATTATTATGACGAGTTATCGATACGCGTGGCATCATATACCAAATAATAATTTTGAAATTGTTTTGAGCGTTGACAATTATTTGAATAACAATATTAAAATTATTGCATCTGATTAATTAAGTTACACGAGTTGATCAATATATTATCACATTCAATTAATAATAATGACGCAATAATAATTATTACCAGCGATAAAAAGTGATGAGCATGAAGAGAGGTTTGAACGCGAACTGAACCAAAATCTGCAGTCACACGAGCAAAAGAAAAGCTCATTAAAAGATTAAGTGAGTACCTGGTGATCGGTGATATCACCTCAGCCAGGTATGATAAAGAATTTAATTGATTGCTAAATTGTCGGGAAATGAGTCATATCTCATGACAATACTCGTGAGCTATGAATTAATCTCGTGTGACTGGATATCAATATTTGGTTACAATGATCAAGGTTTTACATTTAGGTTACCGGCATGAAAATTGTCAAGGGTGAAATTTATAATTGATGAATATTTTATAAATGTATTAAGAAAAAGGAATTATTGAATGATATAAGAAAATGGTACCTGTGACTCCAATGATGTTGGATTTCCTTGAAAGAGTCTTTGAATAGCTGAATTTTACACAAAGCACGTGTTGTTTTCTACCGCATGTAAAATAATTGTAGCGGTTGGCGCGTAGCCAGCTGTTGATGTCGGGTTGACCGGCGGAGTGCGCGTCAATCGCTGCACCTCTGGTAGAAATTGAGTGCGAACTTACCAAATGTTCTGGCGCGAACATTTGGTAATTACGCAATAGTGATGCAAAATTAAAAGAAGGAATTTTTGATGGATCCTAAATTCGAACTCCATTTCTGAATGCAAATTTTGCACGGAAAATGAACGTGATGGAAAGAGCAGCTTGGATAAGTTTCCAAAATGTGTCATAAAACTTTTTAAGAAATAAAAAAAGCAAAAACTACAGGATGTAAGCAGAAAAATTGATGACAAATTACAGAAATTTAGGTTGCTTAATGAAACTCAAACTACACTTCATGGATTCTCACATTGACCACTTTCCTGAAAATCTTAGAGACTACAGTGACGATCGGAAAACGATTCCATCAAGAGATAAATGAAATGAAGAGTAGATATCTAGGAAATTGGAATATTAATATGATGGTAGATTTTTGCTGGACACTTAAAAGGGATACACCAAGAGATAATACCAAACAAATGGAAGAAAAGTCTACTGCGTCGATCGTTTGATAACAAAAGAGTTCGATACCAACGAAGATCAGTTTGAAATTCGAGAAAATCGTTTCTTTTTTTTTTTTATTTAAGTTATCCGTCACCTTTTAGAGACAGTACAATTTTTTATGTTTTAAGTTCTTAACTTGTATTTTATGCGTAAAAAAATACAAGGAAAGTATTTAATTATATTACATAGATTTTTTTTTCATATTTGTAATTGCAATTTTCCCGACTTTTTTGGTTTTTTGAGATTTTTTAATTTTAAAACGTTAACAGGGCAAGAAAACTTTAGATCACGTTACAGAATGAGAAATAGAAAATTACAAAATGCCACCTCTAAATGATCATGGTAAGAGCTCATAATTTCGGGAAGTCATATTCTAAGAATACTTTGACGATTTCTTAACATTTATTGAAAAAAAATAATTTGAAAAACGGTTGACCTTAAAGGCCATCCCTACAACTTTCCGCTAATTCCATATCTAAGCGCTTAAAATTGCACTTAAGACGTTTTTGAGTTGTAACAGTTTTACCTGCTCAGGTTAGCCCCTAATCAATTTTTAAATAAATAAACAACAAAACTAAACAACAATATAATTATTAGGGCGCCACCAGGATTTTTAATCACGGTTCCTGGAACCGGTCCAGAGCTGAGAAAACTTAATCTTAGGGTAGAGAGAGTGGAGGAAGGTGCTGTTGAATAATAAAAATTTAATTAACAATCTGATCAGTTTATTAACAATAAGAAAAAACTTAACAAGAATTGACTTACAACTAGTTAACAAAATTCATTCACGCACACACTAACTACACTTAACAATATCTTAATCTCGACGAGCCCCTTTCGGCGTCTACCCGTCGATTTCTAACTTATTCTTGACGAGCCCCTTTCGGCGTCTACCGTCAATTTCTAACTTATTCTTGACGAGCCCCTTTCGGCGTCTACCCGTCAATTTCTAACACGTGCCCCTTTCGGCGTCTACACGTGACGGGCCCCTCTCGGCGTCTACCCGATTTCTAAATCTACCTCCCCGCACAGAGACGAATCATATACCGGGCTCGTTGACTCGGCTCACAGGAGTAACAGCCCAGCGACGAAACATAGACCTAGATACTCCTGCAGCTTATACACACTTTACTACAGAACAACAGCCCAGCGACGAAACATAGACCTAGATGCTCTGCAGCCACTCTCATAACCCGCTCCAGCTACAGCAGTAACAACCCAGCGACGAAACATAGGTCTAGATACTCTGCAACTCACACATAACCCACACTTGTCTCACACTCACACTACTAACTTGACTTTACTTTATTTTTATTTTATAAATTCTTCTTTAATAAAGTTGACTGTAACTAATTCCAATTAAATATTTTAATTCAATTATTCAATCATTAGTAAATTAATAAAACGACAATCAATATTCAATTTACAACCGATTCTCAAATAGCTATTACAATATTAGACGGATTAAAATTCCTCAGTAATCTATTGTCATAGTCTTAACAATATAACAATAACTATTTAGACAATAGGTCTTAATATCCTGAATTAACTTTTGATAATTAAACAAATCACAATATAACTTCTACGATCACGTTCAAAATTATTAACATAAGTTTAATTAACAATATCCGACTAAACTTTCACTATGACAATTTTGGCTCACTTAATTGATTCCTAGGACTTAATCCAAACCGATAATTATCAACTTCAGTAATTTTAATTTAATTAATTCACGGACTTAATCCCAAAAATTACCAAATTTATAACTATAAAATAATTTTACAATATAAAATAATTTCGATAATTTTCCTATATATATTATTTTCAATAATTAATTCTTAATATAAAATTCTTAATAAATTTCTGCTCTATAATATTTTCAATTAATAACTTTCCTAATATAAAATATTCAATAATTTTCCAATCTATATTATCCTCAATAATTAACTCTTGATAATTTTCTTAATAATTAATTCTTAATATAAACTATTGTCAATACTTTCTATTACTTTTATCTATCACAAAAAATTGACACACTTCGAGATATTCAATTTTGATTGCTAGAATATTTGCTGGCTGTTTTGCTTGACCTTGGGTATAGGAATTTACTACGACACAAAAATTGACGCTTGACTTAAATTCCACGAATCAAAATTTGTCGATTTTTTTCCCATGACAAAATCAATCAATTTTACTAAGTCAATTATTATAAAAACAATTTTAACGAATTATCAGATGTTAATTAACTGATTGATAATTTTAGTTATTATTAAAATTTCCCGCAAGGTCGATTGAGTGATCTTCGGGTATAAACCCCCATGAAAATCACCAAATCCGAAACTAGCAATTATTCCACAATTAATTAATTAATTTTTTATGTCGATTACGATCCAATTGATTAATTAGGAGAAGTAACTGGGTATTCGGTAAACCGCGGTCCACTTCTCTCCCACAGAGCAACAATTGATACCTTGACGAACAAAACGATGATCCAACTCACTCGTTGAGGATGAAGTCCTAGTTGTAGTTGGCTTCCTTCGTCTCGTCACTACTCCGGGATCGGTCCTTCTTGATTTCCGTGGCACTCAGTCTGGCGGTCACACTACTTCTCCCTTTTCCACTGCACGGCTCACCTATTTTAACCCAAACTCACCCCCTCCTATTCCGCCTTTAGGCCCGAAGATCGAGACGCGCCAGTGCTATGTCGAATAATTATCGATATCCGGTGACTTATCGATTAAGGGTAATTTTACCCTGTTACAGAGTTCTTCGAGCATAATTTATGTGTTATTATGAGGATTCCGAGCTGAAAGAATTAGATGTTTTAAGCTTTTGAGCTCTTCGAACTCGAAAGTCTGGAAGCAGTTTAATAAAGAGTATTTTTTGAATTTTCAAACCGCTCTAACTTCTAAATGAATGAACCGATTTTCACGTGGTTGGTAGTATTCCACGCAGTTTAGCAAATTCTATAATATACTTTTGAACACCAACTGATCGAACCAACAACTTTAAAAAAATTTGAAAAATTCACTTCTAAATTTTTTCGACAACGATAACTCATCAACCAATTAACCGATTTTCACGGTCGTGGAAACACTAGACAAGGTTTTTTAGGCTCTAATAAATATTTTATTTTATCAATAATAATTAAAAAAAAAAGTTTTTTCGAAATTTTTCGTTTTCGATAACTCTTGAACGAGTCAACTGATTTTGACGGGACGGGTAGAAATCGACGTGATTTTTAAAGTTTAAGAGCGAGTTAGTTTTTGGAATTGATCAGTAAAGCCGTTTAGAAGATATTCCAACAAAACAATTTTTCGAAAATTTTATTTTTGAGATTTCTTAAAATCTAGCAGATTGAATTAATTCAAATTTTCATGAAATTTATTAGCAATTATACTTTTTGAAACAGCACCTATTTCTATCCGATCGGTCAAGTCGTTCAAAAGTTATAAGAGGTTTACATACATTCATACATACACACAATTAAAATGATAAATTTTTAAGAAGTTTTTGATAAAAAATTTTTATTAATTATTGATTACTGACTAATTTCACTGAACAGCGCTAAAAAAATACGGATGTATTACGAATTTATAGTCAATATACCTTCAATAGTACAATTTATATAAAGTTTTTTTTGGAACAGCTCGGATAGTCTTCTCTATGTTTTTTTACTGTTTGTAGCAAACCTTGAAATTGTTCTTCACTGTTAGTTAAATGCTGATTATATTTAGTAATTAATGCGATATTCCTCTCAGCAACGTCATTCACTCCTTTTAATGTACTAAAAAATTGAATATTTTCTAGAAAGCTTCTGTGACTAGCCCATAAAGTAATGTCGACATCAAGAAACTCAGTAGACAATCCAAATCGTTCAAATAATACCAATGACCTTTAAGGAACGAAATGACTTAGATCTTTTATTAATAACGTATTCAACTTATTCTTATTGATTATTAAGCGCTTTCTATTTAATATACTACTATCTCGGGACTTTATAGCAGTTACCATTCTAATTTTTATTTCCGGTGAAACTCTCGAATCAAATAAAGCCAAAGCTGCTAATTCTGCAGAAAGGTACCACAGATGATTAGCCACTTTCTCAGATGTCTTTTTTGAAACAGCTGAATTAATTTTTTTGTCGAGAAGCAAATTTTTTATCAGCATTAAATCATTACTTGGCGCTGTTATCGCTGACGTTGCTGAAAACCACCCTTTTATGTGAAATTTCATCACAAAAATACAAATTTGACGGACTCCTACAATTTCGGTCTTTGTTAGCTTTAACTGATTTCTAAATATGAATATTTTTAAATTATAAATCGCTTTTGCCATCCACCTTGCATGATGAACAGCTCCAGGATATTTAAAAACTACTCCGTCAGATGGCAAAGCTCCCAAAAAAATCAGAGCTAAGTCCAGAAGCTCCTTATAATCTCCTCTTGGTTGCGAAATCTACAACAACAATAATAATGATTATTTATATTATGACACATACGAAACGCAATTGAAGATAAATAAGAACCATAATCAACATTACTTGTAAGTAATTAGCAATAAGTATCAGGATTTCACCTTTTATATCAGCAAGGGCTTCTTGAACTTCTCTGTCTGAAATCCCAGTAGTATATTTTTGTTGATCAATATCACTCCATTTGTTTTTGAACCGAGTAAAAATTGAAACATTCGGACCTGAAGATGTAGGCCAATAAGTTTCAAATGCGGATCTTAAAACTAGCTCAATAATGTGATGACGGCATGGTAAATAAGTCAACTCTCTTCTTAGTGCTTGTTCAACGAGAACACATGCACCACTGTGAATTCCTTAAAAAAACCATGAATTACAAATTTAAATGTAAGTTCTGATAAATAACAAAATAAATAACCAATACATTAGCTGAAACAATGAAAACCAAAAAAACAAATTATTATTTGAGTTAAGGGGGTATTCTGGTTTGACTTCCGATTTTTGTGCACTTTTTTGGGATTTTTTTGTAAAGACCAATGAGGAGATAGAACTTTGAACCTTTCAACATTTATTTATAGATCTTCAAGCGTATACAGTTAAAATTTGAACTAAAAACATTCACTAGAATTAAAGTTATAGTGGTCTGAAGACACTCGCCACGACAAAAATTGACGCTCACTTCCTCCATGATATCAGCTGATTGGCTTATCTGAAACAAAAAAACCCGCCGGGGTTTTAATCTGTATACTTGAATACATCGATTGGACTACGATCAAAAAAAAATTTTTTTGATTTCTATTTTTTTTGTATCAAAAAGTTGACAAGAAAAATGAAATTCGAATTTTTTTGTTCCGAAGTCTGTCAAAAATCAAATTTAAAAAAATTTTTTTTGATCGTAGTTCACCCGGTGTATTTGAGTATACAAATTAAAACCCCGCCGGGTTTTTTTATTTCAGATATGCTAATCAGCATATCTGAAAGAAGTAAGCATCAATTTTTTTCGAAGCGGGTATCTTCAAGCCACTTAACTTTAATTCTACTAAATGTTTTTAGCTAAATATTTAACTGTAAACTATATACTCTTGAAATATATATAAATAAATAGTAAAAGTTCAAAGTTCTATCTCTTCATTGGTCTTTACAAAAGAATCCCAAAAAAATGCACAAAAATCAGGACGTCAAACCAGAAGACCTGCTTAAGCAAATAAAGTAGAGGAAAAAAATTTTCAGATATATTTAGATTTATAGCATAGAATTTGTTCGACTTTAATTTTTCGTCAATAGAGACATATTATAATTTGATAAAAACCTGTATTTACGGCCGCAGTATCAAAACATCATACTGTAATACTGTCAGCGATAGACCACTCACTCAGGACAGAAATAATTGCTGAGGCTTGATTTTCTCCAGTTCCAGAGTCAATTTTGGGAGCACCAAGTAGTATTTCTTGTCCCGAAGCTGATAATACGATTGGTAATCTGTCCACGTCTTGGCGCGTTTCAATGTCAGGCATTATCTTCCCATCCCAGTGTAAAACGCATTTATCAACTTTTAAATTTTGTTATAAATTTGCCATTGTACTTTTTCTCGCTAAATCACGCTGACGATGGATGGTTGAGTGACTCAAATTATATTGACTTATATCTAGTCCCGCGCTGATTTAAGTAGCAGCTACAATGTAAGTAGCATTTCTGCTACTGACATTTGCACGATCCAATGCACTGACAACCTTAAGCGTGATTATTTCAAGTTTTTTTTGCTGTCGTGAAACCTCTATATCATCTTTGAAATCAGATGCTGCATTTGAAGATCGACTTAAACTTGAATCCGTTTTTTGACTTAATAATAATCCAGTATTATTCTCATCACTTCGAATTTCGTCTGCAAAATATAAAAAGTTTAACTTTTGAATCCTCGGAGATTGAAAGAAAACCAAAAATTTCAAAATATATCAGACACAGTATAAGTTACGTACAGAAAATAATGTGAGACATTCAAGTTAGTCAGGATTTGTAATTAATTTTATAAAAATAAAAAATAAAAATGTTAAATATTCAACTTGTATTCAAGAATTACTAAAAATATTCAAAATAATTACTGACCAATTTAAGAAAAGGTAATACTAAAAAAAAAAAAACGTTTAAAAACATAATTTTATTTAATTGTTAGAATTCAATAAATACTTCGTACATAAAAATCAGTAAGAAGATACGTAATTTTTTGCTGATAATAAAATTATCTTTAAAAAATTTTGTGGAAATGAAATAATGCTAGGTTTATAAATGACTATTTTTTGAGGATTTTTGTGCTATTTACCCTAGGTGACAATTAAAAATAAAAACCACTCACCAATTATATCTTCATCAGTATTATTAGCTACCGTTTTTACTGGAGGATTAATATGGAGAAAACCTCGTCGATTTGACTGTCTTTGGCCTTGCAAAAATAACTTTTGACTTTCATTAATGAGTTTCATTACTTTGTGATGTGCTATGTCGAATAATTTTTCAATATCGGCACAAAAAATAGAAACTTTTTTTTTTTGAGTAGATGACAGCTTGTGATTTTTATTTTTTAGCAAATTTTTCCAAACAGAGTGATGGCGAATGAGTTTTGTTACTGCAGAATTTTTCGCACAAGTCGGAATTCCAGCTTCAGACCATAAATCGAATACATTCTCAACCGTAATTAATGCACTTTTCTTAATCGTCAAGCTTTGAGAACAATGATAATGAAAGAAAAGAGACATAACCTCTTTTAAGCTCGGCAGTTTGCTTCCTACAAATTTTGTAATTTGATAACCAATTAAATAAACTTGCTTCTCCATCTTAAGCTTAACAATGAGATTTTATAAACACAATTACAAATAATTATAAATAAATTAAATATAATATTAAACTAATTTTAGTTAAAAACATTAACAATTACGTTGTTTTACTACGAAGTAATGTAAGATAAAAAAGCTCTGAGAGAAACAGGTTTGTGACGGCAGAAAGCGGAAATAATTAATGTATTATCATTTCTATAAAAATTATACTAACAATTCAATAAAAATTGATTGTTCAATTGAAATACTATGTAATTATATAGCACTGAGTTAAATTACATAACCTAGAATTTTTAAAACTGTTTCGTTAATAACAGTACATGACAACTTAAAAAATATGATAATTCATAAATTTTATCGATTAATAAATAATTTTCTTTTTCATGTTTATAATTTATTTTTAAAAAAGCAAAAAATTTTTTAAAATTAGTGAAAAATTATAACTTCGTAATTCATGAAATTTCATCACAAATTTATCATTCTAGTTTTTTGATATATAATATTGTTTATTTAAGTGATTTAAGTCGATTTTTCGTATTTATAAATAAATATTATTATTTTTGTAAACAGTTCGATGTTTAAGGCCTGATAACTCCGAAATGGTTCTTCGTACGCATATATTCATTCAGATAATTTTTGTAGATCGTTAAATTTCCTACAAGAAAATGTATCGATCATAGCTATAAAATGCTTCATTGTTGACTAGCAATATTCAAAAGTAAAAAAAAATTTTTTTCTATGTAATTTAAATGGAAATAAAAAATTAATTACAGCCACCTCTATACATTAATATTAAGGGCTGAGATTTTCACAATGTCTTCGATTAGAGATACTCTGAATAATTTTCAAAGTTCTTCGAAAAAAAAAATAGTTTGTTTTTTTGAAACACTCTAATATATATATATATATATATATATTATATATTATATATATATATATATATATATATATATTATGCTGATTCAAAAAAATCGACTATTTTTTTTTTTCTTAAATTTAACGAAAATATTGTTGGAAATGATGAAAAAAAATCCTGTGAAAGCCACAGCCCTTAATATTAATATTTAAGGGTCTCGCACTACGAATTTCTATTTCCTATCTAAATAACACAGGCAAAATTTTTTACAAACTTTAGAATTTTATAACTTTCGAGTGGCTTGCTGGACGGCTAAGATTATAGCTTATTCTTGTAGAGAATTTGACGCTCTACAAAAAAGGTCTCTTGTAAATTTTCGATTATTCTACTCTTTTAAAAGATATTCAAAGTCAAAGATAATCCTAAAAAAAATTAAAGGTTTTTTTCTACTTTTTGGTTGATCTACCAGACTTTTTATAAAATTTTGCTTTTAGCGATATTTTCTGAAGCGTTTTCGTAATTCTGAGATTATCCTTAGTCCATTTCATTTGTGGTTTTGTATAGACGCTTTTTTTGACATGATTTAAATCAAGTCGCATTATTTAATAGAAAATTACCAACAGTAGTGTATTAGAGGAGTAGTGCTCTTTTTTATCGATATAACCAAAAAAATATTTGTTTTCACTTCACTTGTCACTGTGCCGCTTTGTTCTGAACTATCTTTCTTAATCTTATCTTGAATATTTATTATAATTTAAAGTTCAATTCTGTAGATTCATAGTTGTATTTTTTATAATTTTATCGAAAATAATGGTAATAAAAAAGTACTTGATTGGTGAGATTAAAGAAAATATCGTTGGGCGAAAATTACCAACAAATGAAGATGTTTTGTCAGTGTTTTTTTATCAGCATGATATATACAAATTAACTTCAAAACAAAGTGCTTCTGTCGCTATTAATAAAATTGAAGAGAAATGGTTGCAAGCTGGACTTACAATTTGCAAGCATACCCAAGCAGTGCAAAAAGTTTTAAAGTTATTTAATGAGTGGTTAAAATTAAAAAAAAGTCAATATCGAAAAAAATCTCCTACACAGAAAAAACGAGAGGGATTTTTTACAGAAAAGCTTAGAAAATTATTTGATATCGCTAAATCGGATCTAGTGCAGAAGCTTGATGATAATAGAAAACTATTTTTGCAAGCTCAAAGATCTAATAAACGTTATGGATTTATTGATAAATCGATTTCAAGTGAAGAAATTAATCAAATTACCATGGATGTTGATGTTGATGGTGATTATTTATTTTACTTTTTATAGAAAGAGATAATTAATTATTATTTATTATTGTATTTTAGCATAAATATAATTTCTTACTTAGAATTCTACTTTGACTCAATTTTATCAATAAATATTATACTTACAGATCTTAATCAGCCTACAACTAGTAGTCACATTCTGGGCAGTGATAATCTTTCACGGGTCCAATCAATAACTACTACAGAAACAATGTCTTGCAGTCAAAAATCAGAAATAGTTTCTGACTTCGAAATTCCAGTTAATCAGCAGAAAAAGCCTCCCAAAATTGAAGTTGTGACCCCTGAACTTGCAGCTGCTCTCGATCGAGCAAATACTAGTAACCGAGATGCTACTTTTATTTTAGCTGCTGCATATCAAAGTATTGGCATAGATATTGAAACACTAAATCCGAGCTATAGTTCTATTCGTCGAGCCCATATTAAATATAGAAAAACTATCGCAGAACACTTAAAGGATGAGTTCAAAGCTAATGACAGCTACACTGTTCATTGGGATGGCAAACTTCTTGCTGATTTGGTTGGTTCAGAGACTGTAGATAGAATTGCAATCATATTGTCTACTTCTAATGTCAATCAACTTCTTGGTATTCCTAAAAATATCTGATGGAACTGCAGAAAATCATGTAGCCATATTAAATACATTGAAAGAGTGGAACGTTACTCCTCACATCAAAGCAATGTGTTTTGACACTCCACCAGTTAACACTGGTATGGTTTGTTTCGTTATCTTATATAAATAATTGAAAATCAATTCATAGTTGACAATTTTTTTGTACTTATTTAACGAATTTCTAGACTTTTATTGCAAATTATTTATCTGTTACGATAATATCTATATATTACACTTTGTTTACAGGAATACAGAATAGCACAGCTGCGTTAATTGAAAGGAAATTGAACCGAAAACTAATTTGGTTGCCTTGTCGCCATCACATTTTCGAAATTATTTTGAAAGGGGCTTTTGAAGTTTACTGGCCCACAACTTCTGGTCCTAATGTTTCCATTTTTAGAAGATTTAAAAGTTTTTGGAGCAACATCGATCAATCGAAGTATCAAAGTGGTATGAAAGATGAGGTTGTAGCAAATGCTTTGGAAACAAATAGACTTCAACTAATTAATGATATTAAGAATTTTTTAACGGTATGTTATAATAATTTACACTAAAACAGCTAGAAATTTGCGTTCAAAGATTTCAATTAACAAAATTTTTTTAAATAGGTTACTCAGCCAAGGAATGATTATAAAGAGCTTCTTGAATTATCACTGACTTTTCTTGATGGTTTTCCAGAAGGTTCACCAAGTTTCAAATGTCCAGGAGCAATGCATCACGCAAGATGGATGGCTAAAGCTATTTATAGCTTGAAAATTTTCATGTTTAGAGACCAATTTTTTCTTTCGAAACCAGAAATTGATAAATTGCGTAATATTTGTATTTTTATCATCTTAATATACGTCAAAGTATGGTTTACTTCTCCTTTGGCAATTCAAGCACCAAATAATGATTTGCAATTGTTAAAACTGTTACTTCTTTGCGAGAAACTTGATTCATCAGTTTCACAAAAAGCACTAAAAAAATTGAGTGATCATTTATGGTACTTGAATGAAGAATTAGTTGCACTGGCATTATTCGACAACAATGTCTCAGACGAAATTAAAAGAAAAATGTGTAGCTATCAGTCAAAATAAGGAGAGTAAAATTATCAGAGACAAACGTTATGTTGCGGAAAAAATTGACTTAGAATCATTTGTAGATAAAGATTTGAGTGAATTTGTCTCGAAAAATTCATTAACGCTTTTCGAGGTGTTTGACTTACCGTACGACTTTCTCGACGTAGACGTCTCATTGTGGTCCAATAATGAAAGTTATAAAGAAAATTTAGATTTCTTCAAAGAACTTTCTGTGGTGAATGACTCAGCAGAGCGCGGTATTTCTTTAGTTGAAGAATACAACAATTGTTTAACCAAGAACGAAGAACAATTCCAGTATCTTTTACAAGTGGTCAAGAACATCGTCGTCGTTTCCCGGATTGTAATAAAAAAACTTTAACAGTAAAATAGTCTTTGTTTTAAAAGTGACTATCAATTCAAAATTTATAATTTGTAACTTAATAATAATAAATATCTTTGAATTGACGTGTGCTTTTTTATGTTTGTTCGCTGAGTCTTGCATAATCACAAAAAAATAATGCCACTGTAATAAAATATCCATGTTACCATGTAGAACTTCCAACTGATAAGTGAGTCATTTGAAAATATGGTTTAAAAACTTTTTTGATAGGGAATCACCGTTCGAAGCATTTTTTTTTGAATCGAGGTTTTTAAATTAGTATGTTAATCTACGTAAAAGAATTATATATCGGAACAAACTGTCTTAATCAAAGAATTTGAAACAAAACTACTAATAAAATGGACTAAAGACACTCTCAAAATTACGAAAATGCTTTAGAAAATATCGTTGAAAGCAAAATTTTATAAAAAGTCTGGTAGATCAACCAAAAAGTAGAAAAAACCTTTAATTTTTTCTAGGTTTATCCTTTGACTTTGAATATTTTAAAAGAGTAGAATAATCGAAAATTTACAAGAGACCTTTTTTGTAGAGCGTCAAATTCTCTACAAGAATAAGCTATAATCTTAGCCGTCTAGCAAGCCACTCGAAAGTATAAAATTCTAAAGTTTGTAAAAAATTTTGCCTGTGTTATTTAGATAGGAAATAGAAATTCGTAGTGCGAGACCCTTAAATATTAATATTAAGGGCTGTGGCTTTCACAGGATTTTTTTTTCATCATTTCCAACAATATTTCTTTAAATTTAGAAAAAAAATAGTCGATTTTTTGAATCAGCCTAATATATATATATATTATATTATTATTATATATATATATATATATATATATAGGGTGTCCCTGAAGTCACGCACTTCCTGCAGGATCGAAAGAGAAAATTATTCTGAGGACGAAAGTCCTGAGCCATTTTTTAATCAGACGCATAGATAATTAATTATTAATTAATGAAAGTGACCAATCAGAAGCGCGCTAGAGAAAATAAAAATTAGTGAGAAGGCAATGGGTAATGCGAGAGTGAGACGCTAGAGATGTTGGCAGCTTCGCACGCAGTTGACCAAGATGGGGACGGACGACCGTACGGCGGAAGTACGTGATGCTAGATGAATGTGTGTGACTGTACACTAGTGTAGGCAAGCGTTAGTGTGTCAGTAACAATGCGCGTATAAATGTAAGTAAGAATTTTTTTATTAATTTGTTACAGGCACAAAATTTTGTCAAATAAAACGGCAAAAACAGAGATATTGTTGGGAATTATTAGAGAGATTTTTATTAAAAAAAATCAGTAGCAAGGCTCAAGCAGAGAAACTTGGCCGCAGTTCCGAAATGTTTTTTTTTTTTAATTATTAGAGTGACTATTCATTAAAAAATCAGTAGCGAGGTCAATAAAAGGATCTCGACGTCTGCATTGATTTTTTATTTTTATTAGAATAATAAAAATTATTTGGAATCAAAAAATCAGTGGCGAGGTAAGTAAAAGGCTCTGGACGTCTGTAGCAGTTTTTTTTTTCAACTAGACTAATGAAAATAATTATTAATTAAACAATCAGTTGTAAGGGACAGTAAGAGGCTCTGGGTGGCTGTGACTGAATTTTATTATTTTTTTTTTTCGATTAATGGAGTAATTATTCATTGAAAATCAGTAGCGGGGGTCAGTAAAAGGAATAGGCGGCTGTAACTGAATTTTTTATTTTTTATTAGAACAAAAAAAAATAATTTCTAATTAAAAAATCAGTATGAGTGTCAGTTAGAGCTCTGGACGTCTGTAGCTGATTTCTTATCTTTAATTAGAATAATAAAAATATTATTATTTAAAAAAATCAGTTGTAGGGATAGTAAGAAGCTCTAAGCGGCTGTAACTGAATTTTAATTTTTTATTAAAATGAAAATAATTTCGAATTAAACAATCAGTAGCGAGGGTTAGTAAAAGGCTCTGGACGTCGGTAGCGGATTTTTTATTTCAAATAGCTTAATGAATAATTATTAATTAGCAATCAGTTGTAAGGGACAGTAAGAGGCCTCTGGGTGGCTGTAACTGAATTATTATTTTTTTTCGATTACTGGAGTAATTACTCATTAAAAAATC
>RJVT01000102.1:142684-206732 GCA_018835575.1 Cotesia chilonis
TTAATAAATAAAGTAAAAATTTTGAAAAGTGCGTGAAAAACGTGCCAGTAGCATCGAGAAGTTTCGATAGCGTGCAGTGGCGTGGATTTCGTCATTTTGTGAGACACTAGGCGTAGGAGCTCGGACAATTTGGCGAAAAAAAAAAAAAAAAAAAAAAAAAAACCGTTGTGCTGTGACTAGCGGAAAAGTTGATAGTATCGGTATTTAGTGGTTGTTAAGTAGTTTTGTAGAAATGGCTCTCTCCATAAAAATAGATCCTCTCACTGCAGAAAATTATAGATCATGGAGGGCTCAGGTCAAAGGACTTTTGATGAGTCACGAATTGTGGGAGTATGTCACCGGAGAAAACCCAAAACCAGAGACTGGACAAGAATAAATAACAGCGTGGATCAAAAAGGATCGGAAGGCTATGGCAAACCTTCTGATAGCGCTGGGAATGGATAAAGGCAGCCAGCTACGATGACCTGAAGACATCGAAGGAGATGTGGGATAAAATTCAGGCGACGTATGAATCAAAAGGACCGGCGCGAAAAGCGTATTTACTAAAAAAATTGGCTTTGTCGAAGATGGCAGAGGGAGATGACGTCAGATAACATGTAGCAGAATTTTATGAAGCAGTGAAAAAATTGCGAGAAGTGAACCTGGATGTAACCAGTGAGATGCTGGTGATTTTGTTGTTAAATAGTTTACCGGAAAGCTACGAGATGTTCAAAACGTCGATCGAGACACAGGATGAGTTACCAACACTGGACGGGCTGAAAGTTAAAATCATGGAGCATCATGAGGGACATGCGGACAAACATGTCGAGCCAGCACAAGGAGCGATGTACTCAAAGTATAACCAGAGGAAACAGCGTGGACAACATGGCGGAAAGCCAAAGGCGTCAAGTTCTCGGGATGAAAATTTTCGGCGGGAAGTCGAATGTTTCAGGTGTCACAAGAGGGGACATATCGCAAAGAACTGCCCGGAGAAAAATAAACGGGAGTACTACAGTGCGAAAAATACTCATGAGTCATCGTTAAGCACCTGTGAGCAGGCGATGTACAGTGGTAATGGTAATGTATGTTGGTGTATAGACAGTGGTGCGACTAGTCATCTGTGTAATAATAGAAACAAGTTTAGTAATTTTAAGCCTAAGCAGGCGGAGTTGAGCCTGGCAACGGACAAAAATACAAAAATATTGGGAACAGGAAATGTTTCAGTGAATGTGTCAACAGGTAAAAAACAGTGGGACATCGATTTTAAGAATGTGTCATACGTACCAGATTTGAGAACAAATTTATTCTCGGTGGCGCGAGCCACAGATTTCGGGCATACAGTGACCTTCAAGAAAACTGAAGCGGTAGTGGTGAATAAAAACAATGATGTGATTTTGCGCGCGCAAAGACGCGGGAATTTATATTTTGTAAATGACATTAAAGACAGTGTAAACAGTGCCGTATCTAGTGAAAAGCCAGGGATAAATAAATGGCATGAAAAGTTGGGGCATGTCAATGAGCGAGACCTGAAGCTCATGGCTAAAAGTGAATTGGTGTACGGGTTCGACATCAGCGATAGTAAAAAATTGTCAGAGTGCGAAGTGTGTATTCAGGAAAAACAGACTAGATTACCTTTTCCAAAAACCAGTGAACAACGAACCCAGAAATTACTTGAAATAGTTCATTCAGATGTGTGTGGAACAATGCGGCATGCATCGACGTCAGGAAAAAGATATTTCGTCACATTCATCGACGATAAGTCTAGATGGTGTCAAATATATTTAATGAAAAATAAATCTGAAGTTCTGGAAAAATTCAAGGAGTATAAAAACGAGGTGGAAAACCAGACTGGGGAAAAGATAAAGGCGTTACAATCAGACAACGGAAAAGAATATTGTAACGGGGCGTTTAATGAATTTCTACTAAAAAATGGGATTCAAAGACGATGAACAGCACCGCATACACCCTAACAGAACGGTATAGCAGAGAGAAAGAACCAAACACTGATAGAGATGGTACGATGTATGATGCGGCAGGCGGGGGCACCTCCCCACCTGTGGGCCGAGGCGTTAAGTAACGCAAACTATACAAGGAATAGATGTCCGACCAGTGCGTTAAACGGCGAGATACCGTATTGTGTGTGGAAGGGAAGACCTCTCACAGTCAAACACATGCAAGTTTTTGGGACAAAGGTTTTCGTTTTGGATAAGACGCAAAAGCGCGGGAAATTAGATTCCAGGTCGACACCAGGGATATTTGTAGGATACTCATTTAATTCCAAGGCATATCGTATCTATTTTCCGCGGGATAGATCAGTTGTAACTACACGAGATGTGAAGTTTGTTGATCAGATTGGATTCAAGGGTGAATATCAGGAGATATTCGAGACCGAGAGAAACACTGAGGTAATAGAGGAGCAGTGTGAAGAACTCGAGGTGCCGAGCGAAGAGCCGGAGATACCCGAACCAGCAAAGATACCAGAGAGACCCCATAGAAAGAAAGGGGCAATGCAGTCTTGGGAAGGCGTAGAGTTACCCAGCAAGAGAGGCCGGGGAAGTCCGATGTACCTTCGGACAGGATCGGTAGGCAGACCGAAGAAAGTATACGTCACACTCCCAGACGAACAGAGTTGGGAAAACCACGGAGCTGCTAGCGAAGAAGAGAATGAAGGAATAGAAGATGATGCGATGGACGAAGAGGTATTCGCATATCTAACAGTGATAGAAAATCCGACTACATGGCAACAAGCGAGCAAGACAGAAAATGCGGACTCGTGGAAGGTAGCATTGGAGGAAGAGATGCTAGCCCAGATAAAAAATAAAACATGGGAAATTGAAAAGAGACCCAAGGGCCGAAAAGTCATCGGAAGTCGCTACGTATTTTGCACTAAGTCTGATGGTAAAAGAAAAGTCAGATTAGTGGCAAAAGGGTGTTCTCAGAGGCCAGGAGAAGATTTCACCGAGACATTTTCACCAGTAGTAAGATCAACATCAGTGAGGGTCATGGCAGCGATAGCAGCGGAATACAACTTGAAGATTCACCAGATGGATATAGTGACCGCGTTTTTGAATGGTGATTTGCGGGAAATACATGGAGGTGCCTGAGTGTATGCGCGAGATTATCGAAAAAATAATTGCGGGTGAGGCCATCGGTTTAGGCGGGAAGGTAATACGCGATGAAAAAATTAAAGAAACCGCGAAGCGCTGGAGAGAGGGCTTGAAAGCGGGGAGTGACAGTGTTTGTGCTCTGAAAAAATCGCTGTATGGTTTGCGTCAAGCCGGGGCTGAGTGACATAGAAAATTGGTAGATAGATTAAATGTATTAGGTTTTAATGCAGTGCCACAGGATAAATGTTTATTTGTAAACCGAAAAGGTGACAGTGTAATGTATATAGCAATATACGTGGATGATATCTTATTAGCTAGTGACGACGAGGCCTGGATAGGTAAAATAAAGAAAGCGTTATCAAAGTCGTTTGAGACAAAAGATCTCGGGTTAGTTAAAAGTTGTATAGGTATCGAATTTGAGCGGGACGAAGAGTCACGTGTATTCTTACGACAAAGAGAGTATACCAGGGCCGTACTCAAGCGTTTTGGGATGAATGAGTGTAAACCGATAGACACACCCATTGAGACTAAATGTAATTTAATAAAACCAGAATGCATGAATGAGTCAGAAATGAACAAATATCCGTACCAGAGTTTAATTGGAGCGTTGTTGTATCTTGCGATAACTATTAGACCAGATATAGCATACGCGGTAAATTTCTTAAGTCAGTTCAATACCAATTACAATGTAGATCATTGGAAAGCCGCGAAAAGGGTTTTAATGTATTTGAAGGGTACAATAGACTACGGGTTAAAATTTGAGCAAACTGGATTAGCTTTATTTGCAGTTGTAGATGCTAACTGGGGAGGGGACTCAATGGATCGTAAGTCGTATACGGGATATGGATTTATTCTGGCGGGATCTGTTATTAGTAGGGAGGCGCGAAAACAGAAAACAGTGGCGCTCTCAAGTACAGAGGCAGAGTACATGGCCGTAGCGGAGGCTACGAAAGAAGCATTATATTTGAAAGGCTTATTGGTTAGTTTAGGTATACAGGAAGACTCAGAAATTGTCACAATACTGAATGATAACCAGAGTGCAATCAGTATGATTAAGAATGACGTATATCACCAGCGTACAAAGCATATAGATGTTAGACATCACTTTGTAAGGAATGAGTATGCGTGTGGAGTGATAGACGTGAAATATTTAAGCACAGAGAGAATGCCAGCAGATATGTTTACGAAAGGTCTGAGTGGTAGTAAACACAGGAAATGTGTGAGTAATATAAATATTGTAAATAGTATGTGCGAGAGCTTGGATTAGTATGCACGCACTATGTACCTTGAGAGAGAGTGTTGAGGGAGAAGGCTCATAGTGCTAGTAGATTCCAGAATGTTCACGAATGTATTAGCATAGACCATTGTCCACTTAGCTATAGTTGATTTTCTATCAGTACACCGCCCTAGTCGGACGTGTATCTTGTACTTACTTATATTGTAATATACATAACAGTTATAACTACGAATATATTATTTACTTATTAATAACTCCTTTAATCCACTATCCCTTTATCATCAATTATTATCAAAATAAGTCACAGGATGACTCAAAGGGAACGACTTATTTTGGTTAATTCATAAAATTTTAATCATTATTATTATTGAAATGAAGAACTGATAAACTTAGACGGGTTGACAGTGGACCGTTGGCTGATTTTTTCCCTTTAAAAAACTTTTCTTTTTTTTCGTCTTTTGTTTTCGCGTTTTAGCGCCTCATTTTTTTTCGATTTCATTTGTTATTTTGTTCGTCTCGTGGCTTACTAGTTTCCGTCGTCAGTCGTTTTCGTATTCTTTGTCAACGAACATCTTTATCATGCCGTATACTTCTGCCGATTACACTGAGATGATCATTCTGTATGGTGAGTGCAATCGTAATGCTGTGGCCACTGCACGCGTATATCGCGAGAGGTTCCCGGATCGCGATAGTTATCCGGATAAGAATACGATCCTTCGTGCTGTTCAGCGCTGTCGTGAAACCGGCAATTTGATGCCAAACAACTTCGAGCGAGTCGGTCGACCTCATGACGTCCATAACGTTGTCAACGAATAGCGCGTTCGCGCTGCTGTCCGGGCAGATCCCGGTACGAGCACAAAACGGTTGGAACGTCGAATTCACGTCTTACGTTCTACCATCAAACGTATTACTCGCACCGAGGACTGCCTGCGAATGTCCCCCAGCGGCGACTGTCCCCCAGAGAAAAATAACATAGCGACATCTAGCGTTTAAAATAAAAACTAAAAATAATAAAGTAACCAAAATTACATGTAGATGGCGAGAGGACGATAAAAGTACAGAAAAAAATTATCCGGCAGTTGCAACACGTCTGGGGCTCATGAAAAGGAAGCGAAGACCGGAGGAAACTACAATAATCGAAATAAATGTCAATATTAAATAGAATAAATATACGTCTATTGTAAATGTAAGGAATTATTGATGAATATTAAGACTCAGTTGGTTGAGTGGTTGTTTGCGTTTTAATCGAGAGGATTAGACACCCTGGGAGTTAAATAAGAACACCTCGCAACTTTCTACAGGGAAAAATTGCAATATATAATTTTTATAGGCTCTGAAATAAGAAATCATATATTGCCGTCGAAGTATGTTACAACCAAGATACCCTGGGAGGGCTCGGAATTTTTTTTACAATATTCTTCTGGATGTTTTAATTGTACTGAAACCTTGATGGTTGTAGAGATCCCTTGGGTATTCCCGATGACGAAAAACATCAATACGAGCATTTGGAGGAGCAACTACATAAATAATCAGACAATGGCTGGGAAAAATGAACTCGGTTTTAGTAAATTTTTACATATTTAGTACCGAGAGAAACGAATTTAGTGCCTTCGGTTTTATTATATCCAACTGATGTTCCATTGGTGGTACCAGTTAACCACACCATATTCTTCGGGGGATTATTGTCTTTTCCTACTGTTTAAGCTTGTCACCACAGGAATTAGGTACGGCCGTCGATGATGAATAAACTCCGGTCACTAGGAAACACCACAAATTTAAAATCGTTGATTTCCAAGTTCATTTTCATATATATAGTCCCGGGAGAGCCTAATCTCTGGTTTTCGATTAATTTAACAACCAACTGATAATCCTTTCGTTGTACTAGCTCACCGGGCTACATTCTTCAGGGAATTATCGTCATTTCCTTTAGTTTAGGCTTGTTACCACAGGAATTAGGTACGGCCGTCGATGATAATAAACTCCGGTCACTAGGGAACACCACAAATTTAAAATCGTTGATTTCCAAGTTCATTTTCATATATATAGTCCCGGGAGAGCCTAATCTCTGGTTTTCGATTAATTTAACAACCAACTCATAATCCTTTCGCTGTACTAGCTAACCGGGCTACATTCTTCAGGAATTATTGTCTTTTCCTTTAGTTTAGGCTTGTTCCACAGGAATTAGGTACGGCCGTCGATGATAATAAACTCCGGTCACTAGGGAACACCACAAATTTAAAATCGTTGATTTCCAAGTTCATTTTCATATATATAGTCCCGGGAGAGCCTAATCTCTGGTTTTCGATTAATTTAACAACCAACTGATAATCCTTTCGTTGTACTAGCTAACCGGGCTACATTCTTCAGGGAATTATTGTCATTTCCTTTAGTTTAGGCTTGTTACCACAGGAATTAGGTACGGCCGTCGATGATTAATAAACTCCGGTCACTAGGGAACACCACAAATTTAAAATCGTTGATTTCCAAGTTCATTTTCATATATATAGTCCCGGGAGAGCCTAATCTCTGGTTTTCGATTAATTTAACAACCAACTCATAATCCTTTCGCTGTACTAGCTAACCGGGCTACATTCTTCAGGGAATTATTGTCTTTTCCTTTAGTTTAGGCTTGTCACCACAGGAATTAGGTACGGCCGTCGATGATAAATAAACTCCGGTCACTAGGGAACACCACAAATTTAAAATCGTTGATTTCCAAGTTCATTTTCATATATATAGTCCCGGGAGAGCCTAATCTCTGGTTTTCGATTAATTTAACAACCAACTCATAATCCTTTCGCTGTACTAGCTAACCGGGCTACATTCTTCAGGAATTATTGTCTTTTCCTTTAGTTTAGGCTTGTCACCACAGGAATTAGGTACGGCCGTCGATGATAAATAAACTCCGGTCACTAGGGAACACCACAAATTTAAAATCGTTGATTTCCAAGTTCATTTTCATATATATAGTCCCGGAGAGCCTAATCTCTGGTTTTCGATTAATTTAACAACCAACTCATAATCCTTTCGCTGTACTAGCTAACCGGGCTACATTCTTCAGGAATTATTGTCTTTCCTTTAGTTTAGGCTTGTCACCACAGGAATTAGGTACGGCCGTCGATGATTAATAAACTCCGGTCACTAGGGAACACCACAAATTTAAAATCGTTGATTTCCAAGTTCATTTTCATATATATAGTCCCGGAGAGCCTAATCTCTGGTTTTCGATTAATTTAACAACCAACTCATAATCCTTTCGCTGTACTAGCTAACCGGGCTACATTCTTCAGGAATTATTGTCTTTCCTTTAGTTTAGGCTTGTCACCACAGGAATTAGGTACGGCCGTCGATGATAAATAAACTCCGGTCACTAGGGAACACCACAAATTTAAAATCGTTGATTTCCAAGTTCATTTTCATATATATAGTCCCGGGAGAGCCTAATCTCTGGTTTTCGATTAATTTAACAACCAACTCATAATCCTTTCGCTGTACTAGCTAACCGGGCTACATTCTTCAGGAATTATTGTCTTTTCCTTTAGTTTAGGCTTGTCACCACAGGAATTAGGTACGGCCGTCGATGATAAATAAACTCCGGTCACTAGGGAACACCACAAATTTAAAATCGTTGATTTCCAAGTTCATTTTCATATATATAGTCCCGGGAGAGCCTAATCTCTGGTTTTCGATTAATTTAACAACCAACTCATAATCCTTTCGCTGTACTAGCTAACCGGGCTACATTCTTCAGGAATTATTGTCTTTTCCTTTAGTTTAGGCTTGTCACCACAGGAATTAGGTACGGCCGTCGATGATAATAAACTCCGGTCACTAGGGAACACCACAAATTTAAAATCGTTGATTTCCAAGTTCATTTTCATATATATAGTCCCGGGAGAGCCTAATCTCTGGTTTTCGATTAATTTAACAACCAACTCATAATCCTTTCGCTGTACTAGCTAACCGGGCTACATTCTTCAGGAATTATTGTCTTTTCCTTTAGTTTAGGCTTGTCACCACAGGAATTAGGTACGGCCGTCGATGATAAATAAACTCCGGTCACTAGGGAACACCACAAATTTAAAATCGTTGATTTCCAAGTTCATTTTCATATATATAGTCCCGGGAGAGCCTAATCTCTGGTTTTCGATTAATTTAACAACCAACTCATAATCCTTTCGCTGTACTAGCTAACCGGGCTACATTCTTCAGGAATTATTGTCTTTTCCTTTAGTTTAGGCTTGTCACCACAGGAATTAGGTACGGCCGTCGATGATAATAAACTCCGGTCACTAGGGAACACCACAAATTTAAAATCGTTGATTTCCAAGTTCATTTTCATATATATAGTCCCGGAGAGCCTAATCTCTGGTTTTCGATTAATTTAACAACCAACTCATAATCCTTTCGCTGTACTAGCTAACCGGGCTACATTCTTCAGGGAATTATTGTCTTTCCTTTAGTTTAGGCTTGTCACCACAGGAATTAGGTACGGCCGTCGATGATAAATAAACTCCGGTCACTAGGGAACACCACAAATTTAAAATCGTTGATTTCCTAGTTCATTTTCATATATATAGTCCCGGGAGAGCCTAATCTCTGGTTTTCGATTAATTTAACAACCAACTCATAATCCTTTCGCTGTACTAGCTAACCGGGCTACATTCTTCAGGGAATTATTGTCTTTTCCTTTAGTTTAGGCTTGTCACCACAGGAATTAGGTACGGCCGTCGATGATAATAAACTCCGGTCACTAGGGAACACCACAAATTTAAAATCGTTGATTTCCAAGTTCATTTTCATATATATAGTCCCGGGAGAGCCTAATCTCTGGTTTTCGATTAATTTAACAACCAACTCATAATCCTTTCGCTGTACTAGCTAACCGGGCTACATTCTTCAGGAATTATTGTCTTTTCCTTTAGTTTAGGCTTGTCACCACAGGAATTAGGTACGGCCGTCGATGATAAATAAACTCCGGTCACTAGGGAACACCAGAAATTTAAAATCGTTGATTTCCAAGTTCATTTTCATATATATAGTCCCGGGAGCCTAATCTCTGGTTTTCGATTAATTTAACAACCAACTGATAATCCTTTCGTGTACTAGCTAACCGGGCTACATTCTTCAGGGAATTATTCTTTCCTTTAGTTTAGGCTTGTACCACAGGAATTAGGTACGGCCGTCGATGATAAAAACTCCGGTCACTAGGGAACACCAGAAATTTAAAATCGTTGATTTCCAAGTTCATTTTCATATATATAGTCCCGGGAGAGCCTAATCTCTGGTTTTCGATTAATTTAACAACCAACTCATAATCCTTTCGCTGTACTAGCTAACCGGGCTACATTCTTCAGGAATTATTGTCTTTCCTTTAGTTTAGGCTTGTCCCAGGAATTAGGTACGGCCGTCGATGATAAATAAACTCCGGTCACTAGGGAACACCAGAAATTTAAAATCGTCGATTTCCAAGTACATTTTCATATATATAGTCCCGGGAGAGCCTAATCTCTGGTTTTCAATTAATTTAACAACCAACTCATAATCCTTTCGCTGTACTAGCTAACCGGGCTACATTCTTCAGGAAATTATTGTCTTTTCCTTTAGTTTAGGCTTGTCACCACAGGAATTAGGTACGGCCGTCGATGATAAATAAACTCCGGTCACTAGGGAACACCAGAAATTTAAAATCGTTGATTTCCAAGTTCATTTTCATATATATAGTCCCGGGAGAGCCTTATCTCTGGTTTTCGATTAATTTAACAACCAACTGATAATCCTTTCGTTGTACTAGCTCACCGGGCTACATTCTTCAGGGAATTATCATCATTTCCTTTAGTTTAGGCTTGGTACCACAGGAATTAGGTACGGCCGTCGATGATAATAAACTCCGGTCACTAGGGAACACCAAATTTAAAATCGTTGATTTCCAAGTTCATTTTCATATATATAGTCCGGGAGAGCCTAATCTCTGGTTTTCGATTAATTTAACAACCAACTCATAATCCTTTCGCTGTACTAGCTAACCGGGCTACATTCTTCAGGAATTATTGTCTTTTCCTTTAGTTTAGGCTTGTCACCACAGGAATTAGGTACGGCCGTCGATGATAAATAAACTCCGGTCACTAGGGAACACAAATTTAAAATCGTTGATTTCCAGTTCATTTTCATATATATAGTCCCGGGAGAGCCTAATCTCTGGTTTTCGATTAATTTAACAACCAACTCATAATCCTTTCGCTGTACTAGCTAACCGGGCTACATTCTTCAGGAAATTATTGTCTTTTCCTTTAGTTTAGGCTTGTCACCACAGGAATTAGGTACGGCCGTCGATGATAAATAAACTCCGGTCACTAGGGAACACCAAAATTTAAAATCGTTGATTTCCAAGTTTCATTTTCATATATATAGTCCGGAGAGCCTAATCTCTGGTTTTCGATTAATTTAACAACCAACTCATAATCCTTTCGCTGTACTAGCTAACCGGGCTACATTCTTCAGGAAATTATTGTCTTTTCCTTTAGTTTAGGCTTGTCACCACAGGAATTAGGTACGGCCGTCGATGATAAATAAACTCCGGTCACTAGGGAACACCACAAATTTAAAATCGTTGAGTTCCTAGTTCATTTTCATATATATAGTCCCGGGAGAGCCTAATCTCTGGTTTTCGATTAATTTAACAACCAACTCATAATCCTTTGCTGTACTAGCTAACCGGGCTACATTCTTCAGGAAAATTGTCTTTTCCTTTAGTTTAGGCTTGTCACCACAGGAATTAGGTACGGCCGTCGATGATAAATAAACTCCGGTCACTAGGGAACACCACAAATTTAAAATCGTTGATTTCCGAGTTCATTTCCATTTATATTGTCTCGGGAGAGCTGAGTCTATTGCCTATTTTTAATGATAAACCAGCTTATGTTCGTTATGTCTTCATAGATGGCCGAGCTGGATTCTTCACGGAATTATTGCTTATTTCTAGTGCTTAGGCTTTCCATAAACTTACTTAGGTAAGGCTGTTGATGATAAACGATTTTCATTTCCTGCGGAGCACCTGATATGAAAATTTGTAGATTTTCCGATCAATTTCTATACATTTCGTCTCTGAGAAGTCAAATATTCTGCCTTGGGTTCAACTATCAACCCGGTTAGGTCCCTCACGTTCCACCAGCAGACTGCGCTGGGTCTTTACGAGATTATTGTTTTACTTTGGTATTTAGGTTAGCAATAGACGGAATTGGGTGCTGCCGTCATTAAAAAATAAACTTCAGTTACTGAAAAGTCCTTAAAGTGAAAAAAAAAGCGGCATTCCATCATACCCGACATAGATAAGCAGATTCATTGTTTGGATATTGCAAAAAACATTGTATTAAATGACAATAATGTCCTTAAATTTAATTCTTATTATATTTTTAGAAATAATAATATCAGACCGACTACAACAAATAGATTTTTAAAGATGTACTCCGTAAAAATATATATATATATATATATATATATATATATATATATATATATATATATATATATATATATATATATATATATTAGTTTTCCACGTATATAGTTACTCATCACGACATCTCTGGAACCTTAAGACCTAAAGCCTTGAAATTTGGTAGGAATATTCTTTCACCGAATAGAGGTTAGCTAAGAACGGTTTTTACGAAATTCTACTTTCAAGAGGGGTTGCGGGGGCGTTAATTAAAAAAATTCACATTTAAAACTATAGCTCTTATAGGTATAAAGCAGTCAGGATATTCTTTGCGGCATATTTGAATTCACAAAAAAACTAATTTTATGATATTTCACCCCTGAGGACTGTGCGGGGGCGTTAAAAATTGAAAAAAAATTTTTATTCTTCAATCTACAGCTGTTAGAACGGTCAAACTTAACGAAAACATTTTTTTGGCATGTATTAGTTTTTTAACAATTAATTTCATGATATTCCACTCCCAGAGGCTTGCGAGGGCGTTAAAAATTAAAAATAAATTTGTTTTTTCCAATCTATAGCTTTTAGAACTCTGAAATTTGGCCAGAATATTTATTTTCTCATGTTTGAATTTACTAAGAACTAATTTCATGATATTCCACCCTAGAGAGTTGTGCGGGGCGTCAAAAATTTTAGAATTTTGTATCTTCCAATCTATAGTTTTTAGAAGTTTGAAACTTAGCGAGAATATTTTTTTCGGCATATTTGAATTAAGCAAAAACTTACTTTATGATATTCCACCCTCAGAGGGCTGTGCGGGGGTGTTAAATACTTAAAAATTTGTATTTTCCAATCCACTATAGCTTTTACAACTCTAAAACTTTGCCAGAATTTTTTTGTGGGTATTAATAATGAAAATTTTCAATTTTCAAACTACAGCTTTTACCGACTCCAAATTTGGTAGGAATTTTGTGTAAGTGCAAAAATAATTTATGAACAAATTTTACGATAGCTCACGCCACGGGGGGTTGCGGTGGTGGGTGTTAACAATAAAAATTTTGAATCTCTGAGGTGTAGCTCCTATACGCTCTAAATTTAGTAAGAATCTGCTATATGTGAGATATAAATGATCTAAAAGCGGATTTTATGACGAACCAACCTCAACAAGGACTGCGGGGTCGGATATTAACAATAGAAAATCTTAAGTTCTTAAATATAGCTTCTAAAAGCTGTAAATTTCATAGGAATCTTTTATTTGTTATGAGAAGATCATCTCAAAACTGATTTCAAACAATTTTACTTTTGATAGTGATTGGGGGGGTGAATGTTAAAATCTAAAATTTTAATTCCCAAACAGTAATTTCTACAGTCTCCAAATTTAGTGCGAATCTTAGTGTATATTATCGAGTTCAGCCGAGAATTGATTTTCTCGAATTCTAACCAAAAAAAGAATTGTGGGGGCGTGAACAATGAAAATATCTCATTTTCAAACAATAGTTTCTATAGACTCAAACTTTTGTTGGACCTTTTCTTTTCTAATGTAGAAATCATCTGAAATAGTATCTTACGAGATTCCTCCCAACATAGGAGTGCGGGAGTAATAATTGTAAAAAAATTTACATCAAATACAGTTCCTACAGATATAAAATTTGATAAAATCCTGGATAACAGCAAAATTTGTCGCACTTTGAGCTTAACCAATTTCAACTTCACTTATGAAACCTGCAATTACTTTAACTGCAACTTTCAATTCTTATTTTTTCTTAAAATTTTTTTTTCATGTTAATTATTACTTATTTTTGGAGGAAGGCCACGGAAATGTTATAGTGATTTCACATTGAAAGTTGCAATGAATATTACCTAGAATAATCACATGGAGAAAGGTACAGGCCAATCCGATGGAATTTGGAATCTGTGCAAGTCAAAACAATACCCAATTTAATTTCAAGTCTATATCAAAAAATACAATCCGAGCTGAAAAGTCTGCTAGAGACTTGATAAAATAACATTTTTTGTATTTTCAAACCGCATTAAATGTTTCACTTCTCCGGGCGGAAAGCGTCAATTTTCCTCCCGCTGCGCTTAACGAAAATGCCGCTTTCCGCCTCCGTCGAAGAGAAAAATAGTATACAGCCCTTCGAAAGTAAAAAAAAAAACCTCAGATCACATGTTTGTCGACCTCGGCTTCGCCTCGGCCAACAATTACATGTGATCTGGAGCTTTCCTTCTTTTCCTTCCCAAGGGGTGTAATATACTATTGAATGAATGAATCGATATTCACGCGGTCGATGGCATTCAACGCAGTTTTTTTGATTGTATGATAAAGTTCTGATGACCAATAGATCCGAGTGGGAATTCCAGTGTTATTCGGAAAAATAACTTTTTTTTATTGTTTTCGTCAACGATCACTCACAAACGAATCAACCAATTTTTACCGGCTTGGTGGCGATCGACGTGGCTTTTTGATGTTAAGAGTTTTTAAATTGTTCCATAAAGCTATTTCAACGTTATTAAAAAAAAAAGTACATTTCAAAAACTTTTGTTTCTTACTTTTTTTCAAATTTCTCAAATATACTGGTACAAATTGGTACAAATTGTATTATAAATTGTAAGTTTGGTTAATATCTTTTGACTGGCGCCAACCGCGATAAAATAGGTCGAACCTATTTGAACTCATGAGAGGTTCGATACAATCACACACACACACACACACACACACACACACACACACACACACACACACACACACACACACACACACACACACACACACACACACACACATTTATACATACATATATACGGATTTTCTCAGCGGGAAGTTAAAAATTTGTGGAAATGTGTTTTTTTTGGAATAACTTTTGAAAGGCTTTTCCGATTGATTTGAAAAACTAATCAGCTCTTAAGGTAGTTCTTTCCCAACCTATAGTTTATGCTACTGCTGTCTTTTTCCTTCGCTAGTGTCACCTCTCTTACGGGCTATTACTCACTTACTTCCACGCATGACTTTATTTGTTTACTTTACTAGTTTATCAATGATTTCTCAAAAACTATGTAGTAAAGAATTCCAGAATTTTGTAGAGTAATTATACATGTATTAATCTAAGTAATATTAGTTTTTCATGAAATTCTTAATATTTCTTCAATACAAAAATAATAAAACTTTACGGTTTTCTCTCTCTTTTCCCATACCGTCTATGTAAAAATGTCATTTTCAATTGCAATTATCTTCGGTTAGACGTGGTAAATCATCTCTAAATTTTAACAGCGTATGTATTATGTATTTAAATACTGCTATACGGAGTTTGGGAGATTTCTTGAATTTTTGCTTTTTGGGCCTAACGTCCTTAACATTAAAAAACTACGTCGATCGCCGCTAAGTCGTTAAAAATCGGTTGATTCATTCGTGAGTTATCGTTAACGAAACAAATTTTTAACTTCCCGCTAAGAAAATTGAAAATTTTCAAAAATCGGGAAGTTATTGTTTTCACCCCGTTTTTCGAAAATCGAGCTTTCATCAGATCTCGATGTTTTGAGGCCCTAGGAAGCTTTCCTGACTATTTCCGCGATGGTGTCTATATGTCTGTGTGTGTGTGTGTGTGTGTGTGTGTGTGTGTGTGTGTGTGTGTGTGTGTGTGTGTGTGTGTGTGTGTGTGTGTGTGTGTGTGTGTAAACCTCTTATAACTTCTGAACAGCTCGACCGATTTCATCGCGGTTAGTGTCATTCAAAAGGGCTTTGCCAAACTTAGATTTCCTATAAATTGGAACCGATTCGGACCGGTAGATTCCGAGAAATTGCAAAAAAAGTGGAATAAAAAGTTGTTTTTTTTTTTCATTTTTTCAAAATATCTCCGAATTGGCTTAACCGATCGAACTCGAAAACTAATCAGCTCTTCACGTTGAAAACCCGCATCGATTGCCACCAAATTCGTCCGAATCGGTTGATGCGTTCGTGAGATATCGTTGTCGAAAAAAATCGAAAAAAGTTTTTTTTTGTAATTACTCCGAAATGTTTTATCAGATCAATTTTTTTGTTCTGAACTTTTACATAGAGCTCAAAAAACTACATCGATCGCCGCCAACCACATGAAAGTCGGTTGATTTATTCAAAAGTTACAGCAGTTTGAAAATTAAAAAAATCGTGTTTTATCGAACTTTGATAAGATGTTTGAGCTCGGAGAGCTCAAAATGACATAAAAATTATATTTTTGAGCTCGAAGAGCTCAAAAAAGTAATAAGTGTGATTATCAGCGCTTAGATATGGGATTAGCGGGAAGTTGCCAGGATGGCCTTCAGGGTCAACCGTTTTCCTAATTTTTTTTCTTTTTATTATGTTTTCACGCTTTAGCCTGTTGGCTTGGAAGCGGGAGACTACATCCCTTCTTATTATTTTTTATCCTATTCACCCCCACTGCAGTGGTCCTCTGCTTCTCCTACTGGTTTTTTGCGTCTGTGGACCGACTTGTACTTTTTGTACTGCATTTGCCCTATCCCTCACCTCTTCCTAGGCTCTTGGAATAGTTACATGGGGGGAGGGGGGGAAACACAGAAAAACCCATGCCAGTACAATCGGAGCAGCACTAAGCTCACGGTAATCGATAAGAATACTCTTCTTTATCGATTACTGGAACAGTAGTCCCCTCTCCTAGCGCACGAAGACCGCTTATAAATTAAAAATTCGTGTGGGCTATATAATATAGCTATAGACTTAATTTCTTGAAGTTTACACAAAATACATTAATTTAAATAATCTTAATAGAGATAAAGCTGTAGAATTTGCAAATGTAGTCTATATTTACACTCCTTCAATGTCGGATCCATCGTAGCATAGATCTCATTTCCCTGATTAAGAAATCTTATTTTAAATGATTTGAAATGATTTAAAAGCATCGGATTTTAACACTACATACAATTAAAATGAAGGTAATCATTTGAAATCCTCTTTCTGAATCAGGGTTGGTAAAAAAATCGAATTTTCCCAGAGAAATGTCCAAATGTCGAGGTGCCTGGAGGTGGGGGTCCGAATACAGCAAGAAATATTTAGAACAAATAATAAGCAGATTTTACTATCAAGTAATTATGGAAATTTCATTTAGTCAAAGAAAATAAATCGAATCAATTTTTACACAGACATTAGTTAGTTTATCAATATAAAATTACTGTTTCAATTATTTGAACCATTGCAATTATTCGATTTATTGAAACTATTGGAATTATTGGAACTATTCGACTTATTTGAATATTCCATTCGAAATTCGAATCGAATAATTCGTAAATTCGAATATTCGCATACCCCTAATATATATACATAAATACATATAAATACATGCATAAACTTTTGAGCTAATGCCATTTATCGACTTCACTTGATGAAATGAAACATAGTATGGCGAGATTTTTTAATAATTACATGAGATCAGCTACAACAGATAGATTTCTAAAGAAATGTACCTAAAAAAGTTGATAAGTTGGCTAATATTTAAAAACTAAGACCCAGAGACGTCATAAGGTATGTTAAAATATATTATTAAGTTATGAGTTTTTTTTTTGTTTTTCAACTTGGTATAATCATTCGTTTTTTATTTTGTTTTTCCACTTGGTATAATCATTCTTATATTATTTTTTACAATTTCAATTTTTCTCATCACTGGTCGACCTCGTGTCGACTGTTGCAATTCGCTTGTTGTTGCTTCCGTCAATGTCTCCGACAAGTTCTCATCATCTTCCTGCAAAAAATAGAGGATTAAAATTGATGAATTTTTGTCAGAGGTAGTACTTAAAAGAATGTAATACACTAGTCAGAAAAATGAAGGGATATAAAAAAACTCTAAATTTTTGGGTGATTTTCAACGAGCTGTAACTCCGAGGAAAATGGTCGTACAGCAAAAAAAAAAAGCTAATTGTAGTTGCAAGTGTCTAGTTTAAAGATACGACTATTAAAATTTTTTATTCTATGATTGGGCCCAGGTAAATCCTAAGGAAAAAAAAATTTTCCAAATGTTTTCTCCACAAAAAAAATTTCTACTGGCTTGAAAAAATTTTTTCCATCGTTTCACTCAAAACATCTTTGAAAATTTAATGCCCTTTAATTTGACCTAATGAGTAAGCCTGTATGATAATTAGCCGCGGAGTTATCGTCAATGAAAGCAAGAAAGTTCTATTTCATTTTGATAATCAATAACCGTGGAAATAATGATGTATAGGACAGCAAAAAAAGGCAAATTATAGTTCCAAGTGTATAGTTTTAAGATACGACAATGAAAAATTTGTATTGTATGATTTTTTCAAAAAATTTCTCGAGTTTTTCGACTGCCATCTTATCGCCGGCATAAGCGTTACCTAATGTGTATCATGTAGAGGTAGTTCCGTCACATTTATGCTCCTTACATACCTGCGCACGCGAGCGCGTGTGTGTGTTTGTGTTTATCTGTTGCAAGAAAAAATCAAATTAGTTTTTGTTAAAAAATGCAGCTCTATGCAGACATCACAAAAATGAAATAAAAAAAAATAAAATTTAGAAAAAACTTCATTTTATAGAAAATAAATAAAATAAAAAATTTTTTTTTTCTTTCAAATTTTTTAAAAAATCAATCTTTTTCAAGGAAAAAAGAAAGATGTTTGAGAAAAAATTTTTTTTTCATTAATAAATTGAATAAAAATCGAAAAATTAATCATCATGGTGATGTTTGCAAAAAGAAAAAATTTAAAGTTTTGGGAAACTATGATAAAACAATTGCAGCGCTTTTAATTTTTCAGGGATATTAGAGGACACTGTAAGGTTGAAAATTACCGACGATGTCCTGCGTTTATCTATTGCATCCAAAGTAAAACCAACTTATCATAATATCTTCAATTATGCTAATTTTTGTTTATTTTTTCAGTCAAAGTTGTTGATTGTAAGAAAATTTTTTGTCAGAAGCCATTCACAGCATCTCATACACAATATTGTGTAGTTTTCAAAACCCTCCTCCGATTTCCTATACGATCATTATTTTTAGAATTATTGATTATCAAAATGAAACAGAACTTTTTTGCTTTCATTGACGATAACTCGGCGGCAAATCATCATACAGACTTGTTTATTACGTCGAATTAAAGGGTATTAAATTTTCTAAAAAAAGTTTTGAGTGAAACAATGAAAAAAATGGTTTAAAGCCCGTAGATATTTTTTTCCGGGAGAAAAAAATTGGAAAATCCTTTTTGTTTTGTTTCCTTACAATTTCTCCGGGCCCAATGATATGATATTTAATGATAAAATATTTTCATGGTCGTATTTGAAAACTAGACACTTAGAGGTACAATTTGTTTTTTTTTTTGCTATACGATCATTTTCCTCTGAGTTACAGCTCGTTGAAAATCACCGAAAAATGTAGAATTTTTTTTATAAAAATTAATTTTCATGATTATGTATATTGAAAATTATTTGCTTTTTAATATTTTTTTTATTACTTTTTCTGTTGCGATTCCTTCTTTCCCTCCTTCACTCTCTTCATGGCTTTCTTCTCCATCTGTACTGCTGTATTCTCCTTCGTCGTCCGTACATTCATCTCCTCCTTGGTCGTCCGTGTATCCGCTTTTTGTTGCGTTTATCATTTCATACTCGTCTTTTCCTTCTCCTTTCCATACTCTTATCAATTTAACTTTTGTCCAAGCTCTTCTTTTTTTTTTTCTTTTTGTATTGTGTGGTTTATCCCTGAGGAATCAATTTTTTTAACCATTATTTTCTTCTGATAAAAGAGTGATAAATAAAGTTCTTATAACATCCCGCTATAAAAATCAATCATTTTCTAAAAATCGAGAAGTTATTGGTTTCACCTAATTGTATGAAAATAGATTTTTCATTAAATCTCGACGTTGTGAGGTCCTAAACACACACACACACACACACACACACACGCGCGTGTGTGTGTGTGTGTGTGTGTGTGTGTGTGTGTGTGTGAATATGTGAACCGTTTATAACTTTGAAGGGTTCGACCGATTTCATCGCGGTTGGCGCCACTAAAAAGTGATTGTGCAAACTGAAATTTTGAATACAATTTGTACCGATTCGAACCGATCGATTTTGAGAAATCTGAAAAAAGTTAAGAAAAAAATTTTGTCAAATATTGTTTTCGAATAACTTTTCAACGGCTTTACCAATCGATTTTAAAAAGTAATCAGCTTTTAAAATTGAAAAACGACCTCGATCGCCGCCAAGTCAGTTAAAATCGGTCCATTCCTTTGAGAAGTATCGTGAACGAAGAAACACCGAAAAAAGTTTTTTTTCGGAATCACTGCGAAATGCCTATTTAGTTCAATCAATTGAAACTTAAAGATTTTGTATGAGGATGAAAAAACTGCGTAGAATGCTGTCAACCGCGTGAAAATCGGTTGTTTAAAAATTTTAAAATAGTGTTTTTTAAAACTTGAAGAGCTGAAAAACATCGTTAATGCAATTTTTAGCGCCTAGGTATGGAATTAGCGGGAAGTTACAGAGATGGCGTTCAGAGTCAACCGTTTTCCTAATTTTTTAAGCAGTGTTTATAGTATTTTCAGTTTTTAACATATTCAATTGGCATTTGCTGTGACTGGTCGAGTCGGAATTACCTACATGAAACTGCACAACATGTTCTTAATAACTTACAAAATTCATTATCCTTGGATTGGGCACAAAGCTGCACGAAGTCTAAGGGTGAGCACAGGCCTTTTTCGTATTTTGAGCAGTGCTGTCGCAGAATAGATTGCTCAGCTTTCTGCTCTCTTGAAGTTTTTTGGCCCTTTTTCAATGACATGAACGCGTCCATCTCACTCACTTCCCGTTCTTTAAATTTTTTTAGTTTTTCTAGAAGTTTAATAAAATTTAATATGCTGTATATGTTTTTTTATTTTTTTTTTTTTTTTTTTTATATAGAATATTTAACTTGTCGCTAAGAAAATTGACAATTTTCAAAGGTTTGTGAGTTATTGGTTTTATCATTTTCTTCGATAATCGATTTTTCAATAGATCTGGACGTTTTGAGGTCATTGATACCTTTCCCTTCATAACCGCAGTGATGTCTGTATGCACTGAAAAAAAAGTTTTTTTCCTCCAAGAAAACATTTCCTTATGGTTAAAAAATTGGTATTCTTATAATTAAAATACGAAAGTTTTTTAACTGTGAGAATACCGTTTACTCACTGTTAAAATACTAGCCTTATAATAAAACGTGGTATTTTAATATTAAGAATACCAGTATTTTTATATTAAGAAAACTCGAGTGAAAAATTTAGTATTCTGGGAGGAAAAAAATTTTTTTTTCAGTGTGTCCGTATGTGCGTATGTAAAAAAACTGCGTCGAATGCCAACAAGCACGTGAAAATTTTTTTTTACCTCGACGAACAAAAAGCTTTAACTTTCGGCCCGCTGCGCTAAATGAAGCTGCCTCTTTCTGGCTTAGTCGAGCAAAAAAATAGTATACACTCCACGGGAAGTAAATAAGATAGCCTCAGATCACATGTTTGTTGACCTCGGATTCGCCTCGGCCAACAATTACATGTCATCTGCAACATTTATTACTTTACTTTCCTAGGTGTGTAATACATCATAATTTATTTATCACACTTTAAAAGTTATCGCAGTTAAGAAATTTAAAAATTCGTGTTCTATTAAACTCTATTTAGATTTTTGAGCTCCAAGATCTTAAAAGCATAGAGAAGTTATTTTTATGATCACAGCAAGTTAAACATAACAATAAAATGATATTTTTTACCTCGCAGAGCTAAAAAATTTAGTAATATACGATATTTTGAGCGCTTATAAATGGAATTAGCGGGAAGTTACTACTGTAATTAAGAAATCTATTATGAAATGATTTAATACAATTTCAAAAAATTCAAAAGCATCTAATTTAAATAGTATATGGGTCATTCTCAGTTAAGACGTAAATCGCTTATTGATAATACGCGGCAAGATAAAAAATTTGAAAATTTTATAAAATTTTATAATGTTTCAATCAAAACAATAATTCTAAACGTGTCTGCAAGGCGGTTAGTCAATTTATTAATTTTATCTTGCTATATAAGAAACCAGGGGCGATACTCAATCCAGGGGAGAGACTTGATAAACAGAGTAAGATACTTTGACAAAAAACATAATAATCGAGTTTTTTCAATGAAATATATTGTGAATATATTTATACGTTAAATTAAATAATAATATGCAATCTTTAAGCAATAAAAAAACAATAAAAAAAATTATAGTTTGAAGTTTTCATATCTCCCTTGGCCTTTACAAGACAGGGGAGATATAAACAGGGGAGATACTTTTTAGTAACAAGAACAGAAGTAATGACAAATGTATTTATTGTACGCGATTAACCAAGAAAACTTGCAATCTATACACAAAAACAAGTAAATATACAGATAAATTAAAATTTTTGGATAAATATTGTGCTGACTACAAAGTATAAACTCAACGACATTCGGTCAAGGTCTTTAATTCCCGAGAGTTGATAATGAAATGCCGATTTTACAGGAAAATAAACATTCGAGGGGACGAGACGAAAAATGTGGGGGACAAACTTCAACGTAATTTTTTTGAAGAAAAAAAAAAATATCATGCAATTCTACTCACATGATTACGAGAATTTATTTAATTTATTTTGTTGAAATATATAATTTAAATAATCTATTTGATTTCTAAGCACTTTAAATTACTAATACATAAAGAGAATCAGCCCGGAGACAAGCCAGGGGAGACATGTTTTCTGACTTTGAGATGAAATTGTGACTAAATGAAATGAAATTAAGAAATAAATTTGAGTAACCACTTACATGAGCACGACTTTTAAGAGATAATTACATTTTTTTTAATACATTTTTTTAAAAAAGATGATTTTTCACCGTGGACGTCAAACATACGTCTTAACTGAGAATGGCCCATATAGATTTACATTCAACATGGACATAATAATTTCAAATCATCTTTCTGAATTAGAGTACAATAGTATGATAGTAACTTACGTAAAAACTGTCTGGGTGTTAAGTTTGACCCAAAGTAGGAATTAAGGGTCCTATTTTTAGATTCAGAACCATTATTTGTCCTACGATGGACGTTCCATTGGGACCATTCAGTGGGAGGTCGAGCCTTCAACCATTGTCGCGCAAAATACAAAAAAAATCGATGAAGGCGTAGATAAACCGGTGGATCGTCAATGCAATTAGCAATATCTCTAAAAGTGGGCAGTATATCCTCTGGCTTCAAAAATGCCAATGCCATTATTAATTTTAATGTTGCAAGAACATCTTCATTGATATGGAGTTCTTCAGGGGTTGTATTTTTTTTATTTCTTTTCAAGGCTCCATTTTTTTCGCATTTTTTATTATAGCCTATAAAAAACATTCAAGATTTGTCATATTTGTACTTTTAAAGTAAGTATAACACGTATCTAGGCCAGTAAAGTTGAATATACGAACAAAAACAGTTTCACTGTAAAGAATCGCGCCAATTACACTACTCACAAAAATGAAGGGAATAAAACAAAAATGCAAAGTTTTTTTAGATTTCTGACGGGCTGTATTTCACCGGAAAATGATCGTATCGCGAAAAGAAAAAATGCATTTTAAAGCTCTGAGACTAGTTTTCACATCTTGAAGTAAAAATTTTTTAGGAATTACAGTTTTAACACGATCCGAACAAATAAAGCGAAAAAAAAAATTTCAAACTTGAACATTTCTTTTTTTCGCTGTACGGGCTCGGAAAAATTTTTTCAGACAAAGTGACGTTATGCAACAGATAACCTTTAATTTAATTTGAATTAATTTTTATATTTTTAATAGTAATTAATAATTTATGAAAATGATTGTTAATAAGCTTTAATAATATTGATTACTTCATAATAAGTTTCGATAAATAACAATAAGGAGATGATTCGACGCATGCGCAGTATCTGTGTCAATAATTGGGGTTTAGGTATGTCAATAATTTCATCAATCACTTTTTTAACCTGTCAATAATTGGTGTATCCGGATACTCTATTTAATTATTTAAAATTAATTACTAAAAACATTGCTCGAGACATTACCACAAACAAAATTCAACGATATTAATATTTGATTGTTTAAAAAAAAAGGAAATCATAACTTTGTCTCTTATAGTATCGATAATTGGAGCTTTTACCTTACGACAAGTACGTAGAATAAAAAAATATTTAACTTTTGCATGTTTCCTTACCTGGCAAAAATGAAAGTGACAATTTCGGATTGTCACTTGTGGAATAATTTTTTGCAAAGCATTACGGGTTGCTAGTTCAAAATCGGTGTGGGTTATTGGATTTATTATTTTCAGGAGAGGAAAACAATAATCGACAATGTCCCGAAAGACAGCTTCGTAGGCTTCAGTGGTTTTTCGTTCCATCATAGCATAAATAAGAGGAATTGTCTGGAATAAATTTAATATAAAATGAAAATGTTATTAAACTCCATACAAAATTGAAAGATTACCCTTACTGCAAAACTACCTCTCGGTCCTATCCCCGTTATCGAAAATTGTTTAATTTACATCATTCAGGCGCAAATCTATTAGAAAAAAAATATCCAAAAACATTTCTTTATTTTTAACTTTCCGTTAAAAAAATTGAAAATTTTTCACATATGGGAAGTTATTGATTTCGGTCCGAATTTCGAAAGTCGAGTTTTCATCGAATCTCCACGTTTTCAATTCCCAGGAAGCCATTGTGACTATTCCCGCCGAGGTGTCCGGCCGTATGCATATGTGGATGTATGTTTGTAAATAAATTTTTGTCGTACGGTTTCTACACAAACTAATCAACGGATTGAATTCTACGACACGATATTTAAAACGCCGTATGAAAACTTACATCTCATGAGATTTGACAGTTAATCCGTCAAGCCATTGTGAAGAAATTGAAAAAAAAAGAAAATTTGAAGTTTTCTGTTTTTTTAAAATAACTTTACAGCGTACGGAAAAATGATAATAACACCATGTATACATTTTTTGTGCTTAAAAAACTGCGTTGAATGCATGTTCCAAAATGAAAATCGAACGTCGCATTCAAAAGTTAAACTTGTTTAAAAATTTTTTTAATTTTGTTTTTCGTTTTTTTTATGATATCTTTCAAATTTCTCAACCAATCAATACAAACCTGTACGTACCTATAAAAAACAGATTTTAAGGCGTTTTAAATGCAAACTTAACGAAAAGTTATAGGCTTCGCCTGCGCGATCAACCTATTTTCGGATTATTTCTGTTATAATAACCCCCATTGGTGAATTCCTCAACTACCTGTAACACCCACTACAATAAAAGATATTATATTTGGCAACTATAACCTGATTTAATAATAAAAAAAGTAATCTGAAAACATTTTTTTAGTTTTTTTCTGGAATTATTGAAGCTTATTTCAATTCGCGGAACTACCTCCAAAACCCACCCCATAAGAGTTATTACTGAACATTATATGACCACTTACATAATTTGACTTAAACGCCTGAAAAACCATAAGCTGTCGAAGTTTCAGACTCGATGGCAAAATGTCGAAAGTCGAGTCTAAACAAAATTCTTCGCTTGTACTGTGGTATTTGAAAATTTTCCGTATATAATCCGGGTCATAAAAAATTAGGGATGTTGATCCATCAGTAGAGGAATCAACTACTCGCACGGAAAATTTTCCCCCAGTAAACGATAAAAAATTTTGCCATTGCTCGTCATTCAGTGAGTTGCCGAATTCAAGCAGTGTTTTTGGTGTTGGTGGTAAAACTTCACTGTGAACCTGTCGTAATGTTCGGCTTTTTTGATCGTAGGTACAGGAAAGGTCGGGATATCTAATAGAAAATAATTTGATTGTACATAATTATGTTCTTAGAATCATTAATCGAATATCAGTAATAATTGTATAGTATCATATTCTATACTATAAAATATACGCCGATACACTGTGAAAAATTTAAGTGTAAAGTTTGGACACAGAAACTGTTACACCGTCGTCTAAGTGTGAAATGTCGGTGTAAAATTTTCTGCCTGTGAAATTTTCACTCGCTTACATTTAACACGGTGTAATTTACTGTTTTACAATATTCCGTGATATTATTTATAACTTTACAAATTTAATAACTATTACTAGCATCTTGTAGTCACTATGTGACTGCCGTGAATTGTGAACTATAAAATTTTGCTTTATTATTATTAAATTATGATTTTTCTTAAATTGCACTGTACTTTTTGAACTATTGAAGTTTTTCAAGATATATAAACTCATTCCGATGAGTTTATATCTATAATAAAGAGCTTTCATTTCAGTACCCACATGCATTTTCATATATTTCGTATATATTTTCATATATAAACATATATAAATATATGAAAAAATGATGTAGGTACTGGAATGAAAGGTGTCGATGAGTGTAAAGTCGGAGTGAGCTTATGTCTTTACAAATATCATTTCTTCATAGGATAGCAATGTCGGTATTTAATTATTGATATTTTTAAAGATATAAGCTCATCCTGATGTTACACTCATCAAGACCGTTTATTTCAGTACCCACATGCATTTTGATATATTTTTCATATATAAATATGTATAATATATATAAATATATGCAAAAATGATGTGGGTACTTAAATGAAGGTCTTGATGAGTGTAACATGAGGATGAGCTGATATCTTTGAAAATGTCAATAGTTCACAAGATGCAATCTTTTCTTAATTATGTATCTAGAAATGGAGCATTTTCGAATGCAGCCCAAATACTTCTCATAATAAATTGACTGTTAGTGAAAATGATATGAAACAATGAAAAGGCACAATTCCAAGTCAAAACTTTTCCAACGATTCCAAATTTAACCATAAAAATTTTATTGTAATCTGTAAAATCGCATAATAAAAAAAAAAGTATACTTTTAAATATTTATTTTAAATGTTTACATTTATAATGTAATATTGTAGAAGCCTGAAAGTAAACAATTAAATTATATTAATTAATGAGAAATTTGCAGGAAATACATTTACACGCTGGATGGTGGGAAATTTAGGATTAACACTGTTCAAATGTAACATTACACTTAGTGCGATTGTCACACCGTCTGTGTTAAAAATTTTTACACCGAATCATTTACATCACACCGAGTCCAACAAATTTTTTACAGTGTACATTTAACCGTATATTATTTCGAAAAATTATAAAGTTAACCAGTTCTTACTTTTTTTTAACTTCATCAAACCCATCACGTAAGTTGATGGTGTTTGGGTCTTTTGCAATCTCAATCAGTTCAGCGTGGAAACTTCTTTGACGTACTAAGGTTTTATCTGGTGGGTGGTTGTGTACAACATCGTTTAAAATAAATTTACCGTCAATATTGAAGAAGCCTCCTGCGCCACATTCCTCCAGTCCTTTACTCCTGCGTCGTCGAAGACAATCAATCTGCCTATATCGAGGAAATTTTGTATAAAATTGGGAAGTGCATGACCCTGAATTATTTTAAAATTGTTTTGCACAACTCATGATGCGAAGCATCGTGCATTTCGTGAATGGAAAAATTAAAAAAAAAAAAGTGTTTTTTTTTTACATAACTTCGACATTTCTTTTCGGATCGTTTTTGATGAAATACAATAATTATTTAAGCTGTTAAAACCGCGTCGATCGCCGCCAAGAATGTGAAAATCAGTTGATTGGTTTCAAAGATATTGTTGACGAAATGATTGGGAACGAGTGTTTTGCTATCATTACTCCGACATTTCATTTCGGATAGTTTCTTATGAAATACAATAATTATTTAATCTAGAAAAACCGCGTCGATCGCCGCCAAATGCATGAAAATCGGTTTATTCACTCAAAAGTTATTGTGATTTGAAAATTGAAGAAATTGTGTTTTATTAACTTCTATCAGATTTTTGAGCTCGGAGTGCTCAAAATAACACATAAATTATATTTTCGAGTTCTTCTACGTAATAAATGGAATCTGCAGCGCTTCATTATGGAATTAGCAGGAAGTTGCAGGGATGGCCGTTAGGGTTGACCGGTTTCCTAATTTTTTTTATGAATATTCAATAATTCAATGACCATTATGAGTCGTAAACTTTCTCATTTTCCAAACTTTTTTTTATTTAATGTAATAAATTAGTTAATAAATCAATTTACAAATAGTACAAGTTAAATTTTTACGATAATAGAAACTATGAACTCCATAATTTTAATTGAATTATTAAAAATAACTGCAAATCAAAAGAAAATCAAATATTAAAAAAGAACTTTTGTAGAGTACCTAAGCTTTTCACTTAACGTTTTTTTGTTGAATTGTTAATAATAATTGTCAATAAATATAAAAGTAAATTGTAAAACTCCACTTTTGAAAAGGACTAGAACTGTCTACGTGATGATTTATATTAAATTATTAAACACATTCGTTGTTTGATCGTATGACAAATCGTAAAAGTCGACTGCTAGCCAGGATCCACACTAATTACAAAATAATTTACATATAATTGTTGAAGATAACTGTTAATTAATAAAAAGCTCAGTAGTAAAACTCATGTTTTGACGACGACTTAAAATGGCAACTTTTTTTACATTTTATTATTACATATAATTGTTTAATTTAAAAAAATTCAATAATAAAACCCAGCTTATAGTATGTAACATAAGTATAGACTTGATAATTTATAATTAATCATTAAATATAATTGTTCATTGACAGAAATTAAATATTAAAATCTTTAAGTTTGACAATATCGCGACCTGCCTAGTAGACAATTTTTTATTTAATTATAAAAAAAAAAATTGTACAGTGATGAAAAACTAAATAATAGAAGTAAAGTTCTAACGGGTATTTTAACTAGGATAATTTTAATTTGATTTGTGGTGACAATTGTTAGTTGGAAGAGACTGAATGTTGAAATTATAACGTCTGACAAGAACTTAAACAGCCTACTTCGCTATATTTATTTAAAATAAAAAGTAATTGTTACTTAGTCAAATGTACAAAAAAATCCAACTATTAACAACTACCTAAATTGTATACTCGAGAATTTTAAATATTTTTAAAAGATTATTTTAATAGATGAATACTGAATATTAAAATCTTAGTCAGACAATAACGCGACTTGTAAAGTCGACAAATATTTAAGTATAAAACTAATTGTTCCGTGATGAAGAACTGAACAATAAAAGATAAGATCTCACGAATATATTCACTATAGACTGCATAATTTTGATTTAATTATTGAAAATAATTGGTTATTCATAGAGACTGGATTTGCAATCTTTAAGTCTGACCATAACGCAACCTATCTACTAGACTATTTTTATGTAACTCCAAATAAAAATTGTTAATTATTAAGAACTAAATAGTAAAACTCAATTTATAGCAAGTAACATAACTGTAGACTTGATAATTTATGATTAATAATGAAAAGTAATTGTTAATTGACGGAAATTAAATGTAAAAATCTAAAACTCTGACTATAACGTGACTTGCTAAGTTGACAATTTACATTTAACTATAAAAAGTAATTCTTCAGTGATAAAAAAGTGATTAAAAAATACCAAGTTCTGAATAACATTTTCATAATAGACTGGCAAATTTTAATATAATCATTGAAGATAATTGTTCATTGATATACACTGAATATTGAAATTTTAACATCTGATGGTAACACAACCTGTCTTCACTGTAAAAAATTTCGGTGTAACAGTTGGACTAAGAGGCTTTTACACCGTCGTGTAAGTGTGAAAAGTCGGTGTAAAATTTCATCCGTATGAAATTTTCACTCGTGTAAATTTAACACGGTGTAATTTTTTGTTTTACACTATTCCGTGTTATTATTTATAACTTTGCAAATTTAATAACTATTACGAGTAACCTTACAGTCACTATGTGACTGTCATGACTTGTGAACTATAAAGAAATAAAATGTTGCTTTATTAAATAATAACTTTTGTTAAACTGCACTGTACTTTTTAAACTATTGACGTTTTTGAAAGATATCAGCTCATCCCGATGTTACACTATACCCTGTTGAAAAACTCCAATAAGATCCCATCAAAAGCGTCAAAAGCCACTTAGAAACCAATAAAATTTATGGGTTTCTAGGTGGCTTTTGTCGCTTTTGGTGGGATCCAATTGGAAATTTTAAACAGGGTAATGAAGAGCTTAAATTTGACTACCCACATGCATTTAGATGTAATTTTAATGTATATATATATATATATATATATATATATATTATATATATTAGGGTGTGCCAAAATGTAACTTCCTTGATGGACCTTATAAAATTGGAATTTTCAGTTCCGCTTTTGAAATCAGCTGTGTTTAGGCCTTTCCTAAGATATTTTGGGGTAAGACGATAGATTTTATTTTCATAGAATTTTTTAGCAGGAGGTTTAATTGGGCACTTCCGGCGAAAATTTGAATTTTCAGCGGAAGTGCCCTAACTAAGCTCCAGTTATATATATATATATATATAATATATATATATATATATATATATATATATATATCAAAATGCATGTGGTACTGAAATGAAAGCTCTTGATGAGTGTAACATCGGGATGAGCTTATATCTTTAAAAATGCCAATAGTTCACAAGATACAGGGTGTTTTCTTAATTATTTATCTAGAAATAGAACATTTTCGAATGCAGCTTAAATACTTATCATCATAAATTGACTATTGGTGAAAATGATATGAAACCATGAAAAGGGACAAGTGGAGGTCAAAAATTTTTTAACGATACCAAATTTGAACATAAAAATTTTATTGTACTCCGTAAAATAGTGAAATATAAAAAAAATATACTTTTCAATATTTATTTGTACATGTTTATATTTATAATGAGATATCGTAGAAGCTTGAAAGTAAATAATGAAATAATATTCATCAATGATAAATTTCAGGAAATATATTACACGCTTGATGGTGAAAAATGAAAATTAACACCGTTCAAATTTAACATTACACTTAGGGCGATTTTCACACCGTCCTTGTTAAAAATTGTTACACCGACTCATTTACACCATACTGAGTCCAACAAATTTTTAACAGTGTACGGGACAATTTTATTTAATTATAAAAGTAATTATTAATCAGTAAATAACTGGATAATAAATCAAAGTGTTGACGATTACTTAAACTATTTGTGGAATAATTTTATGACAATTATTCTACATAATTTATTATTCAAAAATAAATGGTTGTCTGTAAAGTCGGTTTACGGACGAGAGTTTTACGTGATAACGTCATAAAGAATCATTGATGAAAAATTGCATACTTTTATGAATTGAATTGAATTATTATTACTAAATTATCTATCATTGTTTTGTATTTAAAAATTAAAAAAATTTCAATATTTAAAAATTATTTTAAGAAAGAAATAATGATTTGATGTATTTGATTTAATTTAACATGAATATTTTAAAACTGGTTAAAAATGTTCAATTTTCAAATATTATTTACAGTTTTTGCAAATTTAATTTAAGCTATTTGTTTAAATATAATCACGAATAATTAGTTATAGAACAATATTCGAACTGCTACCTGTGACGTCACGAAAGAAGAGAGGTATTAAGAGAGATATGTGTCAGAAGCCAACGCTTCGGCTGTGTAGTCCAGTCGGCAGGGAGATTAGGCGGTTTTTTACAACTTCCAATGTGAATGGGGTAATTGCAAATTTTGTTTCTTTAAAATACTGAGAGAAATATGTAGATCATTAAAAAAAAAAAAAAAAAAAATAGCGGAAATTCAATTGTTTAAAAAATAACCATTTTGCCAGTAGCTTTGCATTAAAATATCTCGTAAACTATTGAAAATAAGTCGNAAAACTTATTATGAAGTAATCAATATTATTAAAGCTTATTAACAATCATTTTCATAAAATTAATTACTATTAAAAATATAAAAATTAATTCAAATTAAATTAAAGGTTATCTGTTGCATAACGTCACTTTGTCTGAAAAAATTTTTCCGAGCCCGTACAGCGAAAAAAAGAAATGTTCAAGTTTGAAATTTTTTTTTTCGCTTTATTTGTTCGGATCGTGTTAAAACTGTAATTCCTAAAAAATTTTTACTTCAAGATGTGAAAACTAGTCTCAGAGCTTTAAAATGCATTTTTTCTTTTCGCGATACGATCATTTTCCGGTGAAATACAGCCCGTCAGAAATCTAAAAAAACTTTGCATTTTTGTTTTATTCCCTTCATTTTGTGAGTAGTGTAATTGGCGCGATTCTTTACAGTGAAACTGTTTTTGTTCGTATATTCAACTTTACTGGCCTAGATACGTGTTATACTTACTTTAAAAGTACAAATATGACAAATCTTGAATGTTTTTTATAGGCTATAATAAAAAATGCGAAAAAAAATGGAGCCTTGAAAAGAAATAAAAAAAATACAACCCCTGAAGAACTCCATATCAATGAAGATGTTCTTGCAACATTAAAATTAATAATGGCATTGGCATTTTTGAAGCCAGAGGATATACTGCCCACTTTTAGAGATATTGCTAATTGCATTGACGATCCACCGGTTTATCTACGCCTTCATCGATTTTTTTTGTATTTTGCGCGACAATGGTTGAAGGCTCGACCTCCCACTGAATGGTCCCAATGGAACGTCCATCGTAGGACAAATAATGGTTCTGAATCTAAAAATAGGACCCTTAATTCCTACTTTGGGTCAAACTTAACACCCAGACAGTTTTTACGTAAGTTACTATCATACTATTGTACTCTAATTCAGAAAGATGATTTGAAATTATTATGTCCATGTTGAATGTAAATCTATATGGGCCATTCTCAGTTAAGACGTATGTTTGACGTCCACGGTGAAAAATCATCTTTTTTAAAAAAATGTATTAAAAAAAATGTAATTATCTCTTAAAAGTCGTGCTCATGTAAGTGGTTACTCAAATTTATTTCTTAATTTCATTTCATTTAGTCACAATTTCATCTCAAAGTCAGAAAACATGTCTCCCCTGGCTTGTCTCCGGGCTGATTCTCTTTATGTATTAGTAATTTAAAGTGCTTAGAAATCAAATAGATTATTTAAATTATATATTTCAACAAAATAAATTAAATAAATTCTCGTAATCATGTGAGTAGAATTGCATGATATTTTTTTTTTCTTCAAAAAAATTACGTTGAAGTTTGTCCCCCACATTTTTCGTCTCGTCCCCTCGAATGTTTATTTTCCTGTAAAATCGGCATTTCATTATCAACTCTCGGGAATTAAAGACCTTGACCGAATGTCGTTGAGTTTATACTTTGTAGTCAGCACAATATTTATCCAAAAATTTTAATTTATCTGTATATTTACTTGTTTTGTGTATAGATTGCAAGTTTTCTTGGTTAATCGCGTACAATAAATACATTTGTCATTACTTCTGTTCTTGTTACTAAAAAGTATCTCCCCTGTTTATATCTCCCCTGTCTTGTAAAGGCCAAGGGAGATATGAAAACTTCAAACTATAATTTTTTTTATTGTTTTTTTATTGCTTAAAGATTGCATATTATTATTTAATTTAACGTATAAATATATTCACAATATATTTCATTGAAAAAACTCGATTATTATGTTTTTTGTCAAAGTATCTTACTCTGTTTATCAAGTCTCTCCCCTGGATTGAGTATCGCCCCTGGTTTCTTATATAGCAAGATAAAATTAATAAATTGACTAACCGCCTTGCAGACACGTTTAGAATTATTGTTTTGATTGAAACATTATAAAATTTTCAAATTTTTTATCTTGCCGCGTATTATCAATAAGCGATTTACGTCTTAACTGAGAATGACCCATATACTATTTAAATTAGATGCTTTTGAATTTTTTGAATTAAATCATTTCATTATTGTATTAAATCATTTCATAATAGATTTCTTAATTACAGTAGTAACTTCCCGCTAATTCCATTTATAAGCGCTCAAAATATCGTATATTACTAAATTTTTTAGCTCTGCGAGGTAAAAAATATCATTTTATTGTTATGTTTAACTTGCTGTGATCATAAAAATAACTTCTCTATGCTTTTAAGATCTTGGAGCTCAAAAATCTAAATAGAGTTTAATAGAACACGAATTTTTAAATTTCTTAACTGCGATAACTTTTAAAGTGTGATAAATAAATTATGATGTATTACACACCTAGGAAAGTAAAGTAATAAATGTTGCAGATGACATGTAATTGTTGGCCGAGGCGAATCCGAGGTCAACAAACATGTGATCTGAGGCTATCTTATTTACTTCCCGTGGAGTGTATACTATTTTTTTGCTCGACTAAGCCAGAAAGAGGCAGCTTCATTTAGCGCAGCGGGCCGAAAGTTAAAGCTTTTTGTTCGTCGAGGTAAAAAAAAATTTTCACGTGCTTGTTGGCATTCGACGCAGTTTTTTTACATACGCACATACGGACACACTGAAAAAAAAATTTTTTTCCTCCCAGAATACTAAATTTTTCACTCGAGTTTTCTTAATATAAAAATACTGGTATTCTTAATATTAAAATACCACGTTTTTATAAGGCTAGTATTTTAACAGTGAGTAAACGGTATTCTCACAGTTAAAAAACTTTCGTATTTTAATTATAAGAATACCAATTTTTTAACCATAAGGAAATGTTTTCTTGGAGGAAAAAAACTTTTTTTTCAGTGCATACAGACATCACTGCGGTTATGAAGGGAAAGGTATCAATGACCTCAAAACGTCCAGATCTATTGAAAAATCGATTATCGAAGAAAATGATAAAACCAATAACTCACAAACCTTTGAAAATTGTCAATTTTCTTAGCGACAAGTTAAATATTCTATATAAAAAAAAAAAAAAAAAAAATAAAAAAACATATACAGCATATTAAATTTTATTAAACTTCTAGAAAAACTAAAAAAATTTAAAGAACGGGAAGTGAGTGAGATGGACGCGTTCATGTCATTGAAAAAGGGCCAAAAAACTTCAAGAGAGCAGAAAGCTGAGCAATCTATTCTGCGACAGCACTGCTCAAAATACGAAAAAGGCCTGTGCTCACCCTTAGACTTCGTGCAGCTTTGTGCCCAATCCAAGGATAATGAATTTTGTAAGTTATTAAGAACATGTTGTGCAGTTTCATGTAGGTAATTCCGACTCGACCAGTCACAGCAAATGCCAATTGAATATGTTAAAAACTGAAAATACTATAAACACTGCTTAAAAAATTAGGAAAACGGTTGACTCTGAACGCCATCTCTGTAACTTCCCGCTAATTCCATACCTAGGCGCTAAAAATTGCATTAACGATGTTTTTCAGCTCTTCAAGTTTTAAAAAACACTATTTTAAAATTTTTAAACAACCGATTTTCACGCGGTTGACAGCATTCTACGCAGTTTTTTCATCCTCATACAAAATCTTTAAGTTTCAATTGATTGAACTAAATAGGCATTTCGCAGTGATTCCGAAAAAAAACTTTTTTCGGTGTTTCTTCGTTCACGATACTTCTCAAAGGAATGGACCGATTTTAACTGACTTGGCGGCGATCGAGGTCGTTTTTCAATTTTAAAAGCTGATTACTTTTTAAAATCGATTGGTAAAGCCGTTGAAAAGTTATTCGAAAACAATATTTGACAAAATTTTTTTCTTAACTTTTTTCAGATTTCTCAAAATCGATCGGTTCGAATCGGTACAAATTGTATTCAAAATTTCAGTTTGCACAATCACTTTTTAGTGGCGCCAACCGCGATGAAATCGGTCGAACCCTTCAAAGTTATAAACGGTTCACATATTCACACACACACACACACACACACGCGCGCGCGCGCGCGTGTGTGTGTGTGTGTGTGTTTAGGACCTCACAACGTCGAGATTTAATGAAAAATCTATTTTCATACAATTAGGTGAAACCAATAACTTCTCGATTTTTAGAAAATGATTGATTTTTATAGCGGGATGTTATAAGAACTTTATTTATCACTCTTTTATCAGAAGAAAATAATGGTTAAAAAAATTGATTCCTCAGGGATAAACCACACAATACAAAAAGAAAAAAAAAAAGAAGAGCTTGGACAAAAGTTAAATTGATAAGAGTATGGAAAGGAGAAGGAAAAGACGAGTATGAAATGATAAACGCAACAAAAAGCGGATACACGGACGACCAAGGAGGAGATGAATGTACGGACGACGAAGGAGAATACAGCAGTACAGATGGAGAAGAAAGCCATGAAGAGAGTGAAGGAGGGAAAGAAGGAATCGCAACAGAAAAAGTAATAAAAAAAATATTAAAAAGCAAATAATTTTCAATATACATAATCATGAAAATTAATTTTTTATAAAAAAAATTCTACATTTTTCGGTGATTTTCAACGAGCTGTAACTCAGAGGAAAATGATCGTATAGCAAAAAAAAAAACAAATTGTACCTCTAAGTGTCTAGTTTTCAAATACGACCATGAAAATATTTTATCATTAAATATCATATCATTGGGCCCGGAGAAATTGTAAGGAAACAAAACAAAAAGGATTTTCCAATTTTTTTCTCCCGGAAAAAAATATCGACGGGCTTTAAACCATTTTTTTCATTGTTTCACTCAAAACTTTTTTTAGAAAATTTAATACCCTTTAATTCGACGTAATAAACAAGTCTGTATGATGATTTGCCGCCGAGTTATCGTCAATGAAAGCAAAAAAGTTCTGTTTCATTTTGATAATCAATAATTCTAAAAATAATGATCGTATAGGAAATCGGAGGAGGGTTTTGAAAACTACACAATATTGTGTATGAGATGCTGTGAATGGCTTCTGACAAAAAATTTTCTTACAATCAACAACTTTGACTGAAAAAATAAACAAAAATTAGCATAATTGAAGATATTATGATAAGTTGGTTTTACTTTGGATGCAATAGATAAACGCAGGACATCGTCGGTAATTTTCAACCTTACAGTGTCCTCTAATATCCCTGAAAAATTAAAAGCGCTGCAATTGTTTTATCATAGTTTCCCAAACTTTAAATTTTTTCTTTTGCAAACATCACCATGATGATTAATTTTTCGATTTTTATTCAATTTATTAATGAAAAAAAAATTTTTTTCTCAAACATCTTTCTTTTTTCCTTGAAAAAGATTGATTTTTTAAAAAATTTGAAAGAAAAAAAAAATTTTTTATTTTATTTATTTTCTATAAAATGAAGTTTTTTTTAAATTTTATTTTTTTTTATTTCATTTTTGTGATGTCTGCATAGAGCTGCATTTTTTAACAAAAACTAATTTGATTTTTTCTTGCAACAGATAAACACAAACACACACGCGCTCGCGTGCGCAGATATGTTAGGAGCATAAATGTGACGGAACTACCTCTACATGATACACATTAGGTAACGCTTATGCCGGCGATAAGATGGCAGTCGAAAAACTCGAGAAATTTTTTGAAAAAATCATACAATACAAATTTTTCATTGTCGTATCTTAAAACTATACACTTGGAACTATAATTTGCCTTTTTTTGCTGTCCTATACATCATTATTTCCACGGTTATTGATTATCAAAATGAAATAGAACTTTCTTGCTTTCATTGACGATAACTCCGCGGCTAATTATCATACAGGCTTACTCATTAGGTCAAATTAAAGGGCATTAAATTTTCAAAGATGTTTTGAGTGAAACGATGGAAAAAATTTTTTCAAGCCAGTAGAAATTTTTTTTGTGGAGAAAACATTTGGAAAATTTTTTTTTCCTTAGGATTTACCTGGGCCCAATCATAGAATAAAAAATTTTAATAGTCGTATCTTTAAACTAGACACTTGCAACTACAATTAGCTTTTTTTTTTTTGCTGTACGACCATTTTCCTCGGAGTTACAGCTCGTTGAAAATCACCCAAAAATTTAGAGTTTTTTTATATCCCTTCATTTTTCTGACTAGTGTATTACATTCTTTTAAGTACTACCTCTGACAAAAATTCATCAATTTTAATCCTCTATTTTTTGCAGGAAGATGATGAGAACTTGTCGGAGACATTGACGGAAGCAACAACAAGCGAATTGCAACAGTCGACACGAGGTCGACCAGTGATGAGAAAAATTGAAATTGTAAAAAATAATATAAGAATGATTATACCAAGTGGAAAAACAAAATAAAAAACGAATGATTATACCAAGTTGAAAAACAAAAAAAAAACTCATAACTTAATAATATATTTTAACATACCTTATGACGTCTCTGGGTCTTAGTTTTTAAATATTAGCCAACTTATCAACTTTTTTAGGTACATTTCTTTAGAAATCTATCTGTTGTAGCTGATCTCATGTAATTATTAAAAAATCTCGCCATACTATGTTTCATTTCATCAAGTGAAGTCGATAAATGGCATTAGCTCAAAAGTTTATGCATGTATTTATATGTATTTATGTATATATATTAGGGGTATGCGAATATTCGAATTTACGAATTATTCGATTCGAATTTCGAATGGAATATTCAAATAAGTCGAATAGTTCCAATAATTCCAATAGTTTCAATAAATCGAATAATTGCAATGGTTCAAATAATTGAAACAGTAATTTTATATTGATAAACTAACTAATGTCTGTGTAAAAATTGATTCGATTTATTTTCTTTGACTAAATGAAATTTCCATAATTACTTGATAGTAAAATCTGCTTATTATTTGTTCTAAATATTTCTTGCTGTATTCGGACCCCCACCTCCAGGCACCTCGACATTTGGACATTTCTCTGGGAAAATTCGATTTTTTTACCAACCCTGATTCAGAAAGAGGATTTCAAATGATTACCTTCATTTTAATTGTATGTAGTGTTAAAATCCGATGCTTTTAAATCATTTCAAATCATTTAAAATAAGATTTCTTAATCAGGGAAATGAGATCTATGCTACGATGGATCCGACATTGAAGGAGTGTAAATATAGACTACATTTGCAAATTCTACAGCTTTATCTCTATTAAGATTATTTAAATTAATGTATTTTTGTGTAAACTTCAAGAAATTAAGTCTATAGCTATATTATATAGCCCACACGAATTTTTAATTTATAAGCGGTCTTCGTGCGCTAGGAGAGGGGACTACTGTTCCAGTAATCGATAAAGAAGAGTATTCTTATCGATTACCGTGAGCTTAGTGCTGCTCCGATTGTACTGGCATGGGTTTTTCTGTGTTTCCCCCCCTCCCCCATGTAACTATTCCAAGAGCCTAGGAAGAGGTGAGGGATAGGGCAAATGCAGTACAAAAAGTACAAGTCGGTCCACAGACGCAAAAAACCAGTAGGAGAAGCAGAGGACCACTGCAGTGGGGGTGAATAGGATAAAAAATAATAAGAAGGGATGTAGTCTCCCGCTTCCAAGCCAACAGGCTAAAGCGTGAAAACATAATAAAAAGAAAAAAAATTAGGAAAACGGTTGACCCTGAAGGCCATCCTGGCAACTTCCCGCTAATCCCATATCTAAGCGCTGATAATCACACTTATTACTTTTTTGAGCTCTTCGAGCTCAAAAATATAATTTTTATGTCATTTTGAGCTCTCCGAGCTCAAACATCTTATCAAAGTTCGATAAAACACGATTTTTTTAATTTTCAAACTGCTGTAACTTTTGAATAAATCAACCGACTTTCATGTGGTTGGCGGCGATCGATGTAGTTTTTTGAGCTCTATGTAAAAGTTCAGAACAAAAAAATTGATCTGATAAAACATTTCGGAGTAATTACAAAAAAAAACTTTTTTCGATTTTTTTCGACAACGATATCTCACGAACGCATCAACCGATTCGGACGAATTTGGTGGCAATCGATGCGGGTTTTCAACGTGAAGAGCTGATTAGTTTTCGAGTTCGATCGGTTAAGCCAATTCGGAGATATTTTGAAAAAATGAAAAAAAAAAAACAACTTTTTTTTCCACTTTTTTTGCAATTTCTCGGAATCTACCGGTCCGAATCGGTTCCAACTTATAGGAAATCTAAGTTTGGCAAAGCCCTTTTGAATGAAACACAACCGCGATGAAATCGGTCGAGCTGTTCAGAAGTTATAAGAGGTTTACATGCACACACACACACACACACACACACACACACACACACACACACACACACACACACACACACACACACACACACACACACACACACACACACACACACACACATACATACAGACATATAGACACCATCGCGGAAATAGTCAGGAAAGCTTCCTAGGGCCTCAAAACGTCGAGATCTGATGAAAGCTCGATTTTCGAAAAACGGGGTGAAAACAATAACTTCCCGATTTTTGAAAATTTTCAATTTTCTTAGCGGGAAGTTAAAAATTTGTTTCGTTAACGATAACTCACGAATGAATCAACCGATTTTTAACGACTTAGCGGCGATCGACGTAGTTTTTTAATGTTAAGGACGTTAGGCCCAAAAAGCAAAAATTCAAGAAATCTCCCAAACTCCGTATAGCAGTATTTAAATACATAATACATACGCTGTTAAAATTTAGAGATGATTTACCACGTCTAACCGAAGATAATTGCAATTGAAAATGACATTTTTACATAGACGGTATGGGAAAAGAGAGAGAAAACCGTAAAGTTTTATTATTTTTGTATTGAAGAAATATTAAGAATTTCATGAAAAACTAATATTACTTAGATTAATACATGTATAATTACTCTACAAAATTCTGGAATTCTTTACTACATAGTTTTTGAGAAATCATTGATAAACTAGTAAAGTAAACAAATAAAGTCATGCGTGGAAGTAAGTGAGTAATAGCCCGTAAGAGAGGCGACACTAGCGAAGGAAAAAGACAGCAGTAGCATAAACTATAGGTTGGGAAAGAACTACCTTAAGAGCTGATTAGTTTTTCAAATCAATCGGAAAAGCCTTTCAAAAGTTATTTAAAAAAAAACACATTTCCACAAATTTTTAATTTCCCGCTGAGAAAATCCGTATATATGTATGTATAAATGTGTGTGTGTGTGTGTGTGTGTGTGTGTGTGTGTGTGTGTGTGTGTGTGTGTGTGTGTGTGTGTGTGTGTGTGTGTGTGTGTGTGTGTGTGTGTGTGTGTGTGTGTGTGTGTGTGTGTGTGTGTGTGTGTGTGTGGTGTGTGTGTTGTGTGTGTGTGTGTGTGTGTGTGTGTGTGTGTGTGTGGTGTGTGTGTGTGATTGTATCGAACCTCTCATGAGTTCAAATAGGTTCGACCTATTTTATCGCGGTTGGCGCCAGTCAAAAGATATTAACCAAACTTACAATTTATAATACAATTTGTACCAATTTGTACCAGTATATTTTGAGAAATTTGAAAAAAAGTAAGAAACAAAAGTTTTTGAAATGTACTTTTTTTTTTAATAACGTTGAAATAGCTTTATGGAACAATTTAAAAACTCTTAACATCAAAAAGCCACGTCGATCGCCACCAAACCGGTAAAAATTGGTTGATTCGTTTGTGAGTGATCGTTGACGAAAACAATAAAAAAAAGTTATTTTTCCGAATAACACTGGAATTCCCACTCGGATCTATTGGTCATCAGAACTTTATCATACAATCAAAAAAACTGCGTTGAATGCCATCGACCGCGTGAATATCGATTCATTCATTCAATAGTATATTACACCCCTTGGGAAGGAAAAGAAGGAAAGCTCCAGATCACATGTAATTGTTGGCCGAGGCGAAGCCGAGGTCGACAAACATGTGATCTGAGGTTTTTTTTTTTACTTTCGAAGGGCTGTATACTATTTTTCTCTTCGACGGAGGCGGAAAGCGGCATTTTCGTTAAGCGCAGCGGGAGGAAAATTGACGCTTTCCGCCCGGAGAAGTGAAACATTTAATGCGGTTTGAAAATACAAAAAATGTTATTTTATCAAGTCTCTAGCAGACTTTTCAGCTCGGATTGTATTTTTTGATATAGACTTGAAATTAAATTGGGTATTGTTTTGACTTGCACAGATTCCAAATTCCATCGGATTGGCCTGTACCTTTCTCCATGTGATTATTCTAGGTAATATTCATTGCAACTTTCAATGTGAAATCACTATAACATTTCCGTGGCCTTCCTCCAAAAATAAGTAATAATTAACATGAAAAAAAAATTTTAAGAAAAAATAAGAATTGAAAGTTGCAGTTAAAGTAATTGCAGGTTTCATAAGTGAAGTTGAAATTGGTTAAGCTCAAAGTGCGACAAATTTTGCTGTTATCCAGGATTTTATCAAATTTTATATCTGTAGGAACTGTATTTGATGTAAATTTTTTTACAATTATTACTCCCGCACTCCTATATTGGGGAGGAATCTCGTAAGATACTATTTCAGATGATTTCTACATTAGAAAAGAAAAGGTCCAACAAAAGTTTGAGTCTATAGAAACTATTGTTTGAAAATGAGATATTTTCATTGTTCACGCCCCCACAATTCTTTTTTTGGTTAGAATTCGAGAAAATCAATTCTCGGCTGAACTCGATAATATACACTAAGATTCGCACTAAATTTGGAGACTGTAGAAATTACTGTTTGGGAATTAAAATTTTAGATTTTAACATTCACCCCCCCAATCACTATCAAAAGTAAAATTGTTTGAAATCAGTTTTGAGATGATCTTCTCATAACAAATAAAAGATTCCTATGAAATTTACAGCTTTTAGAAGCTATATTTAAGAACTTAAGATGTTCTATTGTTAATATCCGACCCCGCAGTCCTTGTTAGGTTGGTTCGTCATAAAATCCGCTTTTAGATCATTTATATCTCACATATAGCAGATTCTTACTAAATTTAGAGCGTATAGGAGCTACACCTCAGAGATTCAAAATTTTTATTGTTAACACCCACCACCGCAACCCCCGTGGCGTGAGCTATCGTAAAATTTGTTCATAAATTATTTTTGCACTTACACAAAATTCCTACCAAATTTGGAGTCGGTAAAAGCTGTAGTTTGAAAATTGAAAATTTTCATTATTAATACCCACAAAAAAATTCTGGCAAAGTTTTAGAGTTGTAAAAGCTATAGTGGATTGGAAAATACAAATTTTTTAAGTATTTAACACCCCCGCACAGCCCTCTGAGGGTGGAATATCATAAAGTAAGTTTTTGCTTAATTCAAATATGCCGAAAAAAATATTCTCGCTAAGTTTCAAACTTCTAAAAACTATAGATTGGAAGATACAAAATTCTAAAATTTTTGACGCCCCCGCACAACTCTCTAGGGTGGAATATCATAAATTAGTTCTTAGTAAATTCAAACATGAGAAAATAAATATTCTGGCCAAATTTCAGAGTTCTAAAAGCTATAGATTGGAAAAAACAAATTTATTTTTAATTTTTAACGCCCTCGCACAGCCCTCTGGGAGTGGAATATCATGAAATTAATTGTTAAAAAACTAATACATGCCAAAAAAAATGTTTTCGTTAAGTTTGACCGTTCTAACAGCTATAGATTGAAGAATAAAAATTTTTTTTCAATTTTTAACGCCCCCGCACAGTCCTCAGGGGGTGAAATATAATAAAATTAGTTTTTTTGTGAATTCAAATATGCCGCAAAGAATATCCTGACTGCTTTATACCTATAAGAGCTATAGTTTTAAAATGTGAATTTTTTTTAATTAACGCCCCCGCAACCCCTCTTGAAAGTAGAATTTCGTAAAAACCGTTCTTAGCTAACCTCTATTCGGTGAAAGAATATTCCTACCAAATTTCAAGGATTTAGGTCTTAAGGTTCCAGAGATGTCGTGATGAGTAACTATATACGTGGAAAACTAATAATATATATATATATATATATATATATATATATATATAATATATATATATATATATATATATATATAATGGCTTTTTCGCTGCGCTGGCGTCGGCAGCGCCGAAGAGGTCCACCTAAATGTTTGGCCTACCTGGTTCGTTGATGGTTGGGCGCCAGGAACTTTCGTTCCACGGTTCGTTGGTTCACGTGGATCGTCGTTGGGCGGCGGGTCGAGGCCGAAGAGATTCAAAGGTATTTACGAAGCGTACGAGGAAATCGGTTCGGGGAATAATTAAAATTAGGGAAAAAAAAAATTGAAGTAATTTATACTGATACAATAACGAGTCAATTATTTATTTAACAATTCATGAAGTCGAATAACATTCGCAGGTTCAATCCCCAAAAAAAATTAACAAGAGAACGAATAAGATCGATACAAAAAAAAATATCGTATAAATATTTTATCGTTACATGAATTTCACGAAATCGCCAAAATAACAGCCAATCGGAATTTGGCCACAGGCAATCGCACAAGAAAGCAAATCTAATTTCGTTCACGCAAGTCACTAAAATCCAGTCGACAGTAGTTTCGCAGGGAACAAACGAAATTAACAACAAAAAAAATAATTCATAAAATATAATTATCTCGCTTGTTCGTCTAAACAATTGTTTCGAATTAATTAATCAAGACCAATATTTATTCGCCGTGTTCGCTTAGCAACAATTTACGAATGTTTAACAAAAGACAATCATTTAGTTCACCGGGTTCGATTAACAACAATTGGCGAGCCTATTAACAAAGAAAAATTACGCCGGTTTCGAGTAACAGTAAAATTGCGAATAAAAAAAAACTTGTTTATTTAACAATAAAAAAAATTAGTCACTTCGTCGGTTTCGATCAACAGCAAAAAAAAATTAACTAATCAATAGTTTATCTGGGATCGCTGTTACCCGTCGAGTAATTCGCGGGAACAAAGCTCGAGGTGTGACAAAATTTTTCAACAGTACACTCCAGCTCAAACAACTATACACAATGTCATTAACTACTTATTACAATAGAGTTTGGCACCGGGTACCTGGCTGACGTCACCGAAGCCGGAATTTAACAACGCGATTGTTGAATTCCGGTACACAATTAATTTCGGACTCAATTCCGAAGTCGTGAGCAAATATTAATTAAATTAAAAAAACTTTTAATAAGATTATCGATGATAATCTACGTTAATCGCGATTCGTGGTGAAGTCACCCAGGTAAATTAACAACTGCGACCGCACTTACCCCACTCAGTCGACCTCTCGGTATGGGTTTCAATTCAACAACAAAAATCCGATGTCGGCGGTGCTGATGAACGTGATTCCTCGACGATGGTCTTTCCCCGGGAACGGCGAGATCGAACGTTACAAATGTGATTGTCGTCCTTGACTCTCGTACAACACTCTCTTCCGTATTCACTGAATTATACTTCGACAACAAAACGGCGAAACTTCTACGAACAATTTTCCGTGTCGATTTTTCAAGTAAATATAGCAATACTTTTCCTCGACACAACAACAAAAAAAAAACCATTAAATTTTTCAATAGCGATAGCAAAAAATATTGCGTTTTAATTCATTAATTTTTCATTTTTTTATTTCCCACGTGGCATATAAGCGTTCGGTCAGAATTGTACTGGCTTTTCCGTTTTCCTTTTGCCAACACGTGGTCTTTCCTTCAGCACCGCTAATGAGCTGCGCGTCCAATCAGCCGTCGTACGATAAATAGCTGTGATCGATGATTGGTCGATTTACCAATTTAGTTCGAAATTCGGCGTTCAGGTGGAGCCTCGACGTGTCTCCCGCCGTTTCAACTTCCAGTCGTTCGTGGAGTCCGATTCCGTGCCTTGCTAGTCCCTTGCTGCTCCTCCCAGATGTCTCCTCGGTCGTTGATATCGACTGAAATGCGGGTTCGCCCGGTCGCTTTCCCCATTCATACTATATCACTCACTCTATATCCGATACATTAAATTTAGTTCGGACGCATCCATTCCTCATTATTACTAATTGGCGCGGTTCGGCTTAAATTTTTACCTCGAGCTTTGTTTTATGACCGGGACCACTTGGGGCGACACAGTCGCGTCGAATCTTAGCATTTCATCAGCTTGGCCAACACAAAAAGGCTAAATAATACCAAAAAAAAATATTCTCTAGTCGGATTCTAGGTGGGAAATTTCCCACGTCACAATATATATATATATATATATATATATATATATATATATATATTGTTACGGAGTACATCTTTAAAAATCTATTTGTTGTAGTCGGTCTGATATTATTATTTCTAAAAATATAATAAGAATTAAATTTAAGGACATTATTGTCATTTAATACAATGTTTTTTGCAATATCCAAACAATGAATCTGCTTATCTATGTCGGGTATGATGAAATGCCGCTTTTTTTTTTCACTTTAAGGACTTTTCAGTAACTAAAGTTTATTTTTTAATGACGGCAGCACCCAATTCCGTCTATTGCTAACCTAAATACCAAAGTAAAACAATAATCTCGTAAAGACCCAGCGCAGTCTGCTGGTGGAACGTGAGGGACCTAACCGGGTTGATAGTTGAACCCAAGGCAGAATATTTGACTTCTCAGAGACGAAATGTATAGAAATTGATCGGAAAATCTACAAATTTTCATATCAGGTGCTCCGCAGAAAATGAAAATCGTTTATCATCAACAGCCTTACCTAAGTAAGTTTATGGAAAGCCTAAGCACTAGAAATAAGCAATAATTCCGTGAAGAATCCAGCTCGGCCATCTATGAAGACATAACGAACATAAGCTGGTTTATCATTAAAAATAAGGCAATAGACTCAGCTCTCCCGAGACAATATAAATGGAAATGAACTCGGAAATCAACGATTTTAAATTTGTGGTGTTCCCTAGTGACCGGAGTTTATTTATCATCGACGGCCGTACCTAATTCCTGTGGTGACAAGCCTAAACTAAAGGAAAAGACAATAATTTCCTGAAGAATGTAGCCCGGTTAGCTAGTACAGCGAAAGGATTATGAGTTGGTTGTTAAATTAATCGAAAACCAGAGATTAGGCTCTCCCGGGACTATATATATGAAAATGAACTTGGAAATCAACGATTTTAAATTTGTGGTGTTCCCTAGTGACCGGAGTTTATTTATCATCGACGGCCGTACCTAATTCCTGTGGTGACAAGCCTAAACTAAAGGAAAAGACAATAATTCCCTGAAGAATGTAGCCCGGTTAGCTAGTACAGCGAAAGGATTATGAGTTGGTTGTTAAATTAATCGAAAACCAGAGATTAGGCTCTCCCGGGACTATATATATGAAAATGAACTTGGAAATCAACGATTTTAAATTTCTGGTGTTCCCTAGTGACCGGAGTTTATTTATCATCGACGGCCGTACCTAATTCCTGTGGTGACAAGCCTAAACTAAAGGAAAAGACAATAATTCCCTGAAGAATGTAGCCCGGTTAGCTAGTACAGCGAAAGGATTATGAGTTGGTTGTTAAATTAATCGAAAACCAGAGATTAGGCTCTCCCGGGACTATATATATGAAAATGAACTTGGAAATCAACGATTTTAAATTTGTGGTGTTCCCTAGTGACCGGAGTTTATTTATCATCGACGGCCGTACCTAATTCCTGTGGTGACAAGCCTAAACTAAAGGAAAAGACAATAATTTCCTGAAGAATGTAGCCCGGTTAGCTAGTACAGCGAAAGGATTATGAGTTGGTTGTTAAATTAATCGAAAACCAGAGATTAGGCTCTCCCGGGACTATATATATGAAAATGAACTTGGAAATCAACGATTTTAAATTTCTGGTGTTCCCTAGTGACCGGAGTTTATTAATCATCGACGGCCGTACCTAATTCCTGGGGTGACAAGCCTAAACTAAAGGAAAAGACAATAATTTCCTGAAGAATGTAGCCCGGTTAGCTAGTACAGCGAAAGGATTATGGGTTGGTTGTTAAATTAATCGAAAACCAGAGATTAGGCTCTCCCGGGACTATATATATGAAAATGAACTTGGAAATCAACGATTTTAAATTTGTGGTGTTTCCTAGTGACCGGAGTTTATTCATCATCGACGGCCGTACCTAATTCCTGTGGTGACAAGCTTAAACAGTAGGAAAAGACAATAATCCCCCGAAGAATATGGTGTGGTTAACTGGTACCACCAATGGAACATCAGTTGGATGATAATAAAACCGAAGGCACTAAATTCGTTTCTCTCGGTACTAAATATGTAAAAATTTACTAAAACCGAGTTCATTTTTCCCAGCCATTGTCTGATTATTTATGTAGTTGCTCCTCCCAAATGCTCGTATTGATGTTTTTCGTCATCGGGAATACCCAAGAGGGATCTCTACAACCATCAAGGTTTCAGTACAATTAAAACATCCAGAAGAATATTGTAAAAAAAATTCCGAGCCCTCCCAGGGTATCTTGGTTGTAACATACTTCGACGGCAATATATGATTTCTTATTTCAGAGCCTATAAAAATTATATATAGCAATTTTTCCCTGTAGAAAGTTGCGAGGTGTTCTTATTTAACTCCCAGGGTGTCTAATCTTCTCGATTAAAACGCAAACAACCACTCAACCAACTGAGTCTTAATATTCATCAATAATTCCTTACATTTACAATAGACGTATATTTATTCTATTTAATATTGACATTAATTTCGATTATTGTAGTTTCCTCCGGTCTTCGCTTCCTTTACATGAGCCCCAGACGTGTTGCAACTGCCGGATAATTTTTTTCTGTACTTTTATCGTCCTCTCGCCATCTACATGTAATTTTGGTTACTTTATTATTTTTAGTTTTTATTTTAAACGCTAGATGTCGCTATGTTATTTTTCTCTGGGGGACAGTCGCCGCTGGGGGACATTCGCAGGCAGTCTACATAACTATATGTAAGGAAGTTTGTGGTTATATATAATTATATATAATGATACATAGTTTATATACGCTACTGGTAAAAATTAAAGGTCCTAAAAAATTTCCGAAACTTTCGATGATTTTCGACAGGCTGTATTCAAGTAAAAAATGGTCGTATCGATAATCGGAAAATTTCGGAAATTTTTTAGAACATCAAATTTTTTCCAGCAGTGTATAATTATACATAATTTTTTTTACCCCCGCGGGCGGAGAAAATTAAATAATTAAAAAAATTATCGAGTTGTGGTAAGATTTTCAATTTTCGTAGCGGGAAGTCAAAAAATTTTACTTACACATTATCAGGATTTTCTTTATGAGAATTTTTCTTGGTCCCTTTAATGCAGTGGAAAACGGCCTCATACAAGTTGTTACTTGAACCAACAACCTCCTTTCCTCGCCTCTTGTCAACAGCCGACAGAGTTCTCGTATCGTATGAAACGAAGACATGGTCAGTCTTCTTTTCATACTCATCGAGATCCCGATGAAACTTCAGCTGATCTGCTGGATACTCTTTTCCAACTTGGAAAATCTTTGACATTTCCACGACAGCTGAAACATTTATTAATATCGTTATAAACAATAAAACACACTAGTCTCAAAAATAATGGGATAAAAAATAATTCCAAATTTTTGGGTGATTTTCAACAGGCTATAACTCGGAAAAAAATGGTCGTATGGCAAAAAAAAAGCAAATCTTAGCTCTAGGTGTCTAGTTTTTGGATCTGGCCATGAAAAATTCAATATACGGTTTCGGAGTAGTTCTAAGAAAACTTGGGTGAAACCAATAACTTCCTGATTTTATAAGAATCATTAAACTTTATAGCGGGAGGTTAAAAAAGTTTTTTCCTCTCATAGTGAGGGTCGCGAGCAGACATTAATAAAATATAATTAAATAATTTACTTACCAACTTATTCAATCTCTCGAAACCACTAAAATAACAGCTTTTTTTTTATAATAAATAAACTTATACACACAGCACTAACATTCAACAACTATTGTTTCCAACACTATTTAAAGCGGTAAGACGGTGAGACGCTTGTTGAGTTGACGAAGTGACGATCGCTCTGTATTTACGTCTGCCGTCCTCCGTCCCCCGTCAACCGTTAACGGTCTTTCGCCCCCCCCCCCCATCTAACAATAAGACTGATTTTCAATAAAAATTCTCATGAAATTGTTTAATCGTAATTTATTTTTGTGAATAATAATAATTATATTCTTAATTTATTTGTTCACACTTTTGTTCGTAAAATTTTGTATTTCATGTAATTTTTTGAAATTTTTATAAATTAACTCTCCACATTATGCTTAATACATATGTATTTATGTATATATATATATATATATATATATATATAGGAGATCCCGTTTTTGAACTCACTGATCACGATATCTCTGAATCTATAAGGCCTAGAGACTTGAAACTTAGTAGGAATGTTCCTTTCGCCGCGTAGAGGTCAGCTAAGAACGGATTTTACGGAATTCCACCCATAAGGGGTGTTGCGGGGGCGTAAACAATGGAAAATTGATATTTTCAAACTATAGCTCCTGCAAACCTGAAATTTGGTAGATATATCTTTTTTCATACGTTGAGGGCAACTGAGAACAAATTTTACGAAATTCCACTCCCAAAGGGGATTGCGGGGGCGTAAACAATGGAAAATTAATATTTCAAAACTACAGCTTCTATAGACTTGAAATTTGGAAGGAATGTTCCTTTTGCTGTGTAAAGAACAGCTAATCATGAATAATTTTTAGATGAGTAAAGGTCAGCTAACAAATTTTACGAAACTCCACCCATAGAGGGCTTTGCGGGGGCGTTATTATTTAAATAGATTACTTTCTAGATGATCAATAATACTAAAATTAATTTATAGGATTTTATACAATTTAAATTGCTGATTCTGACAAATATTCTTTTGTTAAATAAATTGAAAAACTATTTATAAAAACATAACCACTTCCATTCGTCTGTCATTGAACTAATTAGCTGTTAATCATAATTATTACATTCATATTATGGATAATATATGTTCTCAATTTCCACTCAATGCCAATTTCCATTTAAACCAATTCAATACGTAAGTTTGTTTTTAACTTCCCTCTAAGTAAATTGAAAAATTTTTTAAATTTAACATTTTTTTAAATCTATATATATATATATATAAGAGATTTCCACCTATATATTGACTCATCACGATATCTCTGGAACCATAAGGCGTAGCGACTTGAAATTTGGTAGGATTATTCCTTTCGCCGAGTAGAGGTCAGCTAAGAACGGATTTTACGAAATTCCACCCACGAGGGGGGTTGCGGGGGCGTTAACAATGGAAAATTCCCATTTTTAACCTATAGCTGCTATCGACTTCAAATTTGGTAGGAATCTCCTATATGTGATGTAGAAATGATCTAAGAGCGGATTTTATGACAATCTACTCCCAATATGGATTGCGGGGGTGGACGTCAACAATAAAAATTAAAAATTTTTGACTTCTAGCTCCTACAGACTTTTAATTTTGTATGAATTTTGTGTAAGTAATGTAAAAATAATTTATGAACGAATTCTACGATATCCCACTCCACAGAGGAATGCGGGGGTGGATCTTAACAATGAAAATTTTATATTTTTTAGCTGTAGCTTCTAAAGGCTAAGAATTTGGTAAGAATCTGTTCTATGGGTTGTAGAAATGATCTAAGATCGTATTTTATGACAATCTACTCCCAATATGGATTGCGGGGGTGGACGTTAACAATGAAAATTAAAAATTTTCGACTTCTAGCTACTACAGACTCCTAATTTTGTATGAATTTTGTGTAAGTGATGTAAAAATAATTTATGAACGAATTTTACGATATCCCTTCCGACAGGGGGTTGCGGGGGTGGGTGTTAACAATTGAATTTTTAAATTTCCGAGCTGTAGCTCCTATAGACTCTAAATTTAGTAAGAATATTGTATATGTGATGTAGAAATGATCTAAGAGAGAATTTCACGGCAACCCACTTTTAATAATAAGGATTGCGGGGGTTGGTGTTAATAAAAAAAATTTGTTGATTTCTAAGCTATAGCTCCTACAGACTCCAAATTTAGTAGGACTCTTTTATTTGTCATGTAGAGATCATCTCAAAACGGATTTCCATAAATTCTACTTCCGATAGGGATTGCGGGGGTGGGTGTTAAAATCTGAAATTTCAATTTCCAAACTGTAACTTCTACAGACTCCAAATTTGGTAGGAATTTTTGTATGTAATGTCAAGTTCAGCATAGAATGCATGTTAACAAATTCCAACCCCAAAAGGGATTGCGGGGGCATTAACAATGAAAAATTACCGATTTTAAACTATAGCTCTTATAGGCTCCCAATTTGGTAGGAATCTTCTATATGAGGTGTAGAAATAATCTAAGAGCGGATTTTACGACAACCCACCTCCAATAAGGATTCTGGGGGTGGGTATTAACAAGAAAAAATCTTAATTTTCAAAATATAGTTTCTAAAGACTTGCGGGGGTGGGTGTTAGAATGCAAAATTTAAATTTACAAACTGCAACTTCTACATACTCCAAAATTGGTAGGAATCTTTGTATCTGATGTCAAGTTCAGCTAAGAATGGATTTTATAAGATTCCAACTCCAAAAGGGATTGCCGGGGCTTTAAGAAAGAAAAATTTTTATTTCCAAACAATAGTCTCTATGGACTAGAAATTTTGTAGGAATCTTTTATTTATGGTGTAGAAATTTACTTGAATAGGATCTTACGAAATTCCTCTCCCATATAGAAGTGCGGGGGTGTAAATTTTCAAAAAATTCATATTTTTCAAGGACAGTTCCTACATATACATAAAATTTGATGCAACCTCAAGAGAAACAGGAAATTCCAGGGATGACCTCCAGAGTCAACCGATTTAAATATTTTCCTTTCTTAATAATTAGATGTCAACTAAAAACGAATCTCACGATAATTGACTTCATATGCAGATTGTGTCAGAGTGATAAGTAGAATAACGACAAATGTTATTGTTTATGAACTAGGACTTTTGAGACATGAAATTTAGGACATGTCTATAAAGCTTCAATAACATTTACTAAAAAATATGTGTCCTGAATTCCTGTGACCAAATTTTAAGTTATTTACATTTTCTGGACGTGATTAAGATTTTAAAATTTACTAAAAATTTCCTGACAATAATTGTCTCTTTGGCAGCGGGGAAAAAGTCATTGTGTGGTTTCCAAAACTTAACATTACATGTGGTTATTCAGTGAACGGACTGAGAATTTTACATACATCTTATTTTTGCTGATCACAGAACCGATGAATTGTTGTTATTACGGGATCGCGAGAATATAACAGATTGAAATGAATAGATTTTCCAAACACCTGATATGTGGAAAAGAAATTTGGCTACTTATTTTAATAGAATTCGTAAAAAACATGTACAATTAATTTTCTATATAAAATTGATGTTACTGAGACAATTTTAATTAACAGAAAAATTCGTCGCATTTAAAGCTAGGCAGATTCTAACTTCACTCATGAGACCTGCAATTACTTTAACTGGAACGTTAAATGCTCATTTCAAATTTTTTTCTTCGTGTCAATTATTATTCATTTTTGTGAGAAAGCCACGGGAATGTTATAGTGAGTTTACATTAAAATTTGGAATCTATGCAAGTCAATACAATAATCCAATTAAATTTCAAGTCTAGATCTGAAAATGAAATTCAACAAAGTGCCCAGCGGAGCGGGCGGGTAACAGCTAGTAATAATAATAATAATAATAATATAATAATAATAATAATAATAATAATAATAATAATAATAATAATAATAATAATAATAATAATAATAATAATTTTTAAAAAAATTTTAAATAACCGTATCTTGCAGCAGATAGAGCCTGTATGGCAACAGATATATGAACAACGTGGCAGTAAAAGAGGCCTGTCAGGTTGCAAGGAGAACCTGATAGTGGATCAATGCGTCTTACACGATGCGATCTACTATCAACGCAACCTGTCAATGGCTTGGATTGACTATCGCAAGGCATTTGACTCAACTCCTCATGAGTTGATTTTATATCTACTCAAATGCCTGGGAGTCAATCCGGAAATAGTGGAATGCATTCGGCGTACAATGCAGCTCTGGCGAACGCGTTTTCACATTGGAAGTGGAAACGCATTGCACGTAACCGGAGTTGTAGAGTATAAACGGGGGGTCTTCCAAGGTGATTCCTTGAGCCCTCTGCTGTTTTGCGTTTCACTGCTGCCTATATCTGTTGCTCTCCGTAAAACTCGTGGGTACTCTGTGGGGCCTCCGGTGATCGAAACTATTCGATTACCCATCTGCTTTACATGGATGATCTGAAGCTGTATAGTGCTGATAAAGATCATCTACAAGCGGCCCTCAACATCGTAGCAGAGTACACACGAGATGTCGGAATGTCTTTTGGGTTGGACAAGTGTGCGGTCGTACATCTGGCGAGGGGTAAGTGCTCTGATACTGGTGATGATGTCGAGTTAGTGGATGGGAGCGTCTTAAGACAATTAGACGCCGGAGAGTTGTATAGATATCTAGGAATGGAAGAGCACCGCATGCATGCGGTCTCTGAAGTCCGAGCAACTCTCCAGAGCGAGTATGTTAGGAGACTCCGGAAAATTTGGTCCTCCGAACTTTCCGGCAAAAACAAAGTCTCAGCTACTAATATGCTCGCTGTCCCAGTCTTACTATACACTTTCGGTGTCCTGAAATGGGCCCGAAAGGATTTACGAGATCTCGACATCAAAACCCGTAAGATCATCAATATGAATCGGAGCATGCACCCCAATTCATCAGTCGCCAGATTATACTCTCCCGGTCCATCGGTGGGAGAGGTTTGCAGAGTTTGGAGCGGCTTCACGACCGTTTGGTCCTGGGTTTAACACACGAAGTTGTCAATTTCACTGCAGACGAGGATGACTTTCTTATGCAAATTGTACATAAACATGAAAATGCGCATAAGGGGTCATTCTTGTATAAGGCAGCAATATATGCGGCAAGAACCCTTGGTCTTGGAGAAATAAACGCTCTTATGGAACTCCGAAAGGAGGAATTTAAGAGCGTCATCAGGAACGCCGAGGAAAAACTACTCCTTGGCGAACTGATGGACAAGTCCATGCACAGCGTGTTCTTTAAACACGTGCGTGATCATGGCTTGTCCACCCAGCTGACGTTTTCCTTCTTAAAGTCAGCTGGCCTGATGTCCGAGACTGAAGGGTTCATATTTGCCTGCCAAGATGGTGTCATTAACACTCTTGAGTACCGTAGCAAGGTGCTCCAGGTGCAGCTTCCGGACACTTCCTGTAGGAGGTGTAGACAACATCCGGAGACGCTTATGCACCTTTTGTCGGCATGTCCTGTGCTGGCGAGAGGTGCATATATCCAGCGTCACAATGCTGCCCTGAGAGTACTGTACTACTATCTTCGTCATTGCTACGGTATTGACGTGACACCAGTGCTGCCTTATCTGCCAGGAGATATTCCCCAGGTTGTTGAGAATGACAGTTGCAAAATTTATTGGAACATGCCATTTGCAACAACCCGGCGGATAGATCACAACAAACCTGATATTGTGCTCTTCGACAAGGCCACTCGTGACATTTATGTCATTGAGTTCTCGGCCCCGGCTGAATACAACATCTCAGCCAAAGAAGAGCACAAAAGACAAATATATCAGGATCTCCTGTTTGAAATTGGCAAACTTTACCCAGGTTACCGTGTCAAGCTTGTCGTCCTGATTGTTGGCGTCCTAGGAGGGATGAAACAGTCTTTTGTATCCTCACTTGCCAAAGTTCCAGCTTGCTCATCAAAAGCTGAGTTCTTGGCAGTTAGGATGCAGAAGGCTGTTATACTTGGTTCTCTCCGTATCTTAAGGGAAATGACTTTGTCCCGCTGTGATCACTAACCGCCTTGTTTTGCGGAGTGGTCCAGCAGTAACGGATGGAGCTCAGGCTGGGCCCTCGGAGAATCGGACTCCGGGGATAACCCCCCTGAGCATTTAATAACAAAATAATAATAATGCAAGTAATATCAGAAACAACAATAACAATAATAGTAATGATTCTAGACCATACAATCAATCTTCATGGGGAAGGCAAAAAAAAAATAGTGCATTTAATTATGACATAAGAATTAGTTATGAGAGTGATTCTACTTTCCATATTGGAAAGATGTCACTAATTTGCTCATATTGTACTGCGTTACGGTGGAAAGATGAATGTTCTTCAATTTGTTGTTTAGGTGGAAAAGTATCCCTACCTCCAATTTTACAACCTCTCAACCACTTTACAATTTAATAAAGGATTACACACCAAGTCCAAACATTTTCTTGAAAATATACGGAGATATAATGCTGCTTTTCAAATGACATCATTTAGAGCTTCTAAAATTTTTAATGATACATACATGCCTACGTTTAAAGTTCAAGGACAAGTTTATCATACTATTGGTAGTATTTATCCTGTTGAAGTAAGTCAAGAAAAGTTTTTACAAGTTTATTTCATAGAAGACTTGAATCGTCAAGCTCAAACTAGATGTAACAATATCGATAATATTGACAACGATTTAATAACAAAACTCCAATTGATGCTTCATCAGAATAATATCTATGTACAAAATTTTAAATCGGCTATTGAATGTGTCCCACGTGATTGTGTTGATTTAAGAATTATTATACGATCAGATAAAAAACCTGTTGATCAACATACGCGAAGATATAATGCACCCACTTCAAATGAAGTTGCCGTATTAATGGTTGGGCAAGAATTTAATAAAAGAGACATCGTCCTTAATCTTCGTAACAATACTCTTCAACGTATAAATGAAATACACCGTTCTTATGATTGTTTACAATATCCTTTAATTTTTTGTTACGGAGATGACGGATATTCAATAGATATTCCTCAAGTCAATCCTGTTTCTAGACAGCCAATTCAAAATAAAACTGTATCAGCTATGTCATTTTACGCTTTTAGAATTATGGTTCGGCATAATAACCACAATCATTTGCATTATTTTAGATCAGTATTTAGTCAATTTTTAGTCGACATGTATGCGAAAATTGAATCAGAGCGCTTAGCGTTTATACGAAATAATCAATCTAAATTACGCGCTGAAAATTATATTCATTTGCAAGATGCTCTAAGGAATGATGAAAATATAAGTGAAATTGGAAAATTGGTAGTACTACCGTCTTCATTTACGGGAGGCTATCGTTATATGCATGAACGAACTCAAGATGGTATGGTTTATATTAGAACATTTGGAAAACCAGATTTGTTTATAACCTTCACTTGCAATCCAAAATGGAATGAAATTGCATGTGAACTTTTACCAGGACAAAAATCTCAAGATCGCCATGATATAATAGCAAGAGTATTTAGGTTAAAGGTAAAAAAATTAATTGATTTAATTACAAAAAAATATATATTCGGAGAAACATTAGCTCATATGTATACTGTTGAATGGCAAAAACGTGGTCTTCCACATATACATATTTTGGTATGGCTGAAGGATAAAATAAAACCAGAACAGATTGATTCAGTAATTAGTGCAGAGTTTCCAAATCCAAATGAAGATCCAATTTTATTTGAAATTGTAAAAAGTAACATGATACACGGTCCATGTGGTCAAGTAAATCCGCAATCCCCATGTATGACTGATGGAAAATGTACTAAAAAATTCCAAAACAATTGATTTGTGAAACTCAACTGGTGATGATAATTATCCAAAATATAGACGAAGGAGTCCATCTGATGGTGGCTTCACTGCAAAAATAGTAAAACGGAATGGTGAATTTGAAGTCGATAATCGATGGGTAGTGCCGTACAATCCCTTACTATCACGATTATGTAAAGCTCATGTTAATGTTAGTACTGTAACTCTGCAAAGTCTGTTAAGTATATATGCAAGTACATGAATAAAGGAACTGACCAAGCAACTTATTCAGTTAGTAATGAAAATGATGAAATCCAAATTTTTCAATCGGGTCGATATATAAGTTCTTCAGAAGCTACTTGGAGAATACTAGGTTTTCTAATACATGAAAGAAATCCAACAGTGTTTCATTTAGCAGTTCATTTGGACAATGGTCAAAGAGTTTATTTCAATCCGACAACATACAAAATTTGGCAATACCTCCTCCGAAAACTACATTGACTGAATTTTTTAATCTATTTCTAGAGATGATTTTGCTAGAACTTTATTATACTGTGAAGTACCTTCTTATTATACTTGGAGTTCCCATGAATTTCACCGCCGAAAAAACGGTGAAAATATTCCTAATTATCCAGGAATAAAAAAAAGTTCTGCATTAGGTAGAGTTTACACTGTCCACCCAAATAATTTTGAATGTTATTGCTTAAGAATGTTACTTCATCACATACGTGGGCCTAAATCTTTTGAATCATTAAGAACTGTTAATGGTCAAGTATATGAAACTTACCAAGCTGCCTGTGCTGCACTTAAATTATTAGAAAATGACAATCATTGGGATCAAACATTAGAAGAAGCTGTTGTATTCAACATGCCATTTCATTTAAGGAATTTATTTGTTATTATCTTAGGATTTTGCCATGTTGCTGAGCCGATCCAACTGTGGTTAAAATACAGAGATGCAATGGCTGAAGATATATTATATCGCTTCAGACAACATAAAAATGATAATGAACTCGATTTTAATGATGACATTCACAACGAAGCTCTAATATTAATTGAAGATCAATTATTCTCAATAACTGGGAAAACATTGAAAGAATTTAATTTTCCATCACCCGTAAGATCAAACAGACTACATTTACAAGGCAGTTATCACAGAGAAACTAATTATAATATTGAAGATTTATTAAACTCCATCAATGAAGATGAACCAAAATTAACCGATCAACAACAGAACGTTTATACTAAAATTTTAGAAAGTATAAACGAAAAGCAAGGTAAATTGTTTTTTTTAGATGCTCCTGGAGGAACCGGAAAAACATTTCTACTAAATTTATTGTTGTCTAAAGTAAGGGTAAACGGAAATATTGCACTAGCTGTTGCAAGTTCAGGAATAGCTTCTACTTTATTGACCGGTGGAAGAACCGCACATTCTTTATTTAAATTACCATTAAATTTAAATCTTGATGAATCTCCAATTTGTAATATAAGTAAACAAAGTGATGCTGCGAAAGTTTTTAAAGAATGCTCTGTTATCGTATGGGATGAATGTACTATGTCACATAAAAGAGCTCTAGAAGCAGTAAATAGAACAATGAAAGATATAAGAAATGATCAACGTGAAATGGGTGGTATAACACTTGTATTAGCAGGTGATTTTCGACAGACATTGCTTGTTGTCAAACGAGGTACCAGAGCCGATGAAGTTAATGCATGTTTGAAATCTTCTAATTTATGGCCAAAATTCGATCTGTTATCGAATCATATTTTGAAACTTAAAATCGGAGCACCAATTATGCTTATTAGAAATTTGAGCTCTCCAAAATTATGCAATGGAACTCGCCTACAAGTGATATCATTAAAGCAAAATATTATTGAAGCTAAAATTATCACAGGATGTGGATCAGGTGACATTATTTTTATACCCCGTATACCAATCATTTGTACTGATTATGAATTTCAATTTAAACGTATTCAATTTCCTATTCGAGTATGTTTTGCAATTACAATCAATAAGTCTCAAGGTCAAACATTGAAAATAGCAGGTGTAGATTTATCAATTGAATGTTTTTCTCATGGTCAACTTTACGTTGCGTTTTCTAGAGTTGGAAATGCTGAAAATTTGTTTATTTTAGCAGAAGGAAATACGACAAGAAACAGAGTATACAAAGAAGTATTAGTATAGTCCTCTTTAACTTAAATATAGTATGCTTGGTAATTTTATGTAATTCTAAGTAACGGTAAATTACGAGGAGATAGATTAACTTTTAATAGTACTGAATCAATATTTTTTAATAAAGAGAAATATGTTTTCTTTGTACGTTATAATATTAATAAATAAAGTCCTTATCATTTGAATTAAGTGGTATTTATTTATTTATAAAAAAAATATAAAATAATAAATAGTATGAACATTTTATAAAAAAAAAAAAAAACACCAAAGCTATTCTTAATTTATGCTTTTTCCGATAAATAAAAATTCATTTTTAATAATAATGATAATAATAATAATACACGGTGAGAAAAGAATACAACTTATTCCTATGTAGAATGGTAACCATTACCATGTTACATAGTATTGAAAATTTTGTGAGAGCCCTGTGTAAATTTGCTAATATAAATTTTCGAAATTGATAAAAATATAAACAATTACTCATTCGATGTGGAATTAAATTCGGAAAATCACGTTGTTCAATTCGTTATTTACGAAAAACTGAGATTTTTTATTTGGTTATGTTTTTTGTTAATAACAAATTTAAATTTTTATCAAAAAAATAAAAAAACAACATCATTTTATTATTATTATTAAAAAAAAAAAGGTTAAATAAATCTATGTCATTCGCCTGGCAAAGTAATCCGTTTCATAATTCGATGAGATAGAGTGAATATGTACATTACATGTTGATAAAGAAGAAATAACGTTTACTAATACTTAGTTATACGTTTATAATGTTCGTTGCAACGATAAACATGAAGTTAATAAATAAACAAAAAAAAATTGAATGGTTACTAGGTTCATTATTTTTTGTTATTAAAAAAAAAATAAACAAATAACATTTAAACCATTTATCTGTCATCAACGCTACTATCAACATCAACTTCATGAATTTTCAACGGCCACCATTTTTCCGGCAAGGGCGTCGTTATAAGTATGTCTTTTTCATAATTTTTAATTGAATTTAAAATCTTTTTTGTTTATTTTATAATCTATTGATTATTTTTTTTTTCAGTTTCACTGGGTACGTTCAGGAGCTTTTCGGGTACCGTGAATTACTTTTTACCGACAATTTTTCATTTGGCATCCGTGATCGGTCTGGGGATCATGTTATAATGATTGTCGATAATCAACATGAGCTTGAGTCGATTATCAAAATAAATCAGGTAAAAAAAAAAGGTTGTGGTTAAACGTACTCTCTGCTCACCGTATTGGTCCGCAGTGGTCATACGTTTAACCATTTCCATTAAAACATTTTATGATATTTCTTTTTCAAATATCATATCGCGTTACAGATGCATCTGGAACTTAATATAATAATATTTTTTTTTACTTTTTGAAGGTGCTGATGGTTTGCGCGGTCTGCCAGTATGGTCGGAGCTTTGATGTCGGTCAAAATTACTCGCCGTTTGAATTTCGAGTTTTCAGTTTCAACTCCGTTATGTTAACGAGTATGTTTTACGTCCCGGCAAACTCAACTTACGAGCGACGAGTCGTCGAATGTGAGATGGAGGACGATTAATACTCATTTCTCCATGAATCGGACCATTTCTATTGACTAATTTCTCCATTTATTCTTTGTTTTGTTGCTCATCAACATTTATTTTTATTATAATAATAATTATAATAATAATACTAATAATAATTTATTATATCAATAAATTTTATTTTAAGTGAATTTGACTCTTCTTTGAAAAATATTTTAAATTTCAGAAAAAAATAAAAATTAACAAAAAAAGCAAAAAAAAAAAATATAAATAAAAAGCAAAAAAAATATGAATAAAAAATTAAAATGTTGAATAAAATTTAATTTATTTTCTTTGAAAATTCGCCCAGCGAAGCGGGCGGGGACGGCTAGTATTTAATAAATAAAATAAATTTTTTCAATCATAATTTAAGAAATTTTAAATTTGCAACTTAAAAAATCTTAAAATTTACTAAATTCATTCAAGTCAAAAATTATGTTAGGCAGACTTTATTGATTATTTATTTTAATTGTATTTATATACCTTATCAACGAAACATAAAATTTTAATTATTTATTGAGCTCTTCAATTGAAAGCAATTTAATTCAAAATAGAATTTAAAACTTTCAGTACGAAAATAATAAAATGAAAACAGCTAATTTAAAGTTTCTACTTGATAAGTTTACAGTTTTTACACTTATAAAAAAATAAATATGTCGATTGAAATATTATACGGTACCTTTAATTACTTTTAAAATATTCTCATCAAGTGCATCGTACGTTTTTTCTTTGTTTTCTGTATTTTTAGATGCGCCACCTTTATAGTTACTTTTTAAAAGAACTTCCAAAGGGAAAACTGATGTAAGTAATGATGCTGTCATAGCTGCGAAAGAATTTTTATTTTTCGCATCGTTCCACTAATCGCGAGTAATCCATACACCCGACCCTTCATGACCAAGTTCTTTCTATATTAATAAAAAAGAAATCGTTTATTTTCAAATTAATTTTAAAGCAGCTAATAATAAATATACATATATATGTACCATCTTCGGTGATGATTTCATTACTTTTTATTCTTTAGAGTCTTTACAACTGGATGACACTGATGCTTTAGGATGTTTTTTTTTACTTGATTCCTCTGAAAAAAATTAAAATGATATTAATAATGTAACGGTTAATTTTATAAATTTATATAATTACCTTTTCTTAAATCATCTTTACTTGAATGTCCTTCCGCAAGTTTTGATTTTGATGTTGGTACATGGGAGGTTGCATTATTTTTAGGGCGTTTCTAAGTGATAAATAAATTTTAATAAAATATTATATTATGTTATTTTAATTTTACTTACAGCTTCAGATGGGGTCTCTAATACTTGAAGTTCTTCTTCATTTAGGACATCACCCTCATTACTGTCTGAAAACCGTAACTTTTTTTTTGGATTTTCAAGTTCCCTTATTTCCTCAACATCATCTTCATCAGAAATTTGATCTAATACTTCAACTGGTTTTATAGATGGACCAGGAGATTTGATTCCCTCAAGAGCATCCAACTTTTTTCTAAAGTTTTAATCGATTCTAAAAGAATTAAATATCATCATTCATCATTAAGAATTTTATGTTGCAAAAGTTACTATTGTATATTGTTAATTTATAATTATCCTAACAAAGAAAATTCTTACTAGATACATCAACCATCATGGCTTCGTAGCAGTTCCAGCCACCAAGTGGCATTTTAATAGTATCATGCCATTCAACGACATATACAGTCTGTGGATCATGATTCTCTTCAAAATAGCTATCTAAATTAAAATCTTTTATGTGACGTACATCAATTCCTGCAGTCATTTTTTTGTTCAAAGTGTCTATTGACACCATCCACGGAAAATCCGTGACTCTAACAATGAGTCCGGGAATTCATTGAGTGGATGGATTTTTAATTCAAATCGGGTATTTTAACTTCAAGAATTAAATTCCGTGGCACTAAGCACTAAAGTCCGTGTCTGCAAACATCTATCGTCCGTAGATCAAGCATTAGTCTGGGTCTGTAAGCATCTATCGTCCGTGGATCCAAGCATCAGTCTGGGTCTGCAAGCATCGCTTGTCCGTGGCTCCAAGTATCAGTCCGGGTCTGCACGCATCTATCGTCCGTGGATCCAAGCATTAGTCCGGGTCTGCAAGCATCTATCGTCCGTAGATCCAAGCATTAGTCCGGGTCTGTAAGCATCTATCGTCCGTGGATCCAAGCATTAGTCCGGGTCTGCAAGCATCGCTTGTCCGTGGCTCCAAGCATTAGTCCGGGTCTGCAAGCATTGCTTGTCCGTGGCTCCAAGTATCAGTCCGGGTCTGCAAGCATTGCTTGTCCGTAGCTCCAAGTATCCGAAGTGTCTATTGACACGCTCCACGGATGAAGCTAAAGTCACGGACATGTATTAAACACGGAGGAAGGAAAATTATTTGCATCCGTGGATGTAACTACAGTCACGGAAATAGGTTTACGCTCGTTGGAAAATCTCCGTGATTTAAAAAAATTCCCTAAATGCAACCGTGGATGTAAATCTAGTATTTAATTTAACTACATAGATGTCCAAAATATTAATTATTGCTTTTACGGAGCTGTACAAGCTAAAATAAATTAAAAAAATAAAAGTAACATTATTTGTACGGTACCCGAGTGAATGTTTTTATTATATTAATCCGGTAATCTATACTGCCTGAGCTCAGTTACTGGCAACCCACAAAAAATAATGCATTTAAACATAATACCAAAAGTGGTGTATTAATTTATATGTAGTGAATGTTGTTTGTTGACTAAATGACAAATGTGATGTGATAATACAAGGAATTAAAATATTTATTCAGTGCTAAAAATAAATATACTGATGCTGTTTTATTATAATTAATTAATAAATGACGGCTAATAAAATATGAAAGCTCAATAATACAACTATAATGTGAGCATGAAATGTTTAATATTTTTATTGACAACTTGACTTGAAAGTTATATTCATCTATTCGAAAGTTTTTGTAATTTAACAATTTCATCGCTCACAATGAAATTAGATGGCCGGTAATTACTTGCATCATTGATTTATTTATTTATATAATTATTTTTTATTATATAATTCAACTATTTATGTTTTCCTCAATTGTAAATATATTTTTAGGTTATTCATTTCAGTAAGTCTGTCGACATGGATTAGTTCAACGGTAACAAACCTGATGGTAACAACAATATATCATTTTTGAGTCAATTGTTATTATGTATTGTAACAGGGTAAATTACCCTAAATCGATAAGTCGCCAGAGATCGATAATTA
>RJVT01000102.1:208524-361731 GCA_018835575.1 Cotesia chilonis
ATTCGGATACCAAGCGTGCAAGGCTTGCCTATCCTCAACGCATCCACTCGGCAGTTCAGGTCATATCAGCTACGATCAAGCATCATCTCAACAGCTCTTTTAAGGGCTAAACCTCGAAACAGTTTTTTCAGAACTAACTATTCGTCACTCTCCGATACAGAGAGTGAGAATAAGCAATCTCAATAAATTAAGACTATTACGTGGTCTTAATAAAAACGGTCTTTTTCAAGACCAAACTAAGGCTCTTCTTTAAGAGCGTGTGACTAACAAGTCATCTCAAGACTACTACGTAGTCTTGATCACAACGGTCTTTTTCAAGACCACTAAAGAATTTGCAATCGTAAGAACTACCCAAGTTTGAGAGAAGGTGCCGGTATTATAACCGAACACATTAAAATTCTAATTTTCTTAACCTCATTTTCTCAAATTGAATTCATATAATTTATCAATATTTAAAAATTTGTTTTCTAGATTCATAACTTTTTTTTCTAATTATTAGTCTATCATTTTGGTAAAATTTCTATCAAGTAAATCTGAATAAGTGAGATAAATCAAAATTTATTCAATTTAATCTTACGCGCCAAAAGAAGTATAACTTCAAAAAATTTGTTTTCGATTTTTTTGCAGTCGAAAATCCCCACACTATTAAAAAATTGAAGTCACTGTAACCAATAAATTTAAAATACATATCATTTTATCTTATTTTTATTGGGGAAAATTGACGGAAACTCAATTCAAAGAATATCTTTGCTTCTGAATAACAGAAGCTGAATATAAAATTTGAAAAATGTTTGAATCGATTGGGTTTATTTATTTAATTCTGAAAAAATTGTTTTAGGCATGAAATTATCGCAACATTCGATGCCAGCAAGTTTTTGTAGTCTATCATCAAATTCCAGTGGGTTGAAACGAACATATTCTGATTTTGAGAATGAACTCCCTGTACCTCGTAAAAAGAAAAAAATCAATATTTTTTAAGATTTGATTCAACATTTTGTGGAAATTCAATGCTACGTAAACTTCAATGACTAATATCTCAGAAAATATCGATCTTAGTGATTTGGTGGTAAGGACCTTTTTTGTAGAGAATTGAATTTCCTACAAAATTATCATTCACATTTTTTCTGTATGTCTTTTTGTTTATGAGATAATGAGTGAAAAAACAAGAATTCTATGAAAAATTCGGTTTGGCGGTCCGTACTACCCCACCAGTATGAGTTACGACTTTGCGACAATGGACACTTTTGTAAAGCATTCAATTCTGAAAAAAACCCGTCCATGGTCAAAGCGATGCTATGAAATGCCACTGAGCTATAGAAATTAAAAAAAAAAAAATGAAAGTTCTCGTATATTTCAAATGGGAAATCTTCACACGCTGTGTAGGAGTACTTAAAATTAATATTAAGGGCTCAAACTTTCAGGGAATTTTTTTGGGTGTATTTCCAACAAAATTTCGGGATGGGAGCGAAAAAAAAAATAGTCGCAAAAAAAAAAGCACCCTAATATATATATATATATATATATATATATATATATATATATATATATATATATATATATATATATATATATAGCCGTCCCCGCCCGCTTCGCTGGCGAATTTTCAAAGAAAATAAATTAATTTTATTCATCATTTTTATTTTTTTTATTCATATTTTTTTTTTTTGCTTTTTTTGTTAATTTTTATTTTTTTTTTCTGAAATTTAAAATATTTTTCAAAGAAGAGTCAAATTCACTTAAAATAAAATTTATTGATATAATAAATTATTATTAGTATTATTATTATAATTATTATTATAATAAATAAATGTTGATGAACAACAAAACAAAGAATAAATGGAGAAATTAGTCAATAGAAATGGTCCGATTCATGAGAAATGAGTATTAATCGTCCTCCATCTCACATTCGACGACTCGTCGCTCGTAAGTTGAGTTTGCCGGGACGTAAAACATACTCGTTAACATAACGGAGTTGAAACTGAAAACTCGAAATTCAAACGGCGAGTAATTTTGACCGACATCAAAGCTCCGACCATACTGGCAGACCGCGCAAGCCATCAGCACCTTCAAAAAGTAAAAAAAAAATATTATATTAAGTTCCAGATGGCATCTGTAACGCGATATGATATTTGAAAAAGAAATATCATAAAATGTTTTAATGGAAATGGTTAAACGTATGACCACTGCGGACCAATACGGTGAGCAGAGAGTACGTTTAACCACAACCTTTTTTTTTTTTACCTGATTTATTTTGATAATCAACTCAAGCTCATGTTGATTATCGACAATCATTATAACATGATCCCCAGACCGATCACGGATGCCAAATGAAAAATTGTCGGTAAAAAGTAATTCACGGTACCCGAAAAGCTCCTGAACGTACCCAGTGAAACTGAAAAAAAAAAATAATCAATAATTTATAAAATAAACAAAAAAGATTTTAAATTCAATTAAAAATTATAAAAAAGACATACTTATAACGACGCCCTTGCCGGAAAAATGGTGGCCGTTGAAAATTCATGAAGTTGATGTTGATAGTAGCGTTGATGACAGATAAATGGTTTAAATGTTTATTTGTTTATTTTTTTTTTAATAACAAAAAACAATGAACCTAGTAACCATTCAATTTTTTTTTGTTTATTTATTAACTTCATGTTTATCGTTGCAACGAACATTATAAACGTATAACTAAGTATTAGTAAACGTTATTTCTTCTTTATCAACATGTAATGTACATATTCACTCTATCTCATCGAATTATGAAACGGATTACTTTGCCAGGCGAATGACATAGATTTATTTAACCTTTTTTTTTTAATAATAATAATAATAATAATAATAATAATAAAATGATGTTGTTTTTTTATTTTTTTGATAAAAATTTAAATTTGTTATTAACAAAAAACATAACCAAAATAAAAAATCTCAGTTTTTCGTAAATAACGAATTGAACAACGTGATTTTCCGAATTTAATTCCACATCGAACGAGTAATTGTTTATATTTTTATCACAATTTCTAAAATTTATATTAGCAAATTTACACAGGGCTCTCACAAAAATTTTCAATACTATGTAACATGGTAATGGTTACCATTCTACATAGGAATAAGTTGTATTCTTTTCTCACCGTGTATTATTATTATTATCATTATTATTAAAAATGAATTTTTATTTATCGGAAAAAGCATAAATTAAGAATAGCTTTGGTGTTTTTTTTTTTTTTTTATAAAATGTTCATACTATTTGTTATTTTTTTTTATAAATAAATAAATACCACTTAATTCAAATGATAAGGGACTTTATTTATTAATATTATAACGTACAAAGAAAACATATTTCTCTTTATTAAAAAATATTGATTCAGTACTATTAAAAGTTAATCTATCTCCTCGTAATTTACCGTTACTTAGAATTACATAAAATTACCAAGCATACTATATTTAAGTTAAAGAGGACTATACTAATACTTCTTTGTATACTCTGTTTCTTGTCGTATTTCCTTCTGCTAAAATAAACAAATTTTCAGCATTTCCAACTCTAGAAAACGCAACGTAAAGTTGACCATGAGAAAAACATTCAATTGATAAATCTACACCTGCTATTTTCAATGTTTGACCTTGAGACTTATTGATTGTAATTGCAAAACATACTCGAATAGGAAATTGAATACGTTTAAATTGAAATTCATAATCAGTACAAATGATTGGTATACGGGGTATAAAAATAATGTCACCTGATCCACATCCTGTGATAATTTTAGCTTCAATAATATTTTGCTTTAATGATATCACTTGTAGGCGAGTTCCATTGCATAATTTTGGAGAGCTCAAATTTCTAATAAGCATAATTGGTGCTCCGATTTTAAGTTTCAAAATATGATTCGACATTCCAGGTGGATTCAGAGAATTCAAAAATTCTACGGGAAAGTTGATAGCATCATCTTGTTCGACTACCGTGTCAATAGATGAATAAATCTTCTCTTCTTCTTCATATAAACTCAAAATCATATCATTTATTCTAGACGCATGATCATTCATTGATGTTAAAATTGATCTTTCGCTTAACCAAGTAGTTGATTTTGTTTTTAAATTTTTTACATCAGGATAGACGTTTTTTATTAATTATCTAAATTTGATACCATTGTTCCAATACCGGTAGGTATTTTAATTTTACCATTTTCCTCTTCTACATTTCCGTTGCCAATTTCCAAAAGCATACTGGAAAATTCTTCGGCGTTTAAATCGCCATATAAATGAACTCTCATATTTGTTGATAATGATAACAGATCGAATTTTGGCCATAAATTAGAAGATTTCAAACATGCATTAACTTCATCGGCTCTGGTACCTCGTTTGACAACAGGCAATGTCTGTCGAAAATCACCTGCTAATACAAGTGTTATACCACCCATTTCACGTTGATCATTTCTTATACTTTCATTGTTCTATTTACTGCTTCTAGAGCTCTTTTATGTGACATAGTACATTCATCCCATACGATAACAGAGCATTCTTTAAAAACTTTCGCAGCATCACTTTGTTTACTTATATTACAAATTGGAGATTCATCAAGATTTAAATTTAATGGTAATTTAAATAAAGAATGTGCGGTTCTTCCACCGGTCAATAAAGTAGAAGCTATTCCTGAACTTGCAACAGCTAGTGCAATATTTCCGTTTACCCTTACTTTAGCCAACAATAAATTTAGTAGAAATGTTTTTCCGGTTCCTCCAGGAGCATCTAAAAAAAACAATTTACCTTGCTTTCATTTATACTTTCTAAAATTTTAGTATAAACGTTCTGTTGTTGATCGGTTAATTTTGGTTCATCTTCATTGATGGAGTTTAATAAATCTTCAATATTATAATTAGTTTCTCTGTGATAACTGCCTTGTAAATGTAGTCTGTTTGATCTTACGGGTGATGGAAAATTAAATTCTTTCAATGTTTTCCCAGTTATTGAGAATAATTGATCTTCAATTAATATTAAGCTTCGTTGTGAATGTCATCATTAAAATCGAGTTCATTATCATTTTTATGTTGTCTGAAGCGATATAATATATCTTCAGCCATTGCATCTCTGTATTTTAACCACAGTTGGATCGGCTCAGCAACATGGCAAAATCCTAAGATAATAACAAATAAATTCCTTAAATGAAATGGCATGTTGAATACAACAGCTTCTTCTAATGTTTGATCCCAATGATTGTCATTTTCTAATAATTTAAGTGCAGCACAGGCAGCTTGGTAAGTTTCATATACTTGACCATTAACAGTTCTTAATGATTCAAAAGATGTAGGCCCACGTATGTGATGAAGTAACATTCTTAAGCAATAACATTCAAAATTATTTGGGTGGACAGTGTAAACTCTACCTAATGCAGAACTTTTTTTTATTCCTGGATAATTAGGAATATTTTCACCGTTTTTTCGGCGGTGAAATTCATGGGAACTCCAAGTATAATAAGAAGGTACTTCACAGTATAATAAAGTTCTAGCAAAATCATCTCTAGAACATAGATTAAAAAATTCAGTCAATGTAGTTTTCGGAGGAGGTATTGCCAAATTTTGTATGTTTGTCGGATTGAAATAAACTCTTTGACCATTGTCCAAATGAACTGCTAAATGAAACACTGTTGGATTTCTTTCATGTATTAGAAAACCTAGTATTCTCCAAGTAGCTTCTGAAGAACTTATATATCGACCCGATTGAAAAATTTGGATTTCATCATTTTCATTACTAACTGAATAAGTTGCTTGGTCAGTTCCTTTATTCATGTACTTGCATATATACTTAACAGACTTTGCAGAGTTACAGTACTCAACATTAACATGAGCTTTACATAATCGTGATAGTAAGGATTGTACGGCACTACCCATCGATTATCGACTTCAAATTCACCATTCCGTTTTACTATTTTTGCAGTGAAGCCACCATCAGATGGACTCCTTCGTCTATATTTTGGATAATTATCATCACCAGTTTGAGTTTCACAAATCAATTGTTTTGGATATTTTTTAGTACATTTTCCATCAGTCATACATGGGGATTGCGGATTTACTTGACCACATGGACCGTGTATCATGTTACTTTTTACAATTTCAAATAAAATTGGATCTTCATTTGGATTTGGAAACTCTGCACTAATTACTGAATCAATCTGTTCTGGTTTTATTTTATCCTTCAGCCATACCAAAATATGTATATGTGGAAGACCACGTTTTTGCCATTCAACAGTATACATATGAGCTAATGTTTCTCCGAATATATATTTTTTTGTAATTAAATCAATTAATTTTTTTACCTTTAACCTAAATACTCTTGCTATTATATCATGGCGATCTTGAGATTTTTGTCCTGGTAAAAGTTCACATGCAATTTCATTCCATTTTGGATTGCAAGTAAAAGTTATAAACAAATCTGGTTTTCCAAATGTTCTAATATAAACCATACCATCTTGAGTTCGTTCATGCATATAACGATAGCCTCCCGTAAATGAAGACGGTAGTACTACCAATTTTCCAATTTCACTTATATTTTCATCATTCCTTAGAGCATCTTGCAAATGAATATAATTTTCAGCGCGTAATTTAGATTGATTATTTCGTATAAACGCTAAGCGCTCTGATTCAATTTTCGCATACATGTCGACTAAAAATTGACTAAATACTGATCTAAAATAATGCAAATGATTGTGGTTATTATGCCGAACCATAATTCTAAAAGCGTAAAATGACATAGCTGATACAGTTTTATTTTGAATTGGCTGTCTAGAAACAGGATTGACTTGAGGGATATCTATTGAATATCCGTCATCTCCGTAACAAAAAATTAAAGGATATTGTAAACAATCATAAGAACGGTGTATTTCATTTATACGTTGAAGAGTATTGTTACGAAGATTAAGGACGATGTCTCTTTTATTAAATTCTTGCCCAACCATTAATACGGCAACTTCATTTGAAATGGGTGCATTATATCTTCGTGTATGTTGATCAACAGGTTTTTTATCTGATTGTATAATAATTCTTAAATCAACACAATCACGTGGGACACATTCAATAGCCGATTTAAAATTTGGTACATAGATATTATTCTGATGAAGCATCAATTGGAGTTTTGTTATTAAATCGTTGTCAATATTATCGATATTGTTACATCTAGTTTGAGCTTGACGATTCAAGTCTTCTATGAAATAAACTTGTAAAAACTTTTCTTGATTTACTTCAACAGGATAAATACTACCAATAGTATGATAAACTTGTCCTTGAACTTTAAACGTAGGCATGTATGTATCATTAAAAATTTTAGAAGCTCTAAATGATGTCATTTGAAAAGCAGCATTATATCTCCGTATATTTTCAAGAAAATGTTTGGACTTGGTGTGTAATCCTTTTATTAAATTGTAAAGTGGTTGAGGAGGTTGTAAAATTGGAGGTAGGGATACTTTTCCACCTAAACAACAAATTGAAGAACATTCATCTTTCCACCGTAACGCAGAACAATATGAGCAAATTAGTGACATCTTTCCAATATGGAAAGTAGAATCACTCTCATAACTAATTCTTATGTCATAATTAAATGCACTATTTTTTTTTGCCTTCCCCATGAAGATTGATTGTATGGTCTAGAATCATTACTATTATTGTTATTGTTGATTCTGATATAACTTGCATTATTATTATTATTATTATTATTATTATTATTATTATTATTATTATTATTGTTATTAAATGCTCAGGGGGGTTATCCCCGGAGTCCGATTCTCCGAGGGCCCAGCCTGAGCTCCATCCGTTACTGCTGGACCACTCCGCACAACAAGGCGGTTAGTGATCACAGCAGGCCAAAGTCATTTCCCTTAAGAGACGGAGAGAACCAAGTATAACAGCCTTCTGCATCCTAACTGCCAAGAACTCAGCTTTTGATGAGCAAGCTGGAACTTTGGCAAGTGAGGATACAAAAGACTGTTTCATCCCTCCTAGGACGCCAACAATCAGGACGACAAGCTTGACACGGTACCTGGGTAAAGTTTGCCAATTTCAAACAGGAGATCCTGATATATTTGTCTTTTGTGCTCTTCTTTGGCTGAGATGTTGTATTCAGCCGGGGCCGAGAACTCAATGACATAAATGTCACGAGTGGCCTTGTCGAAGAGCACAATATCAGGTTTGTTGTGATCTATCCGCCGGGTTGTTGCAAATGGCATGTTCCAATAAATTTTGCAACTGTCATTCTCAACAACCTGGGGAATATCTCCTGGCAGATAAGGCAGCACTGGTGTCACGTCAATACCGTAGCAATGACGAAGATAGTAGTACAGTACTCTCAAGGCAGCATTGTGACGCTGGATATATGCACGTCTCCGGATGTTGTTTACACCTCCTACAGGAAGTGTCCGGAAGCTGCACCTGGAGCACCTTGCTACGGTACTCAAGAGTGTTAATGACACCATCTTGGCAGGCAAATATGAACCCTTCAGTCTCGGACATCAGGCCAGCTGACTTTAAGAAGGAAAACGTCAGCTGGGTGGACAAGCCATGATCACGCACGTGTTTAAAGAACACGCTGTGCATGGACTTGTCCATCAGTTCGCCAAGGAGTAGTTTTTCCTCGGCGTTCCTGATGACGCTCTTAAATTCCTCCTTTCGGAGTTCCATAAGAGCGTTTATTTCTCCAAGACCAAGGGTTCTTGCCGCATATATTGCTGCCTTATACAAGAATGACCCCTTATGCGCATTTTCATGTTTATGTACAATTTGCATAAGAAAGTCATCCTCGTCTGCAGTGAAATTGACAACTTCGTGTGTTAAACCCAGGACCAAACGGTCGTGAAGCCGCTCCAAACTCTGCAAACCTCTCCCACCGATGGACCGGGAGAGGTATAATCTGGCGACTGATGAATTGGGGTGCATGCTCCGATTCATATTGATGATCTTACGGGTTTTGATGTCGAGATCTCGTAAATCCTTTCGGGCCCATTTCAGGACACCGAAAGAGTATAGTAAGACTGGGACAGCGAGCATATTAGTAGCTGAGACTTTGTTTTTGCCGGAAAGTTCGGAGGACCAAATTTTCCGGAGTCTCCTAACATACTCGCTCTGGAGAGTTGCTCGGACTTCAGAGACCGCATGCATGCGGTGCTCTTCCATTCCTAGATATCTATACAACTCTCCGGCGTCTAATTGTCTTAAGACGCTCCCATCCACTAACTCGACATCATCACCAGTATCAGAGCACTTACCCCTCGCCAGATGTACGACCGCACACTTGTCCAACCCAAAAGACATTCCGACATCTCGTGTGTACTCTGCTACGATGTTGAGGGCCGCTTGTAGATGATCTTTATCAGCACTATACAGCTTCAGATCATCCATGTAAAGCAGATGGGTATCGAATAGTTTCGATCACCCGGAGGCCCCACAGAGTACCCACGAGTTTTACGGAGCAACAGATATAGGCAGCAGTGAAACGCAAAACAGCAGAGGGCTCAAGGAATCACCTTGGAAGACCCCCCGTTTATACTCTACAACTCCGGTTACGTGCAATGCGTTTCCACTTCCAATGTGAAAACGCGTTCGCCAGAGCTGCATTGTACGCCGAATGCATTCCACTATTTCCGGATTGACTCCCAGGCATTTGAGTAGATATAAAATCAACTCATGAGGAGTTGAGTCAAATGCCTTGCGATAGTCAATCCAAGCCATTGACAGGTTGCGTTGATAGTAGATCGCATCTTGTAAGACGCATCGATCCACTATCAGGTTCTCCTTGCAACCTGACAGGCCTCTTTTACTGCCACGTTGTTCATATATCTGTTGCCATACAGGCTCTATCTGCTGCAAGATACGGTTATTTAAAATTTTTGTAAAAATTTTATAAACCGCATTCAAGCAGGTGATAGGCCTGAAATTCTTAGGGTCAGACAAGTCACCTTTTTTAGGTATCAGTACGGTTCGCCCTTCTACAAGCCAGTCCGGAATCGGATCGTCAGCTCTAATGTACGATGTAAATATGCGGGCCAGATGGAGGTGGGTAGAAGTAAACTTCTTCCACCAGAAGACATTAATGCCATCTGGTCCCGGGGCAGCCCAATTTTTGCTGCCATTTAGAGCTGAACGAACTTCATCCACACTGACTGCAGGGCTCTCTTCATCAGCATTCTGCCGACGGTGTTCCCGACAGAATGCTTTGAAGTCGTGCAGAGCTGGAGTGTTGGCGTTCACGTTTGGTTGATCTCCATACAACTCAGTCCAAAAAGCTTCCACCCGCTCAGGTGTTGGATAAGTCCCGGTAACATCGGTCTTTGGTGTCAGAAACCGTGAAGGGCTGGATCGAAACAACGAGTTGTCGACCAACCGCTTCAGCCTTTTCTCTAGTGACTTTTTGGCAGTCACTAGAGCCCGCAATTTATTAAGAGACTCTTCTTTGATGACAAGAAGAGTACTCTTGTTCAGTGTGTGATGACGCCACCGAAGTTCAGCAGCAATGCGTCGAATTCGGGGCGTGTATGCTTTTTGAGTTGTTTCGAACTCAATCACACACTGAATGCGGGAGACATGTTTCCGGGATCTGTCAATTTTGGAGCCAAGTTGTAAGATGCGCTGTCTCAACCTTGCCTCGATCGAGAGACAATGTCTCTCTCTCGGAAAAGCCGAAACTGCTGCACCATACACAACCTGGCTCACAGTGAGCAGGGTGGAATCCTCCAGGATGTTTGCACGGAGATCTTCGTTTACCGCGTCAAGCTGTTGTTGGGAGTAAGTTATCTTTTTAGATATACTTACTTGCCGTCCTACAAAGGGATTGTTGTTGTCCAAGGAGGAACGGCGTCGCTCTTGGTGTAGTTGCGCCGGAAAGGAAAGTCTATTAGACTGCCTTCTGTCCGGCACAAGCGATCTTCTATTTCGCCGAAGATGAGCGGCATAATTACGCAGGTGTTTGGGCGTAAAATGCGCTAGCTCCGGATGCATATCACTCCAAAGAGTGTGCATCCGGGCCATATAGCCGCTCACCCCCGGCTCGCTACGTTGGTAGCACACCAAGAGATCGACTCTCAGTTCCTCCGTCCACTTAAAGTAAGTCCTTAAGGCGCCAGGGTCGTCATCATTCATCGGGTCCGGCGTGCTCCTCCCACCTGATGAATGGTCCTCATCCGAAAAGGACCGGTTGTGGGGAGCACTTCTGAGTTGGTATCTTGTGGTAACTCAGTTATTTCCATGCAGTGGGTAGTTGGCCCACTGCACGGGCTACGTCGTTCGCCTACAGACCTGATGTTATGGTCTGCGTTTCCCGCGATGCGCCGCTTGGAGGCCACGTAGCAAGCACGCATTATTATTATTATTATTATTATTATTATTATTATTATTTTATTATTATAATATCATTATTATCTTCATTATTAATATCGTCGTTGTCATTGATATTATTTTCTCTAATTTCTTCATTATTTATATCGTTGTCGATGACAATATTTTGTCAATTGCTTTATCGACAAATTGTTGTGAACGTACTATTTTTTGTCTCTTCGTTCTACGTGTCGATCGGCCAATTTGAGCTTTTCTTTTTTTGCCATAATTTCACTATTTTTACACAATTTATAAATATTTAATATTCGATTTATAAATACACTTATTATCACAAATGATAAATTAATATATATCTTATTAAAAAATAAATAAATATTATAACTAAAAATATAATGAATATACGTATCTTCTTTATGAACTGATTATAAACTTCTTCTTCATTCAACTAACCTTAAAATTATATTATGTTATTTTTATTTTTAAAAAAAGACGATCGATTAAATAACAGACTAACATAACCAAAGAAAACAAATGATAAAACAAAAGACTATCTATTAAATGACAGATTGATATAACCTATGAAAGATGAATAACCATGATAACGTCGTAAACTTAATCAGGGACTCATTTATTATTATTCATCCAAATGACGGATACTTTTATAGAAGAAATAACAGGTATAAAAATAATTAAATAGATAACGATAGACACATTACGTAAATTTACATTTATCGATTCAGTTTTCGTGGTTATGTAGAAGAAATATATGGTTTTCAAACTTATGGAGAAAGAAATTACTACGTTTTTATTTTAACGGGAATGCGTTCATATAATTATCTGTTTGCAGTTGAAAATGCTCCACTTCGTCATTGTTTAAGAATAAACAAAAATCAAGTAATGTCTAAGCAAAGTTCTACCGTCATTTAAATTATTTTTTTCTTCTCAATTTAATCACATCCATTTTGAATTTATATAAAAAAAATTGATCATTAATATAGATTGTGACGATCTCAAATGCTGCGGATTTTGTTTGTCACTTCCCAACTATCAATGATCAATTTCTATCCGACTCAAAATTTAGAATATTCTTCGATCAAATCACTTTCTCAAACGAATTCATAGTTGAAGAGTTACCAATTCTTGCAATCCATAAGATGATTATTGAAGATGAAGATGAAGATTAAATATTATGTGTTAATATATTTATAAACTTTTTTTTTATAAATTAATTACGGTATTAATTATTTATCAATGACAAACAAAATTTATTTAATTATTTGTATGTATATATATTTTGCGGCTGTGGACCGACATGTGCTTTATTGTACCGTATCTACCCTGTGTCCCATTACACGGCGGAACACAGTGACATGAGGAAACCACAGAGAAAACTCACGCCAGTACAATCGGTGATAGGCAAATTTTCATTAATCACTAAAATTCTGCATTGTAGTGATCAATGAGCCTTTAACTTATACCTAACAACAATGATGTTCATGCAGGCCAATCGTATTCTTAAGAAGATCACCCATCAAAGTACTAACCACTCTAAAAGCTGCATAGATTGGGTGATCAACTGAATCATACGCCAGCTGCATAGCTATCACTGCTGCACTTATATTAAATAATCTTATTACAATTACAATAATAAACATTAATATTTTTTTAAAAATAGAGAAGGTAGCTTGAAAATGAACCGAAATTTAGAGCTAAATGTACGTCAATGTAGATCAATAATATTATTTTCTGGACATTTTCTAACTTCCTTCTTTATTTTTTTAATCGTTTTTCTTCCTTTATTTTTTCAATCTTCTCCTTTTTTCCCTTGTTCCTCCGTTCTTCTCCTTATCCACTTCTTCACCTACTCTTCCTTCTATGACTTCTTCGTCTTCTATCTCAATTGATTCCGTCGCGATGTTTTTTTCATCTGATGGGGTTGTATTAAAATTAAATTTATTTATTATGTTTTATATAAATATCTCAATTAACAAATAGAAAATTACTTTTTAATTTCCACTCCTGCTGTTGTTTAGCCTGTTTAACCAAACGCATCATTCGTTCTTGTTCTTTTCTCTCAAAGTAAGTTCGTATTTCTTGAAAGTATAATAAAGCGTTGTAAATTCCGTCAATTAACGATTTCTAGATAAATTCAAATAATTTTTATTACATTTATAATTAACTCTTGAACTTTATCATCACTTTATTTTATTTTTTATGCACATTTACCTCTCTAATCTCTGCAAAGGAAAATTCACTTATATTATCGTATTCTTCAAAGCAACCAATCCCTTCATGGAATCTTCTGTCACTTAAAGTGATTCGGACTGTTGTGAAACATCCAATATAAGACTTTCTTGATTCTTTTGATAGTTAATGTCGAATTATTAATAAAAATTTGTAATTTACAATTTAATTATATATCAATATATTTTACAAATCATTACTTACCTAAAGTTTGAGCTTTTATCTCATGAGACCAGTTTTTAGAACCAAACACATAGTCAGCCACAAACATAAACTTTCAATACTTTCTCTGTCGGACATTTTTATTTCACTTCTCAACCGCTTATGAACTGACGTTTTATCATAAGATTAATTAGGTTATATAAAAACAAATGAAATTAATTAAATAAAAAAAAAACAATTAACTTTAACCTTTTCTATTTAAACAGTAAAAAAATAATCATTTGGAGTCTGTAGAAGTTACAGTTTGGAAATAGAAATTTCACATTTTAACACCCACCACCGGAAACTTTTTCAGCGGTGAGTTGTTGTAAAATCTGCTCTTAGATTATTTCTGCATCACATATAGATGACTCTAGCTAAATTTGGAGTCTGTAGGAGTTATGGCTTAAAAAATAAAAATTTTCATTGTTAAACCACCCCCGCAACCCCCTGTGGGGTGAGCTACCGTAAAATTCGTTCATAGACTATTTCTACATCTCTTACAGAAGATTCCTACCAAATTTGGAATTTATAGGAGCTATAGTTTAAAAACGGGAATTGTTCATTGTTAACGCCCCCGCAATCCCCTTTGGGGGATGAATTTCTTAAAATCCGTTTTTAGTTGACCTCTACATAACGAAAGTAATATTCCTACCAAGTTTCACATTTCTAAGTCCTATAGTTCCCGAGATTTCGTGATGAGTAACTATAGAAATTGGAATACTTCGATTATCATCGAAATTTTTAACGTTTTAGCAGACTTTTTTAAAATTTTCTTACCTATAAACATTCTCCTGACAATTCTGAAGACAACAAAAAAAAATTAACCCAATCGGTCCAGCCGTTCTCAAGTGATACTCGATCATAGATACGGCATTTTATTTTTATCAAAAAATGAGAGTGGGTGTGCAGGGGTGCGTGGGAGTTGGTGGGTGGATGCGTGAAAGTTTGTAAGTAGATTCTTAGCTGAATGTAAAAGAACATTATCCGTTTAGTAAACTCCGTTGAAATCCATGAAAACAAAAGAATCAAGAGAAAACGCTTGTCTTTTGTTTTTATTAGCGGGATAAATGTTCATAAAAGTAAAACAGCAATAAAAAAATGAAGGAACGTTAGAATTCTAAAAATAAATAGCCATAAACCATCTAGGAAAAATTTCGCATCGAATGGTGGTAGTTTCATGTCGATACGATCAGTGGTTTAGGCGTGATTGAGCCTCAAACGAAGACCATTTTCATTATATATAATTGCGGAAATGCCCCCGTGTTTTATCGGTCAAATAAAAAAGAATGTATGCTTATTATGCTTTGAGATCTATTCATAGCCCTTTAAATACTTATTATTATGACCAGCTATCTATAAGATAATAATAATCTGACTTACAGCTCTCAGGTTTATAAAAGATTTAATTAGCTATAGGTATACAATGACAGTTTGTGAAATAAAATGCTGCTCATATCTACCAATGCTGCTTTGTATAGTTGTTGTGGTGTTTAACAGAAGTTTTACTAAAAAAAAAATGAATAAACTCATGTTAAATTCATGTTATTTTAAATTTAAGAATAATACAAATTAAGGAGGGTTCGAATAATTAATATACGTGTTAAAATATTGTCCTATTTAAGTTTATTGTTACAGTTATAAAGCAAGTATAATATTTAAGTACATGTTTGAATATTATTTATAATGTTACATTTTACATAAGGTATTCTATATTTTTTCTGTTTTACATTCATAAACGTATTGTAGTATTCTTCGATGATCTTGTCGTTTCTGTCATGTCTGTCGTCAAAGATAGATAAAAACTTATCACGTGAAGGATAAGTAGACATACAATGCAAAAACATGACACAGTATTGGCCACACACTTGCGAATCTTCTTGCTGCAGTTGTTTACTGTTGTATCTGAACCATCTATAATTATTTTTGAGGCTTTTAAGGTGTTGAGGAACATACGGGCGCAATCCATAGCTGTCGAAGAACCAACCTCTTCCATTTCTATCGACGTACATGGCAACCCAGTGCTGTCCTGGTTTTTTGCAGCCATCGGTATTCACAACAAAAGCCGCCGGTTTATTCCAAATTTTCCGAATTCTGTCCGCTGGATATACACCGATCGTGTGGTATGGTATATACTGAATAGCTTTCAATACCCGGACCGTGTTCATTACACGCCTGACAACTCCAAGGACAAGAAAGCGCAGACGTTGTATTGATATTTGCTTTTTTTATTTAACCACTGTTTTAGCAAATCTGCACAAGATAATGCGCATTGATTATACGCTAAACTTTTATTTCTTCTAGCTTCTAATACGCTGTGTAAGGCACAAGTTAAACGCGCCTGATGTAACGTCGCTACCGATGGATGGTCTTGCAATTCCTCGATATTTATAATAGGTTTACAAAGTAGCGCTTCTAAGTACGTTTTTTGCGCTTTACCGTATGTGTAAATTTTCATAGCAGTCTGACAAAAAAGTCGTAACTGTGTATGCACGTACTTTGTCAACGATTTACCATCATACCACTCAAGACCGTGTTTTCGGGTTAATGCGTTATTATCAAGCTTTCTTTCTTCTGACAGATGATTAAATGAAAATTCGGGAGCCAAGACCCAGTTAGCTGTATTACCGTTAATGAGACACGTCACACCTATCACTTTAGGTAAAAACTCACGATCGTTATTAACGAAACCTTGAATGTATATAACTACAGACGACATAACGATCTTTACATGACAACTTCCTATCACTTACTGAAATTATTTGCAGGTATTAGGTGTTTACCCTGCAAAATCTATAGTTACTTGTCTAGAAGCGTCTATTTCCAAAACACTCTCATACTCTGCATATATTATACAGTTTGTGGTTGTTGTTAAAGCTTTGTCGAATCTAACTTCGATACGCACCATCCCATGCTTGATCAAATTCCAATGTGTATTACTATTAGCTGATAAATCGGGAGTTAAATCAAAAACGTATAAGCAATACCCGTTAGGGTACTCAAACCTGTCTATCGTGTTTCCTTCGTTCAAAAAATGGATACCTGTGACCGAAAACAGTGTGTGGTAAGCGTCTATGTTATTCATACGTGCCCCATAATCGGGTTGAAGAGGTTTTGACGGTATTTGTCGACAGTCAACGTATAATGATAAGTAGTTAATTCCAAAATTTTGAAAATTAAACGGGTTCATCGTAACTTCGCCATTGAAAGCTTTATTATCAACAAAACCTATGATTAAACGTCTCGGTATTTGACCATGAATTATGTTGTCCATAGTTTCACCATGTACACCAGCAGGCATTGAAACAGCTTTAACCTCAACACGTGTCAGAGGGTATTTAGCTGTTGTCTTACCTAGCATACGAGCGTGTGATAAAAGCGTCCCTGGTGAAATTTTTGCGCGTCTTACTAACAGATTAACGTAGATAATGTTAAAAAGAGCTATTCGGCAGCCGAAATGGAAGTAGATTTCATTTTATCACTTATTAATCAAAAATACAATTAGATTAACGTATGATGTATATTGTAATCATTGTAATCAAAGTTTACACAGTTATTATATAAAATTTATCATAATTAATCATTATTACATGAGATTTGTTAATATTAATTATTATTACATGAAATTTGTTATAGTAAATTAATTTTTTATTATATTGACTTAATTTTGTGAACCGAAAAAATTTTTTTATTCATTTATTGTTTCATTATAACCGTTACATTGATAACCATAATTATAAAATAGTTATAATCAACGTCACAGTCAATTTTAGAAGCAAACGAATTGTAGTGAATTTAATAACTATATTCTCGTTAACTAAATATTCCTAACTTCACATAATAAACAAATATTATTTTGTTATTTAAGAAAACTGTCATTGAAATGATTATTAGATTATCAGTAATCAGAATTATAAACTGCGATATTAATTGTAAATTTATCTATATTTGAAAATATGGTTAAAATAAATTTTAATGAGAGTCAGAAACTCAGATTGTTTGAAAATGGTGAAGAATTAAAGTAAGTGGTATAATTTAAAATTTTATCATTTTGAACTCATTTTGTTGTTTAAAAACTTTCGATAATTTATTACAAGGTAATGTTAATTTTTCTTTTTTAGTTTTTCAGGATTTGTTACGACAATAGTTGGAATTCAGTGGGTAGAATTCGAATATCGCTTCATTTTTTTATTACAAAACTAGGTAAAAACAATAACTTTTCGATATTTGGAAATCGTTAATTTTCTATGAAATCTACTAAAACGAGTGCAACAGCAAATTTCATATTTGGCATAGCGGAATAGGACTTAATTTTAAGACTACACATATGATTTGGTACTCAAATTAAATCTCATTTAAAGCACTTTCAAATGCAGTTTATAGAGATTCAATAAATTATTCCATTCAGAAGTTATTCGAGTTAGAAAGTGAAGAAATATGAATTTTTATGATTTTGAAAATTTAAAAATCTTGGCATTTCTAAATTACTTGACCGATTAAGCTCATCTTCGAACTTAACTTTGGTATCTATCTGTAGAATAAGTATGTTGAGTTTGGTAAAGATCCGTTGTAAATTGGTGACGCTATCGTCGTGACAAGCTGCGTTATATCGTATATATATATATATATATATATACTAGCTGTTACCCGCCCGCTTCGCTGGGCATTTATAGAATTGTATTTTTCGATCTAAACTTAAAATTTGATTAGAGTATTGTTTTGACTGTCACGAATTCCAAATTTCATCGAATAAGCATATACCTTTTATCTATGAAATTATTCCAGCTTAATATTCATTGTAACTTTTAATGTGCAATCATTATAATGTTTGCGTGGCCTTTTTTTCAAAAATGAATAATAATTGACACGAAGAAAAAAATTTGAAATGAGAATTTGGAGTCTATAGGAGCTATAGCTTGGAAATTAAAAATTTTTGATGTTAGCACCCACCTTCGCAAACCCCTGTGAGATAAGCTATCGTGAAATTTTCCCATGGACTTCTTCTACATCTCTCACAGAAGATTCTTACCAAATTTGAAGTCGATAGGAGCTATAGTTTAAAAACGGAAATTTTTTATTATTATCGCTCCTACAATCCTCTTTGGGGTAGAATATCGTAAAATTCGTTTATAAATTATTTTTTCATCATTTATAGAAAAATCCTACAAAATTTGAAGTCTGTAGGAGTTACAGCTTGGAAATTAAAAATTTTGATTGTTAATACCCACCCCCGCAACCCTCGGTGAGATATCGTAAAATTTGTTTATAGATTATTTCTACATCTCTTACAAAAGATTCCTACCAAAATTGGAGTTGATAGGAGCTACAGTTTAAAAACTGGAGTTTTTCATTGTTAACGCCCCCGCGAACCTCTTTGAGGGTGGAATTTCTTAAAATCTGTTCTTAGCTGACCTCTACAGGGCAAAAGTATAATTCCTACCAAATTTCAAGTTTCTAGGTCCGATGGTTCCCGAGATATCGTGATGAGTCAATCTATCTATAGAACAGCTCCTATATATCACACACAATTTACCATTTTATTTTTAATCATTTAAATCAGTATAATCATTTAACAATATCAACATTAACATTTATGTTATATTTATCTGTTTTATGATATAATGGAGTTCATCCTTCATGATCATTTCAATACAAATTAGCTATTTCATTTATTAATGATTTAGCTATTCTTTCTTAAAAAAAAGTATGATTATGAATTCCTACTGTCCCAACAATCAATCGATGAAAATCGATGTATTTGCCTAACATTGTATAGAATAATACTGTTAATAATAATTGTATAGAATATTAATATTTAGTAACTTTCTACTTTTATTCTAATCATTCCTCTGAATTTAGTTTACAACCGAATTTATTATTACAATTTATTCATTTGACAGTTGTTTTAGCAACGGTAACCATTGCAACTGTGACCATGGCAACGGTAACCATAGCAACGGTAACCATGGCAACGATAACCATGGCAAAGGTATCCATGGCAACGGTAACCATGGCAACGGTTGATTAGCGTGGGTGGTTGCGCTGAGGGAGGGGGGGTGTGTTCTATAATTGATGGGTGCCACTTGATGGGTTTCTTAGATTGGCGAATCAAAATGACATTTTCTAAAAAAAAAAAGAGAGAGATATAGGGAAGGGGGAAGAAGTTACGGGAGGGGAGGGGAAGAATGAGAGGGAGGGGAGGGAGTAGCATACGTGATGGTAGACGAAAAATTCATTATAGCTAGGAATTGCGTAAAATCCGTTCTTAGTGAGCGTCTACATCACGAATGGAGTAAGTATGCTAAATTTCAAGTCAATCGGGTGAATAGTTTCGGAGATCTCGTGATGAGTGAGTGAGTGGTATTTCGCTTATATACAGGGTGTCTCAGAAGTCGTGAGCCACCGGACAGGGTGTGGTAGAAAATTGGATTCTGAATAGAAAAGTCCTTTACCATTTTTCGATCAGACCCATAGAAAAATTACTACAAATTTATGAAAATAGACCAATGAAGAGCGCGGTTTAGCGGCAGAACGGTAGGCGCAAGAGCGAGCGAGTGGAAGCGCGACAGGCAATGAGTGCGCGCTCGCTTGCACACGTGTGATATCATTGCTCAGTTATAGCGGGATGCCCGCATGCAATAATAATGATCAATGATACTCCTGTAAATAAAAAAAAAATTAATATTAGAAAAATCATCCCATAGACAGCCCCATAAAATAAAAAATGTGCGATTTTTTGATAATTAAAACTCAAATTTTCGGTGTCACCGAAAAATGAAAAAAAAAAAGCCAACAGTCATATTCAATGATACCCCTGTAATTAAAAAAAAAAAGAAAAGTTATAAAAGTACCCCATACACTCTGAGATACAGCCCCATAAAGCCAAAAATTTGCGATTATTTAATGATGAAATTCAAATGATCAGTGTGCACTTGAAGTTAAAAAAAAAAAGCAATAAAAATAATCAGTGACACTACTGTAGACCAAAAAAATTAAAAAAAATAAAAAACTACCCCATAGACAGGGAGATACAGCCCCGTAAAGCCGAAAATTCGCGATTATTTAATAATGAAATTCAAATGATCAGAGTGCACTTGAAGTGAAAAAAAAAAAAGCAATAAAAATAATCAGTGACACTACTGTAGGTGAAGAAAATTTTTAAAAATAAAAAACTACCCCATAGACAGGGAGATACAGTCCCATAAAGCCAAAAATTGTGCGATATTTCAATAATTAAAATAGAAATTTTCGACGACTACTCAAAATTTCAAATAAAAATCTAGGACTAATAGTTAACTATACCCATAACAATCAGAAAAAAATTAAAAATTACAAAAACCACCCCATAGACACTAAGATACAGCCTAATAAAGCCGAGTATTTCGGGATTATTTAACATAAAAATTAAAATATTCACAGTGCATTCGAAATAGAAAAAAAATACCAATCAAAATTATCAGTGGTACTTTTGACCATCAGACAAATTTAAAAAATTGTAAAAACACCCCATAGATACCGAAATACGACTTGATAACGCACAAAAATCGGGATTGCTTAGAAATTAAAATTCAAATTATTGGTGCCCATTGAAAATCAACAAAAGAAACCTTTTGTACTTATCGATTAAACTCCTGTGTATCGAAAAAAATTATTATTTAAAAAACCACCCCGCAAACTCCGAATTATGATCCCATTAAGCTGAAAATTTCTGATTTTTTAGTAATTAAAATGCTACTTCTCGGTGTCCGTTGAAAATAAATGAAAAGTATGAAAACTCATTTTCAGATATACTCTTGTAAGCAAAAAAAAAATAAGATTTGAAAAAACCACCCCATTAACGGCGAGATAGGACCCCATAAATCCGCTAATTTGTGATTTGTTAGTAATTGAAATTGAAATTCTTGGTGTCCATTTAACAACAACAAGAGAAACCTATTGTACTTTTAAATTACACCCTTAAAAACATAAAAAAACTTAACTCTTGAAAATCCACCGCATAGACACTAACAAACATCCAAATAAAGCCAACAATTCGCGATTTTTCAATAATTAAAATTCAAATTTTCATATGACACCGAAAATTTCGATATCAATCCACAAAAAATCGATAAATCGCGGCTTTATGGAGGCGTATCTTGGGGTCTATGGGGTGAATTCTTGAATTTTGATATTTTTATTTATTAAAAAGAGTAAATTGGAAAGTGGAATGAGTTTATGCTCTTTATTTTAAGTGGACACCGAGAATTTCAATTTAAGTCAATTAAAAATCGACAAATAGCGACTGTATGGGGATGTATCTCGGTGTCTGTGGGGTGGATTCTAAAATTTTGATTTATTATTTTATAACAGAGATAACATTAAAAAGTACAATAATTTTCTTTTACTTATTTTGAGTAGACACCGAGAATTTCAATTTAAATCAATGAAAAATCGAACAATTGTGGCATTGTGGGGTTGCCTCTCGGTGTTTATGGGGTGGATTCCAAAATTTTGATTTTTTAATTCATAAAAAAGGTTAAACTGGAAAGTAAGATAATTTTCTTTGAGTTATTCCGAGTTGACACCGAGAATTTCAACTTAACTTCACAAATAATGGAGAAATCGCAGCTTTATGGGGGTGTATCTCAGTGTCTATGGGGTGGATTCTTAAATTTTGATTTTTCAATTCTTTACAAAGGTTACATTGGAAAGTACGATAATTTTTTTTAAGTTATTTTCAGTGGACACCGAGAATTTCCATTTAAATCAATGAAAAATCGAAAAATCGCGGCTTTATAGGGTTGTCTCCTGATGTTTATAGGGTGGATTCCGAAATTTTCTTTTTTTAATTCATGACGAAGATTGAACTGGAAAGTGGGATAGTTTTCTTTGGCTTATTTTCAGTGGATACCGAAAATTTCAAATTAAATAAATGAAAAATTGACAAATCGCGGCTTTATGGGGGCGCATCTCAGTGTCTATGGGGTGGACTCCATAATTTTGATATTTTTATGTATGACTGACGTTAAATTGAATAGAAGGATTATTTTCTTTTTGTTATTTTCAGTGGACACCGAGAATTTCATTGAAAGTAAATTAAACATCGACTTATCGCCAGTTTATGGGGGTGTATCTCGGTGTTTATAGGGTGGATTCCATAATTTTGATATCTTTGTGTATGACCGAGGTTACATTAGATAGGAAGATTATTGTAATTCTGTTATTTTAAGTGGACACCGAGAATTTCAATTTACGTCAAATAAAAATCGACAAATCGCGAGTGTATGGGAGTGTATCTCGGTGTCTCTGGGGTGGTTCCTAAAATTTCGATTTTTTATTTCATAACAAAGATAACATCAAAAAGTACAATAATTTTCTTTGACTTATTTTGAGTGGACACCGAGAATTTCAATTTCAATCAATTAAAAATCAAAAAATCCCGGCTTTACGGGGTTGCCTCTCAATCTCTGTGGGGTGGATTTCATAATTTTAATATTTTTATGTATGACCAAGGTTGAATTGAAAAACAGGATTATTTTCTTTCTGTTATTTTTAGTGGACACCGAGAATTTCACTTGAAGTCAATAAAAAATCTAAAAATCGCGACTTCATGGGGATGTATCTCGGTGTCTATGGGGTGAATTTACGAATTTTGATTTTTTTATTTATGACAAAGGTAAAATTAGACAAGAGGATATTTTTCTTTGGCTTATTTTGAATGGACACCAAGAATTTCAATATCAATCCAAAAAAAAATCGAGCAATCCCGGTTTTATGGGGCCGTATCTCGGTGTCTATGGGGTGAATTCTCAAATTTTGATAATTTAATTAATAACTAAGGTTAAATCGAATAGTTAAATTATTTTCTTTGATTTATTTCAAGTTGACACCGAGGATTTCAAAATAAATTCATGAATAACCGACAAATCGCGGCTTTGTGGGGGTGTATCTCGCTGTACATAGGGTGAATCGATTGATTATGAATCTAGAAATATTCTGAAAAGTGTTTTCTATGATTTCTATAAGTTTTCTTCCTTAATCTCTAGTGGACACCAAGAATTAAATTTTAACAGTCGAATTTGTGGCAATTTAGTTGAGAAACGCCGTGTTTGGGGCTGTTACTCGGTGTCTATGGGGTTGATTGATCGATTAGGAGTTTAAAACTCTTTTGTAAGGTCTTATTTATGATTTCAAAGAGTTTTCTTCCTTAATCTCCAGTGGACACCGAGGAATGATTTTTTAAAAGTCAAATTGCTGTCAATTTAGACGAAAAACGATACCGTTTATGAGGCTGTTACTCGGTGTTCATAGGGTGGATTAATCGATTACGACTCGAAAAATTTTCTGTAGGGTGTACCCTATGATTTTTACGAGTGTTATTCCTTAATCGCCAGTGGACACTGAGAATTGAATTTGTAAATGTTAAATTGCTGTCAATTTAGACGGAAAACACCTTTTAGGGAGCAGTTACTCGGTGTCTATGGGGTGAATCTATCAATTATAGGTCTTAAAATCTTCTGTAGGGTGTACTCTATGATTTTTATGAGTTTTTTTCCTTAATCTTTAGTGGACACCGAGGAATGATTTTTGAAACGTCAAATTACTGTCAATTTAGACGAAAAAATCCTTTTATGAGGCTGTTGCTCGGTGTCCATGGGGTTGATTGATCGAATAGGAGTCTTCAAATTTTCTGTAGGTGTACTCTATGATTTTAACAAGTTTTCATTCTTAATAGCCAGTGGACACTGAGGAATGATTTTTAAAAGTCAAATTGCTGTCAATTTAGACGAAAAACAACACCTTTTATGAGGCTGTTACTCGGTGTCCATGGGGTTGATTAATCGATTACGACTCGAAAAATCTCCTGTAGGGTGTACCTATGATTTTACGAGTGTTATTCCTTAATCTCCAGTGGACACTGAGAATTGAATTTTTAAATGTTCAAATGCTTGTCAATTTAGACGGAAAACGCCTGTTAGGGAGCTGTTACTCGGTGTCCATGCGGTGAATCTATCAATTCTGGGTCTTAAAATCTTCAGTAGGGTGTACTCTATGATTTTTATGAGTTTTCTTCCTTAATCTTTAGTGGACACCGAGGAATGATTTTTGAAACGTCAAATTACTGTTAATTTAGACGAAAAAATCCTTTTATGAGGCTGTTTCTCGGTGTCCATAGGGTTGATTGATCGAATAGGAGTCTGAAACTCTTCTGTAGGGTGTACTCTATGATTTTTACAAGATTTTTTCCTTAATCTCCACTGGACACCGAAAATTAAATTTTTAATAGTCGAATTTGTGTCAATTTAGTCGAGAAACACCGTTTTTGGGGCTGTTACTCGGTGTTTATTAGGTTGATTGATCGAGTAGGGTTCTTCAAATCTTTTGTAGGTTCTACTTTCTGATTTCAATAAGTTTTAGTCCTTAATCTCCTGTGGACACCGAGATGTGAATTTTGAACAGTCGATTTTCTTTCAATTTCATCAAAAAAAGCTTTTTATGGGGCTTGTACTCGGTATCCATGGGGTTGATTGATCGAATAGGAGTGTTCAAATTTTATTTAAGATCTACTCTATGATTTAAACAAGTTTTCTTCCTGAATCTGCATTGGACACCGAGGAATGATTTTTTAAAATTCAAATTGCTGTCAATTTAGACGAAAAACGCCTTTTATGGGGCTGTTACTCGGTGTCTATGGGGTAAATCGATCAATTATGGGTCTAACAATCTTCTGTAGGGTGTACTCTATGATTTCCATGAGTTTTCGTCTTTTATCTCTAGTGGGCACCTAGAATTGAATTTTGAACAGTCGAGTTTCTGTCAATTAAGTCAAACAACGCCATTTATGGGGCTAGTGCTCGGTGTCCATAGGGTTGATTGATCGAATAGGAGTCTGAAACTCTTCTGTAGGGTGTACTCTATGATTTTTACAAGATTTTTTCCTTAATCTCTACTGGACATCGAGAATTCAATTTTTAAATGTTAAATTAGTGTCAATTTAGACGGAACACCCCGTTTAGGGAGCTGTCACTCGGTGTTTATGGAGTGAATCGATCAATTGTGGGTCCGAAAGTCTTCTGTAGCGTGTAGTCTATGATTTTCAGGAGTTTTCTTCCTTAATATCCATCGGACACCGAGAATTAAATTTTTAACAGTCGAATTTCTGTTAATTTAGTTAAAAAAAAAACGCCTTTTATAGGGCTGTTACTCGGTGTCCATGGGGTTGATTGATCGATTAGGAGTCTGCAAATTTTCTGTAGGGTCTACTTCATGATTTTTATCCTTAATCTTCAGTGGTTACCGAGAATAGAATTTTGTACAGTTGTCTTTTAGTCAATTTCGTCGCAGAACGCCTTTTATGGGGCTGTTACCCGGTGTCCATGGGGTCGATTGATCAATTAGGAGTCTGGAAATCTTCTGTAGGGTGTACTTCATAATTTTTATCCTTAATCTTCAGTGGTTACCGAGAATTGAATTTCTAACAGTCGAATCAGTGTCAATTCAGTCAAAGAATGCTTTTTATAGGGCTGTTACTCGGGGAACGTGAGGTTGATTGATCGATTACGATTCGGAAAATCTTCTGTAGGTTGTACTCTATGATTTTTTGAAGTGTTTTTCCTTTATCTCCATTGGGCACCAAGAATTTAATTTTTAATAGTCGAATTTTTATCAATTTAGTCAAAAAACGCCTCTTATGGGGCCGTTTTTCGGTGGCTTTATAATTTATAACAAAGGTTGAATCGGACAGTTGGATAATTATTTTCGAGTTATTTTGAGTGGTCACTGAGAATTTTAATTTAAATCAATAAAAAATTGCGACTTTATGGGAATGTATGTCGGTGTCTATGGGGTGGATTCTAAAATTTTGATTTTTTATTTTATAAAAGAGATAAACTTTAAAAGTACAATAATATTCCTAGACTTATTTCGAGTGGACACCGAGAATTTCAATTTTAATCAATGAAAAATCGAGAAATCGCGGTTTTCTGGGGTTGCATCTCGGTGTCTGTGGGATAGATTGTAAAATTTCGATTTTTTTATTCAGTAAAAAGCGTAAACTGTAGAGGGGAATGAGTTTATGCCCTTTACTTTGAGTGTAAACCAAGAATTTTAAATTAATATCACGAAAAATCCAGAAATTGCGGATTTATGGGGGTGAATCTCGGTGTCTATGGGGTGTATTCTCAAATTTAGATTTTTCATTTTATGAAAAAGGTTGAATAGTAAAGTAGGATAATTCTGTTTAACTAATTTTGAGTGGACACCGAGAATTTAAAATTGAATTCACGAAAATTCGAGAAATCGCGACTTTGTGGGGCTGTATCTTTGTGTCCAGAGGTCGAATTTGTTATCAGACCCGAAACTAACCGATGCATGCTACCGCTTGTTTGAAGTTGGTAACTTTCGAAATAGTAACTTCCTGACTTTAAAGAATTTTAAATTACATTCGCGGGAAGTTAAATATTTACGCACGACCTTTGGACCTGAAAAAAATTTTTAAATCTGTAATTGCTTTATATGAACATCTTAAACCACTCTTGTCATAAAAAATCCGCGAATTTGCGGCGAAGATATTTAATAAATTCTTTCAAATTCCTGTTGTTTTTATTACTTTAATTTTCGAGCAATGTCTGTGCAGCTTTTGCATATTATTTTTGCTCTCTTTCTACCGACAGCGGCTCGATTTTGTTTATTGCTTTCCATTGTTTTTTACATTTTCTAAACAAAATATCGTCGACTGTCAGTCTTAATGAATTATTTGTTTTGACCACATCGTAATGGATAATTATTCTAATGCGGATTACGTCGAGATGCTCATCCTTTACGGTGAGTGCCAACGCAACGCTCGTTTGACCTGTCGCGTGTACCGCGAGCGATTCCCCGATCGACAACGTTTCCCGACACACGGCCTAATAACTCGGCTCGTAAATAGAGCTCGTGAATCGGGATATGTTGGGTTGAACCGCATCGAGCGTGCTGGTCGTCCTCGAGACGTTCGAACGGTTCAACTCGAGGAGCGAGTCATCGATGCTGTTCACGCTGAGCCAGGGACAAGCACGCGGAGGCTTGAAAGGCGTTTGCATGTTTCTCGTACGATGATTAATAAAATTACTCGTACGGAGAAACTGCATCCCTACCACAAACAACGAGTCCAAGATCTCGAGGGCGGAGATCGAGAGTTGCGGTTGCATTTTTGCCAAATGATGATTCGGAAAGATGAAGACGATCCGGATTTTCTTCGGAATATGTTGTGGACTGATGAATCACTGTTCACTCGTGAAGGGTGCTTCAATCAGCACAATGTACATCATTATTCCGAAGAAAATCCGCGGTTAACAGTCGCCCGAAACTTCCAAAATAAATGGAAAATTAATATGTGGGGTGGAATTATCGGAGATCACGTGCTACTGTTTCTTCTTCCCGATGTAATGAACGTAAGTCAAGCAATAATATTCTTATCAAAATTTCTGGATCGTAGTGTTAGAACATGATGTACTTAGTGTGTAATCAATTTAATGTAGTATAAATAATCAAGTTCTCTATTTAGAACATTTCAATTACTTTCATTTTGCATTCAAGTTCGGGACATTATTTTTTTTACTGGAAATTTTCATTTCATAAACTCTAAATTTATGGTAATATTATTTATTTCACAGAGTGACCAATATTTGACATTCCTAAGAGAGGACCTACCGAATCTCCTTCAGGAAGCTGGTGAGGATCCCGAGTGGTTCCAGCACGACGGAGCACCATGTCACTATGGCGCGCAAGTCCGCGACTTTCTCAATCAGAGATTTCCGCAACGCTGGCTCGGCAGGAACGGTCCGGAGAGATGGCCCCCAAGATCACCGGATTTAACGCCCCTCGATTTCTTTTTGTGGGGTCATTTCAAAGGCGTAGTCTACGCTGACGAACCCGACGATCAAATGGTGACCATGGCAAGAATTATGGCCGCACAGACGACAGTAACCGCCGAGATGCTGGAGGAAGTCCGTCGCAACTTTATTAAGCGTTGCCGACTATGCATCCAACAAAACGGCGGTATCTTTGAACACTTGTTGAAATGAGCTCACTGAACCGGAATCGACCGGAACAAAAATAATGAAATTAATAAATAAATAAATAAATTTCTTAGTACCTGAATATCTACCTCGATATTCACGTGACTGTAAATAAACTTAAAACAATTTTTTTACACCTCAAAACAAGCATTTCAAGTCATTTATAAAAATAATTCTTAGTAAATTCGCGAATTTTCAGTCTTTAGTGTTGTTTAACGACATCATCTGGAGCAGTTGAAGATTCAAGATCCTTTTCTACGTCTAGGAGATCGTGTGTAGATTTTTTGTAGGTTCAAACCCATGAAGCACAAAAAACTCCTTCATAAGCATTGGAATTCAGGATTTGTCAGTAATGAAACTGACATTACCGCAGTCTAAATAAAATTGAGAGGAAGTACATAGAAAGATTCTCAATATTAACCCTTTTAATAAAAAAAAAAAATTAAATTGAAAAACTACGCCATAGATTCTGAGGTTCAACTCCATCAACTCGCAAGCTTAGAAAATTTCAGAAATTGAAATGTAATATCTCAATGTACACGCGAAATAAATTTAAGAAACTTGATGTCATTTTGTAATCATCCCTTATTAATTGAAAAAAAATTAAAGATCCCGAATCCACCCCATAGACACCGTCATGCACCCTCATGAAGCCGCGATTTCTCGATTTTTCGTCAATTTAATTTGAAATTCTCGGTGTCCACTCAAAATAAGTCGAATAACTTATCCTACTATCGAATTTGGCCTTTGTCAAGAAATGAAAACATCAAATTTGAAATTCCACCTCATCGACACCGAGTTACAGTCCCATAAAAAGCGTTGTTTGACTTAATTGATAGAAACTCGACTGTTCAAAATTCAATTCTCGATGCTCACTAGAGATTAAGTAAAAAAACTCATGGAAATAACAGAGGACACCCTACAGAAGATTTCCAAACCCACAATCTATCGATTTACTGCATTGATACCGAGTAACAGCCCCATAAAAAGCGTTTTTCGTCTAAATTGACAGCAATTTGACTTTTAAAAAATCATTCCTCGGTGTCCACTGGAGATTAAGAAAGAAAACTTGTTTAAATCATAGAGTAGACCCTACATAAAATTTGAACACTCCTATTCGATCAATCAACCCCATATATACCGACTACAAGCCCCATAAAAAGCTTTTTTTGATTAAATTGACAGAAAATCGACTGTTCAAAATTCACATCTCGGTGTCCACGGAGATTAAGACTAAAAGTTATTGAAATCAAAAGTAGACCTACAAAAATTTGCAGACCCTATCGATCAATCAACCCATGGACACCGAGTAACAGCCCAAAAAGGTTTTTCGACTAAATTGACACAAATTCGACTGTTAAAAATTTAATTTCGGTGTCCATGAGATTAAGGAAAAAACTTGAAAAATCATAGAGTACACCCTACAGAAGATTCAGACTCCTAATTCGATCAATCAACCCATGGACACCGAGAAACAGCCTCATAAAAGGTTTCGTCTAAATTGACAGTAATTTGACGTTTAAAAATCATTCCTCGTGTCCACTAAAGATTAAGGAAAAAACTCATAAAAATCATAGAGTACACCCTACAGAAGATTTTAAGACCCAGAATTGATAGATCACCGCATGGACACCGAGTAACAGCTCCCTAAAGGCGTTTTCCGTCTAAATTGACAGCATTTGAACATTTAAAAATTCAATTCTCAGTGTCCACTGGAGATTAAGGAATAACACTCGTAAAATCATAGGTACACCCTACAGGAGATTTTCGAGTCGTAATCGATTAATCAACCCCATGGACACCGAGTAACAGCCTCATAAAAGGTGTTTTTCGTCTAAATTGACAGCAATTTGACTTTTAAAAAATCATTCCTCAGTGTCCACTGGCTATTAAGAATGAAAACTTGTTAAAATCATAGAGTACACCCTACAGAAAATTTGAAGACTCCTATTCGATCAATCAACCCCATGGACACCGAGCAACAGCCTCATAAAAGGATTTTTTCGTCTAAATTGACAGTAATTTGACGTTTCAAAAATCATTCCTCGGTGTCCACTAAAGATTAAGGAAAAAAACTCATAAAAATCATAGAGTACACCCTACAGAAGATTTTAAGACCTATAATTGATAGATTCACCCCATAGACACCGAGTAACTGCTCCCTAAAAGGTGTTTTCCGTCTAAATTGACAGCAATTTAACATTTACAAATTCAATTCTCAGTGTCCACTGGCGATTAAGGAATAACACTCGTAAAAATCATAGGGTACACCCTACAGAAAATTTTTCGAGTCGTAATCGATTAATCCACCCTATGAACACCGAGTAACAGCCTCATAAACGGTATCGTTTTTCGTCTAAATTGACAGCAATTTGACTTTTAAAAAATCATTCCTCGGTGTCCACTGGAGATTAAGGAAGAAAACTCTTTGAAATCATAAATAAGACCTTACAAAAGAGTTTTAAACTCCTAATCGATCAATCAACCCCATAGACACCGAGTAACAGCCCCAAACACGGCGTTTCTCAACTAAATTGCCACAAATTCGACTGTTAAAATTTAATTCTTGGTGTCCACTAGAGATTAAGGAAGAAAACTTATAGAAATCATAGAAAACACTTTTCAGAATATTTCTAGATTCATAATCAATCGATTCACCCTATGTACAGCGAGATACACCCCACAAAGCCGCGATTTGTCGGTTATTCATGAATTTATTTTGAAATCCTCGGTGTCAACTTGAAATAAATCAAAGAAAATAATTTAACTATTCGATTTAACCTTAGTTATTAATTAAATTATCAAAATTTGAGAATTCACCCATAGACACCGAGATACGGCCCCATAAAACCGGGATTGCTCGATTTTTTTTTGGATTGATATTGAAATTCTTGGTGTCCATTCAAAATAAGCCAAAGAAAAATATCCTCTTGTCTAATTTTACCTTTGTCATAAATAAAAAAATCAAAATTCGTAAATTCACCCATAGACACCGAGATACATCCCCATGAAGTCGCGATTTTTAGATTTTTTATTGACTTCAAGTGAAATTCTCGGTGTCCACTAAAAATAACAGAAAGAAAATAATCCTGTTTTTCAATTCAACCTTGGTCATACATAAAAATATTAAAATTATGAAATCCACCCCACAGAGATTGAGAGGCAACCCCGTAAAGCCGGGATTTTTTGATTTTTAATTGATTGAAATTGAAATTCTCGGTGTCCACTCAAAATAAGTCAAAGAAAATTATTGTACTTTTTGATGTTATCTTTGTTATGAAATAAAAAATCGAAATTTTAGGAACCACCCAGAGACACCGAGATACACTCCCATACACTCGCGATTTGTCGATTTTTATTTGACGTAAATTGAAATTCTCGGTGTCCACTTAAAATAACAGAATTACAATAATCTTCCTATCTAATGTAACCTCGGTCATACACAAAGATATCAAAATTATGGAATCCACCCTATAAACACCGAGATACACCCCCATAAACTGGCGATAAGTCGATGTTTAATTTACTTTCAATGAAATTCTCGGTGTCCACTGAAAATAACAAAAAGAAAATAATCCTTCTATTCAATTTAACGTCAGTCATACATAAAAATATCAAAATTATGGAGTCCACCCCATAGACACTGAGATGCGCCCCCATAAAGCCGCGATTTGTCAATTTTTCATTTATTTAATTTGAAATTTTCGGTATCCACTGAAAATAAGCCAAAGAAAACTATCCCACTTTCCAGTTCAATCTTCGTCATGAATTAAAAAAGAAAATTTCGGAATCCACCCTATAAACATCAGGAGACAACCCTATAAAGCCGCGATTTTTCGATTTTTCATTGATTTAAATGGAAATTCTCGGTGTCCACTGAAAATAACTTAAAAAAAATTATCGTACTTTCCAATGTAACCTTTGTAAAGAATTGAAAAATCAAAATTTAAGAATCCACCCCATAGACACTGAGATACACCCCCATAAAGCTGCGATTTCTCCATTATTTGTGAAGTTAAGTTGAAATTCTCGGTGTCAACTCGGAATAACTCAAAGAAAATTATCTTACTTTCCAGTTTAACCTTTTTTATGAATTAAAAAATCAAAATTTTGGAATCCACCCCATAAACACCGAGAGGCAACCCCACAATGCCACAATTGTTCGATTTTTCATTGATTTAAATTGAAATTCTCGGTGTCTACTCAAAATAAGTAAAAGAAAATTATTGTACTTTTTAATGTTATCTCTGTTATAAAATAATAAATCAAAATTTTAGAATCCACCCCACAGACACCGAGATACATCCCCATACAGTCGCTATTTGTCGATTTTTAATTGACTTAAATTGAAATTCTCGGTGTCCACTTAAAATAAAGAGCATAAACTCATTCCACTTTCCAATTTACTCTTTTTAATAAATAAAAATATCAAAATTCAAGAATTCACCCCATAGACCCCAAGATACGCCTCCATAAAGCCGCGATTTATCGATTTTTTGTGGATTGATATCGAAATTTTCGGTGTCATATGAAAATTTGAATTTTAATTATTGAAAAATCGCGAATTGTTGGCTTTATTTGGATGTTTGTTAGTGTCTATGCGGTGGATTTTCAAGAGTTAAGTTTTTTTATGTTTTTAAGGGTGTAATTTAAAAGTACAATAGGTTTCTCTTGTTGTTGTTAAATGGACACCAAGAATTTCAATTTCAATTACTAACAAATCACAAATTAGCGGATTTATGGGGTCCTATCTCGCCGTTAATGGGGTGGTTTTTTCAAATCTTATTTTTTTTTGCTTACAAGAGTATATCTGAAAATGAGTTTTCATACTTTTCATTTATTTTCAACGGACACCGAGAAGTAGCATTTTAATTACTAAAAAATCAGAAATTTTCAGCTTAATGGGATCATAATTCGGAGTTTGCGGGGTGGTTTTTTAAATAATAATTTTTTTCGATACACAGGAGTTTAATCGATAAGTACAAAAGGTTTCTTTTGTTGATTTTCAATGGGCACCAATAATTTGAATTTTAATTTCTAAGCAATCCCGATTTTTGTGCGTTATCAAGTCGTATTTCGGTATCTATGGGGTGTTTTTACAATTTTTTAAATTTGTCTGATGGTCAAAAGTACCACTGATAATTTTGATTGGTATTTTTTTTCTATTTCGAATGCACTGTGAATATTTTAATTTTTATGTTAAATAATCCCGAAATACTCGGCTTTATTAGGCTGTATCTTAGTGTCTATGGGGTGGTTTTTGTAATTTTTAATTTTTTTCTGATTGTTATGGGTATAGTTAACTATTAGTCCTAGATTTTTATTTGAAATTTTGAGTAGTCGTCGAAAATTTCTATTTTAATTATTGAAATATCGCACAATTTTTGGCTTTATGGGACTGTATCTCCCTGTCTATGGGGTAGTTTTTTATTTTTAAAAATTTTCTTCACCTACAGTAGTGTCACTGATTATTTTTATTGCTTTTTTTTTTTTTCACTTCAAGTGCACTCTGATCATTTGAATTTCATTATTAAATAATCGCGAATTTTCGGCTTTACGGGGCTGTATCTCCCTGTCTATGGGGTAGTTTTTTATTTTTTTTTAATTTTTTTGGTCTACAGTAGTGTCACTGATTATTTTTATTGCTTTTTTTTTTTTAACTTCAAGTGCACACTGATCATTTGAATTTCATCATTAAATAATCGCAAATTTTTGGCTTTATGGGGCTGTATCTCAGAGTGTATGGGGTACTTTTATAACTTTTCTTTTTTTTTTTAATTACAGGGGTATCATTGAATATGACTGTTGGCTTTTTTTTTTTTTTTTCGGTGACACCGAAAATTTGAGTTTTAATTATCAAAAAATCGCACATTTTTTATTTTATGGGGCTGTCTATGGGATGATTTTTCTAATATTAATTTTTTTTTTATTTACAGGAGTATCATTGATCATTATTATTGCATGCGGGCATCCCGCTATAACTGAGCAATGATATCACACGTGTGCAAGCGAGCGCGCACTCATTGCCTGTCGCGCTTCCACTCGCTCGCTCTTGCGCCTACCGTTCTGCCGCTAAACCGCGCTCTTCATTGGTCTATTTTCATAAATTTGTAGTAATTTTTCTATGGGTCTGATCGAAAAATGGTAAAGGACTTTTCTATTCAGAATCCAATTTTCTACCACACCCTGTCCGGTGGCTCACGACTTCTGAGACACCCTGTATAAAAGACAAGCTAAACCAACTTAAGACAAGTGATTTCGACGCTTTAAGGAGTTTGCCGTTGTGTAGAGTAACGTTACATAAAGTTTAAACTGTGCATAGAGATCGTAGTTGAATTGAAGCTACAATTTTCTTTTTTATCACAAATACTGCATTTTTTTGCGATTTTAAAAAATTTTGTGCAATTTGATTACATTTAAAACGGCTTATGGTCTGACTTAACTTTGTAGTAGTATTCAGCGGATCGAAAACATGAAAATTATTCTTGGTTTATTTCTGCAAAATTTTTATATCACTAAAACTGCCGATTTTTCGGTTCCTTGAAGTTTTCTCGATATTTTGAGAGTATATAGGCCTGACTGACCTCGAATTTCGATTCGAGATTAATTTCCACTGTTTATCTTGTGTGCCGGTGAAGTCAAGAATATGATTCCCTATTTTATTCTTACTTGCTGTTTCCTACAAATTTCAAAAATTTGTCAAGATTTTAATCCTAAGATTAAATTACATCTATGAAAATGAACCCAAGTCATTAACAATCGTGTTTAATAGATTGGTTATCGTATTTATGAATGCAATTTTCCCAATTTTTTTTTTCCGATTTTTTAAGACTTCTTTTCAATTTTAAAGCATTAATGAAAAAAAAAAATTAGGAAAACGGTTGACCCTGAAGGCCATCCCTGCAACTTCCTGCTACTTTCGTAATTAAAACTACTTTCGTAATTACTTTCGTAATATTTTTATTTATTTATTAACTTTACGTTTATATACAAAACAAATATTTATAACTTTGAAATTAGAGATTAACATGAGTGATTCTTCTTTATCAATGAACGGATCTTATAAATATTTTTTTTTATAATGGCTGAAATATTAAAAATATGAAAAAATTATAAGAGACCTTTTGATAGAAAATTAAATTTCATACAAAAAAAAACCTTCTTATTTTACTCGATCCAGTAGTTTTACCCACCAAAATTTAAATTTAAAATTGAAATTCTGTTATAGAAATAATTTTTATAATTTTCAGACGTTTTAAGTACTTATTGTGGCTAAAGTAATGAAAATACGATAAAATCATAAAAGACATTTTTTATAGAGAAATAAATTTTCTAAAAAAAGGTTTTTATAAATATAATCTTTAAGCCAAAATTTTGAAAATAAAGACAAAAATTTTGGCTGTCTTGTATAATTACTAATATTTTGGTGTATTTCTGTAACTTTTACATAAAAATTTTAACACCAAATCCAAAAATTTTCTTACAGTATAGAGTAACCGAAGTGGTAGATCCATTTGTTGTACAGATTAACCGATTTCTTAATACATTCACGGGACTGAGAAGACTTATGAAAATAATATTAAGAGTGATATTATTCATATCCATTGCTCCATGATTTTTTTAAAGTTAAAGGGTGGCCGTAAGAATAGTTCCATAGGTTATACGGAGTTGCCAATTTTTTAATACATCTATGGAGCTGGAAAAACTTGATAAAAAAAAATTTGGAAAACGGTTGACCCTTAAGGCCATCCCTGCAACTTCCCGCTCATCTCATGCATAAGCGTTCAAAATTGCACTGATTACGTTTTTGAGATCTTCGATTTTCTTAGCGGGAAGTTAAAAAGTCAGCTTACTAATACTGAGAGTCATTGCTCCATGACTTTTTTACCGTTAAAGGGTGGCTGTAGGGGTTGATTAGAGTTTGTACGGAGTTGTCGATTTTTCTATTACATTCATAGGACTGGACTAAGAACATAATAGTCATCGTCATAATATTTATTTAATATGATCTTTTAATTTCTTAGTTGGAGAGTTGTTAATAAGAGTGGTTTTCATTTTTATCAAGAATTGGTACAGTTCTTAGGGAAATTATTAACCATAAATCATGGTATTTCTTTCTCTTAATACTGAGTCTTCTGATTCGATGCTTTGGAAATTATAAAAAACAGTTTATTTCTAAAAATAAAGTTAGAAAATTAAGGATATAAATAAACAAACTTAATTTTTTTTTAATATATATTATTTTGCGGCTGTGGACCGTCTTGTGCTTTATTGTACCGCATCTACCCTGTGCGCCTAACAATGTCGCACAGTGACATGAGAAAACCACAGAAAAAACTCATGCCAGTACAATCGGCAATCGGAAAGATCCATTGATCCTTAAAATTTTAATTCTAAAGATCAATGAACCTTTAACAAATGCCTAACAACTATGATTTCAATGCCTGCTAGACGCATGGTTAAGACAGTCATCCATCTAAATACGAACTGTTCTAAAAGTTATATGGATTGAGTGATCAGCCGAACCATACGATATGCATGGAAATCACCGCTGCATATATATTAACTCTACTTATACATATATAATAATTAACACGAATATTTTTTTAATTATAGAGTAGGAAGTTAGAAAATATATAAATATTTCATATAAATTATTTTTTTTTCAAAATATATGTAATAGAATAAGCAATAAAATTATTTGATATATAATTTCCACTAAATACTTCATGTAAACACTATAATTTTACCATGACTTAATATTATGATATTACACAAAGATTAAAAAAAAATTTAATTAAATAAAAAAATATATAAGGTAAAAGCCCCAGTATCGGCTCATGCAACAGTACTACTCCATGCATTTGTATATCAATATTCACAAATATAGATATATAAATGCATAGAGTGGTTCAGTATTGGTATATAAGCCGATACTGGGGCTCTTACCTTATTTAAGGATAAAATATATTTTTTTTTGGGCTAAAAATATTATATTATTTTTCTAACTTCCTTCTCTATTTTTTAAATGTTTTTTGTTCTATTAATCTTCTCCTTTTTTCCCTTGTGTTTCCTTTTATCTGGTCATCCACTTCTATTTCTGTTCTGTCTGATGTTACTTCTTTCTCCTTTGTTTCACCTGATATCGTTGATGATTCTTCTACATCTTGATGTTAATGTTAAATAAAAAATAAAATTACGTTATCAAATAAAATCTTACTTATAATTTATATATATAAATATCGCCATCAATTGAAAAAATTACTTTTTAATTTCCATTCCATCTGTTTCTTCGCTTGTTGAACCAAACGTAACTTACGTTTTTATTCTTTTTTCTCAAAGTAAATCCGTATTTCTTGAAAGTATAATAAGGTATTATAAATTCCATCAATCAACGATTTCTACATAAATACAAAATTTTTTGATTGAATTTATAATAAAATCTTATTTAATGTATATTGACCTTTCTAATCTTTGCAAATAAAGATTCACTTGTGTCGTCTTCTCTTCACAAAAACCAATCGCTTCATGGAATCTTCCGTCACTCAAAGTAATTCGGATTATTGTCGTACATCCAATCGAATGCTTCTTTGATTCTATTAATGTCAAATTATTAATAAAAATTTAATTTATACCAATATATTTTAAAAATCATTAATTACCTAAAGTTTGAGATTTTATTTCATGAGACCAGTTATTAAAACCAAGCACATAATCAGCACACAAACATAAACTTTCAATACTTTCTTTTTCTGACATCTTTCTTTCAATTTTTAGACAATTATTAACTGACGTTTAGTTATTCAATGACGTTTAGTTATTCAATTGTTTCGGTTAAATAAAGAAAAATTAAATACTTAAAACTTCTTTATATACAACGTTCTTAGTTTTTCCCAACGGCTGAAGAATGACCAAATTTTCAGGTGAACTTACTCGCGAACATGCCACATATAGTTGACCATGAGAAAAACAGTCATTTCTTAAATCAATTCCAACCATCTTCAAACTCTGTCCTTGTGCCTTGTTAATAGTCATGGCATAACAAACTTTGACAGGAAATTGAAGACGTTTGAATTCGAAGTGGTAATCTGATGGAATTAAAGGAATTCTAGGAATGAATACAGTTTCTCCTTCATATTTTCCTGTGAAAATCATGGCTTCAATCACATTTTTATGTAAAACCTTGACTTGAAGCCTCGTTCCATTACATAATTTTGGTGGATTTAAATTGCGAAGCAACATTATTGGAGTGTCAATTTTCAGTTGAAGAACATGAGGAGGTATCCCGGGTGGATTAAGAGTGTGTAAGAACTCCACAGGGTAGTGGACAGCTTCTTCATTATCTATTACTGTGTCTACTGATTCATATCTTACTGGCTGAGTTGGCAGTTTATCAAGCAAAAAGTTGTTAATGCGATCGGCTTTCTCATTTGTTGGTGTTAGAATGACTCTCTCTTTTAACCATGAGCGATAATTGTCACCAGGTTTCTCAACATTCGGATATATTTTGTTTGTCAAACTGATCAAATCAGGGACAGTTTCACAATCAATACAGGACACGTTTATTCTTCCATTCCCCTCCTCCATCTTCTTCCGGAATCTTACCATCACCTATATTAATGAGTTGTTTTGAAAACTCCTCCGCTTTTAAGTTTGGTTGAAGATAAACCCGCATATTGATAGTCAAAGATATAACTTTAACTGAAGGCCATAAAATTGATGATTTGATAAGGCTTTAACTTCATCTGCACGTGTTCCTCGTGGCACAACAGGCAAAGTCTGTCGAAAGTCACCAGCTAAGAGAACAATTACTCCACCCATAATTAGGTTGCAATCTCTAATGTCTTGGAGCGTTCTGTTTAAAGCTTCAATACCTTTTTTGTGAGCCATCGTACACTCGTCCCAGATAATAATTTTTGCTTTGCGCAGCACATGAGCCATATCACTCTGTTTGGAGATGTTACAAAGTGGAGACTCAGAATAATCTAAATTGAGAGGTAATTTAAACGCTGAATGAGCTGTTTTACCTCCGTCTATCAAAGTTGCAGCAATTCCTGAAGAAGCAACGGCTACTGCAATATTATTGAAACTTCTAATTCTTGCGAGCAACAAATTTATTAAAAACGTTTTTCCAGTACCACCAGGGGCATCAAGAAAGTATAATTGCTGAGAACCAGATTCAATTGCATTTAAAATTTCATCGTAGACTTTTTTTGTTCTAGATTTAACTTAGAAACATTTTCCGCTACAACTCTAGTTAAATAAGTGGTGTCATAGGACAATTCACGAAGATATTGATGATTAGTGATAATAAATTCTTCATCTCGTGAAGGAGAGTGAAGACCAAAGTGAAGAAGTTTTTCCCGACATTGATATAACAATATCTTCAAGTGACATGAGACATTTATTGTAAATAACGTCGAGCACCAGCTCAACATTTCCACCGTCTCGTTCTACCTCTCTTTTCATATCTTCAGAAAAATGGTCTCGATACTTCTCCCATAATTTTGGTGGATCTCCAACATGACAAAAAACTAACATAATGGCAAACAGCTCACGGATTTTATAAGGAGAATCAGAAACGCAAGCTTCTTCCAGAGTGCGATACCAGTTAGCATCATCTTCAAGGAGACCAAGTGCTTTACATGCTGCTTGAAATGTTGGATGAATTACTCCAGCAACAGTTTTCAAAGCAGAAAATGATGTAGGACCTCGAATCTCATGTAAAAGAAGACGCAGGTGATAACATTCAGTATTTCCGGGATGCACGGTATAAACTCGTCCTAAAACTTTATCTTTCTTAACTCCGAAAAACCTGGAACATCCTTACCTTGTTTCCTTCTTTCAAAGCGGTTATTCTTCCATACGTAATAAGCTGGAACTTCAACATATAAAAGCGTTTTTGCAAAGTTATCTATTTGGCAAAGTTCGAAGTATGCCATCAGTGTTGTTTTTGTGGGAATTACTATTTTATCAACAACATTTTCCTCTGTAAAATAAATTCTTTGACCGTTTTCAAGATGTACAGTAAGATGCATCACGGAAGGAAATCTGTGATGAATAGGAAAACGAAATATTCTCCAGACTGCTTCAGAGCTACTGATATAACGTCCCGTCTGGTACTTTGTCACCTCATCAAAATCCTCAACGGTAAACGATGCTTGGTCAGATCCTTTATTTAAATAATTACAGATGTATTTTATGGATTTTACAGAGTTACAACTCTCGACGTTAATATGAGCCATAAATGTATGAGATAGAACTGGATTGTACGGTACTATCCATCGATTGTCAATTTCAACTCCGTTGAGATTGAACTTTCTTCCCCCGTCTGCTGGAGATCGTCTACGATACTTGGGATATCCATTTTCTCCAGTTTGAGTTTCTTTTAAAAATACCTTTGGTATTTTTTTGTACACTTGCCATTTTTCATACAGGGTGAATTTGAAGTGAAAGATCCACATGGACCGTGAACCATGGTTGTCTTGATAATCTGATACAGGTCTGGATTTAGATCTGGATCAGGTAACTCAGCACAGATAATTTGATCAATAGACTCCGGTCTTATTTTCTGTTCTAACCACAATAGAATATGAACATGAGGAAGTCCACGTTTTTGCCATTCTATGGTGTACATGTGACACCTTGTATCACCAAAGATGCGACCTACTGTAAGAAGTTTCATCATATGTTTTACTTTCACATTGAAAACCCTTGTTACGATATCATGTCTGTCATGAGATTGTTGACCTTCACTCAAAAGCTGTGTTATTTCTGGCCACTTAGGATTACAGGTAAATGTGATAAATAAATCTGGCCGTCCATAATGACGAACATATGTCATTGCATCCTGGGTTCGCTCATGCATATATCGGGGTCCACCAGTGAAATAATAAGGTAATACAACCATTTTTCCCATCGTTGATAATTGTGCATCATTTTTTGACAATGCATCTTTCAAATGAACGTATTCCTCACTTCTTAGTGTTTTTTGGTTATTGCGAATCCAGTTAAGTCTTTCAGTCTCAATTTTTGCGTACATATCCACTAAAAATTGATTTAAAAGATTACGGAACCGCAATAAATAGCACACTTCTCCTCACGCTCCATAATCCTATAGCTGTAAAATTCTGAAGCAGATACTGTCTTATTGAGAGGTAATTTAGTTGTCTTGTCACGTTTACATATATTAATGTAATATCCATCTTCTCCATAACAAAACATTAAAGGATATTGTAAAGCATCATATGAGCGATGTGTTTCACTGATTCGAGTCAACTTGTTATCCCTACTATAAAGAACAATATCTCTTTTTATGAAATTTTGGCCGACAATAAGAACTGCAACTTCTTTTGCCTGAGGAGCATTAAACCGGCCCTTATGCTCTCCAGTCGGTTTTCTATCAGCATTAATTATTACTTTAAAGTCTTTTTGATCTTTAGGAATTGAATCTATTGCAGCCTTAAAATCTTGAAGATATTTATTATGCTCATGTAGCATCAGCTGCAGTTGATGAACTAATTCTGGATAAACGACAGGATAAATTCCACAACGGATATTTTTTTCACGATGTTCATCTCCAACGAAATATATTTGAAGAAAAGAAGGCTTCTGGTTAGATTCAGACATCAAGCTGCCTATTCTGTGATAGACCTGTCCTTGAACCTTGAAAGTCGGCATAAAATTTCCTTCTCTTACCTGTTTAGCTCCAAAAGATGTCATCTGAAAACATCCGTTATATTTACGGGCATTATTCAAAAAATGTTGTGACAGCTGATCCTGATGAGTCAGTAAAGTATGTAAAGGTTCAGGATACGGGCCAAGCTTAGAAAGTTGAACTTCACCACTACTGCAGCACATTCCTTTAGTCTCATCCTTCCATTTCAGAGCACGACACCATAAGCAAGGTAATCGTGGACCAAGATTTACACATTTATCATGAGAATAATTCAATTTACTGTCATAATTAAAACCTGACAAATGTTTAGAAGTCCAGGGATATAATTTAGTTTTCAAACTTTGTTCATGATATCTGGCAGTAGCTTCTCGGTCAACGTTTGCATTTTTTTTCTATAAGCTCTCTAAATTTTATTTTTAACTTCACGATTAGCTCGACTGTACTTTTCAACAGCTTTTTTTGATATTTCAGGACATCTTTTATAATATTTTCTAACGGCATTTCTATGACTTTCTCTATGTATTTTGGAATATTCCGAATTAGCTTCTCTCTGTTGTTTAACTCTGATTGCATTAGTAAACCTTTTCCTTCATTTTTTCCCTCTTTTAGTTTGTATTAATTTTTCAAATTTCGAAGAAGATTTATCACTACTTGATAAAGCTGTATTAAAATTTAATTGACGGGAAAGCAAATTTGGTACTTCTTCGAACTCTGATTGAAGAGAGTTTAATGGTTCCGTAATAATACTATTAACGGGTTCAGATAATGGAACTAAAGCGTCATAATGACCATTATTGTAGTTTCCAGTAAACCTGAGTCTTTTAATTCCATCTAATACTTCGCCAAATGTTGCGATTAAACAGTCTTCTTGATATACTTGAAACTGATATGGAAACAATTCTGACGCTGCTTTAACTTCACAAAGAGATCCTTGTGTATGAAGTTTCGACATGTCATCGAAGTACAAACGTTTAGTACCATAAGGCTTACCAGATGCACGCTGAGTAAAATATTTGAACCTCTGCCAGTTGTTAAATACATGATGCACGATTTTATTTCTTATGTCAGCACTTTTTAATATAGTGCCATACAATAAATATGATATTGAAGAAAAAAGACATGCACCATCGCCGAGAATATGTACAATTTTTAGAGGAATGTCAGATTCCATTTAATCGAATAATTATTATACGCTGTAAGCAAAAAAAAATTTTTTTAAGCTTCAGTGAGTATTATGATAAAATTTAATTAGTTAGCAAGTTAGAAAAGGAATCAACAAAATATGAGAATTATAAAATAACTATAGAAATATTAAATTTACTTAGTTCAATTTCACTCACATAAAATATCAATAAAATCACCTGTTAGTTGAGTCGAATTTAACTAAAGCATCATAAACACTAATTAATTCTACTAAATTAAAAAAAAACTAAAACGAATAGAATAAAAAGAACATTCATAGATTAATTGATACACTCAATAAACTTCAAAGTTTTGAGGCAGTGGAAGAAGTGAAATCAATCTGATAAGTGTTTCAAAATACTTCTTATTCTCACTGCTGTCAGGTTTAATTTTTTTATTTAATAAAATAATATATAAAAACAAATGAATAAAATAATACATAAAAAAAACATAGAAATTCAATTTTTAATTAACTTCAAACTGAAGCTATATAGAGTACGCAAACCCATACATTTCAACCAAAAGTAAATGAGATTGTGCACACTTATCCGCAGCGCACACTTACCCCACATAACTCTAATAAATACAATGATATTTATAATTATAATTGAATTATATTACTTATTAAAAATTTTTTTCATCGAATAATATAGAATTCAAAATTAAACCCTGCAACCATAAATTAAGCATTTTCTATTATTAAAATATTTATTCATTTATTTATTAATATTATTTATAACAGACAGGGGCAAAACGAAGTATATTTTAACATGTTTTAAGTACATTTTAACAGATGAACAGAAAATATAATTTCAATAGTAATAATAAAAATAATAATAATAATAGTATGTAACAGGGTAAATTACCCTAAATCGATAAGTCGCCAGAGATCGATAATTAGTCGACTCAGCACTGGCGCGCCTCAATCTTCGGGGCCTTCCGTATAGTAATTAAGAGGGGGGTAAAATGGGTAAGTGCTCGGAAGCCGGTGTGTGACTAAATGAGAAGAGGTTTGATAGTTAACCACACCGGTCACTACTCTGCAAAATAAACAGGTAATTAAAATATTCGCACGTGTATTTTGGAACGCTGCGATAATTGCTTTTCAAGATTGTCTTTACAATCTTGGAGACGACTCTTGCTAATATTTTGACTGTTACAGGTAACTGAATTTTGGAATAAGGAAGGATCCCCGGAGTGAAAATAAAACAAAAGGACGGCTACCTGAGGATTCACCACGTGAACAGGAGTGAGTTATTACTCAGGTATTTTTATTTCATTCCGTGGGAGATAGACCGCGGTCTGTACTCGGTCTATCATTCCTCTTCTACTCTCTTAAATATAATTTTTATTAATTTAATAATTAATTGTGGAATAATTGCTAGTTTTGGATTAGTGATTTTCATGGGGGTTTATACCCGAGGATCACTTAATCGACCTTGCGGGAAAATTTAATAACTGAGAGAAGTTATCAATTAATTATTTAACATCCGAAATTTCGTTAATTTTATTGTTGTAATTTTTATAATAATTAATTTAGTAAAATTGATTGATTTTTGTCCTTGAAAAAGATCGACAAATTTTATTCGTGGAATTTTAGTCAAGCGTCAATTTTGTGTCGTAGTAAATTCCAATACCCAAGGTCAAGTAAAACAGATAGCGATTATTCTAGCAATCAAAATTGAATAACTTAGAGTGTGTCAAATTTAGAAGTGATAAGACTGGAAGTAGATTGTTGACAGTATTTTTTATTAAGAAAATTATTAAGAGATAATTATTAAGAATATTTTTTATTAGGAAAATTATTAAGAATATTTATTAAGAGTTAATTATCAAAAATATTTACGTTAAGAATTTAATTAGCAAGAATAATTATATAAGGAAATTATTAGTTGAGAGCAGAAAATTATTGAAGAATATTATATTAGGAATTTTGGTTGAAAATTTTACATTGTAAAATTATTTTATCTCGTGATAATTTAGAAAATTGAGTAAATTTTGGGATTAAGTCCGTGAAGGATTAAATTAAATTACTGAAGTTGATAATTATCGGTTTGGATTAAGTCCAGGGAATCAGTTAAGTGAGTTAAAATTTGTCACAGTAAAGTTTAGTCAGAATTAATTAATTAAACTTGTGTTAATAATTTTAAACGTGATTGAGAATTTTATATTATAATAGTTAGTTGAAAATTGATTGTGAGTTGACAATTGTCGTTTTATTAATTTACTAATGATTGAATAATTTAGTTTTGAATATTTAATTAAAATTAATTACAGTCGATTTTATTAAGGTAAAATTTAAAATATAAAAATAAAGTAAAGTCAAGTTAGTAGTGTGAGTGTGAGACAAGTGTGGGTTATGTGTGAGTTGCAGAGTATCTAGACCTATGTTTCGTCGCTGGGTTGTTACTGCTGTAGCTGGAGGGTTTATGAGAGTGGGCTGCAGAGCATCTAGGTCTATGTTTCGTCGCTGGGCTGTTGTTCTGTAGTAAAGTGTGTATAAGCTGCAGGAGTATCTAGGTCTATGTTTCGTCGCTGGGCTGTTACTCCTGTGAGCCGAGTTAACGACCCCGGTATATGATTCGTCTCTGTGCGGGGGAGGTAGATTTAGAAATCGGGTAGACGCCGAGAGGGGCCCGTCACGTGTAGACGCCGAAAGGGGCACGTGTTAGAAATTGACGGGTAGACGCCGAAAGGGGCTCGTCAAGAATAAGTTAGAAATCGACGGGTAGACGCCGAAAGGGGCTCGTCGAGATTAAGATATTGTTAAGTGTAGTTAGTGTGTGCGTGAATGAATTTTGTTAACTAGTTGTAAGTCAATTCTTGTTAAGTTTTATTCTTGTTGTTAATAAACTGATCAGATTGTTAATTAAATTTTTATTATTCAACAGCACCTTCCTCCACTCTCTCTACCCTAAGATTAAGTTTTCTCAGCTCTGGACCGGTTCCAGGAACCGTGATTAAAAATCCTGGTGGCGCCCTAATAATTATATTGTTGTTTCGTTTTGTTATTTATTTAAAAATTGATTAGGGGCTAACCTGAGCAGGTAAAACTGTTACAAGTAAAAATTTTAATGATATTAAATTATATAATTTATTGAATCAAAAATTATTTTAAGTATGGAATTTGAATAATTAGCAATACTTGTTATTGCGCATACCTTGTATAATAAATTAACTTTATACTAATTAATTATTAAAATCAATCAAATAAATTATTACTTTCTTCTAATTTCAAATCGTTCAAACTTTAAATTTGCAAATTCAGAGGTAAGATAATAATTGTAAAATGTAATAAAACGAAAATCTAAAATTTCAAAAAAAGATAGAGATATCATCCTCAATTTCAACACCCTGAATTATAACTCCAAGTTCAATTGTAGTTCTTTCCGCAATGAAAACCTATAAATAAGAAATAAATTATTAATTGGCTTTTGATACATAATGTAGTGGTAATTATAAAATTATACTCTGTTAGAAAAAATCTTTTTCATTTCTTTCTCTGACGTTGAATGTACTCGGCCATATAGAAAATGAGTACATTCCAATCGCTGTTTAGCAGAAAAAACAAAATAATCGTAGCCATTAATCTTCTTTATTCCATAATTTTTGACAATTACGCCTTGATAACTATAATGACATTTAAAATAATTTTCTTTCCACTTATTAATTATATTGAAAGAAAAATTAATTGATAAAAAACTATTTAATTTTTTCATCTAAAAGATAAAGAAGTAAAATATAAAAACTTACGTATAATATTGTGACAAATCAAATCGATTATTAATTGGAAAGTTATTCAATAACTGATCCATGTTAAAAATAAAATCTTTATTAGGTTATCGAAATCAAAATTAGATGATTAATAAATAAATGGTCATATGTGCTTTTCAATATTCGATTAACTTCACTTCACTTCCAATTCATTTGTTTCTTCTTATGAAAAAATAAATTAACGAAAAATGTCATCAATAGATTAAAAGATATAGATTAAAAGAGATACAAATTTTTTAATTTTTAACACTCCCGTACGCCCTCTGTAGGGAAATTTTATAAAATATAATTTGTTTTATTTTTAAAATGACAAATGGAATATTCGGGCGAAATTTATATACCCATACAGAATAGATTGAAAATGTAAATTTTTTTTAGGTTAACACCCCCAAAATTGTCTCTGGAGGGGATTTTCATGATGTAAAAATTTATACGATGCCTATGTGCTATTATGAATGTTCATTATTAAATTTCAAGGACCATAGGAGCAATATTTTGGAAAAATTAATATTTTTAGGTTAACACCCCGCAACCCCCCTTGCAGGTCAAATTTCGAAAAATCCGTTCTTAGCTGACCTGGACTCGGGGAAAGGAATATGCATACAAATTTTCAAGTCTCTAGGTCTTATAGTTTCAGAGATCGTGTTTATGTCAGTGATATTTAAATTTTTTTAGGTTAACACCCCCGCAACCCTTTTGTTAAGTCGAATTTTGTAAAATCCGTTCTTAGCTGACCTGACTTCGGGAAAGGAATATGCATACCAAATTTCAAGGCTCAGGTCTTATAGTTCAGAGATCTCGTGTTATTGTCAGTGGATAGACGCAATTCTTCTATATATATATATATTAGATAAATCATTAGGATCGACATTAGATATATATATATATATATATATATATATATATATAATATATATATATTATANTTGAGAAAAAAGAATAAAACGTAAGTTACGTTTGGTTCAACAAGCGAAGAAACAGATGGAATGGAAATTAAAAAGTAATTTTTTCAATTGATGGCGATATTTATATATATAAATTATAAGTAAGATTTTATTTGATAACGTAATTTTATTTTTTATTTAACATTAACATCAAGATGTAGAAGAATCATCAACGATATCAGGTGAATCAAAGGAGAAAGAAGTAACATCAGACAGAACAGAAATAGAAGTGGATGACCAGATAAAAGGAAACACAAGGGAAAAAAGGAGAAGATTAATAGAACAAAAAACATTTAAAAAATAGAAAGGAAGTTAGAAAAATAATATAATATTTTTAGCCCAAAAAAAAATATATTTTATCCTTAAATAAGTTAAGAGCCCCAGTATCGGCTTATATACCAATACTGAACCACTCTATGCATTTATATATCTATATTTGTGAATATTGATATACAAATGCATGGAGTAGTACTGTTGCATGAGCCGATACTGGGGCTTTTACCTTATATATTTTTTTATTTAATTAAATTTTTTTTTAATCTTTGTGTAATATCATAATATTAAGTCATGGTAAAATTATAGTGTTTACATGAAGTATTTAGTGGAAATTATATATCAAATAATTTTTATTGCTTATTCTATTACATATATTTTGAAAAAAAAAATAATTTATATGAAATATTTATATATTTTCTAACTTCCTACTCTATAATTAAAAAAATATTCGTGTTAATTATTATATATGTATAAGTAGAGTTAATATATATGCAGCGGTGATTTCCATGCAAATATCGTATGGTTCGGCTGATCACTCAATCCATATAACTTTTAGAACAGTTCGTATTTAGATGGATGACTGTCTTAACCATGCGTCTAGCAGGCATTGAAATCATAGTTGTTAGGCATTTGTTAAAGGTTCATTGATCTTTAGAATTCAAAATTTTAAGGATCAATGGATCTTTCCGATTGCCGATTGTACTGGCATGAGTTTTTTCTGTGGTTTTCTCATTCACTGTGCACATTTTAGGCGCACAGGGTAGATGCGGTACAATAAAGCACAAGACGGTCCACGCCGCAAAATAGATATATATTAAAAAAAAAATTAAGTTTGTTTATTTATATCCTTAATTTTCTAACTTTATTTTTAGAAATAAATTGTTTTTTATAATTTCTCAAAGCATCGAATCAGAAGACTCAGTATTAAGAGAAAGAAATACCATGATTTATGGTTAATAATTTCCCTAAGAACTGTACCAATTCTTGATAAAAATGAAAACCACTCTTATTAACAACTCTCCAACTAAGAAATTAAAAGATCATATTAAATAAATATTATGACGATGACTATTATGTTCTTAGTCCAGTCCTATGAATGTAATAGAAAAATCGACAACTCCGTACAAACTCTAATCAACCCCTACAGCCACCCTTTAACGGTAAAAAAGTCATGGAGCAATGACTCTCAGTATTAGTAAGCTGACTTTTTAACTTCCCGCTAAGAAAATCGAAGATCTCAAAAACGTAATCAGTGCAATTTTGAACGCTTATGCATGAGATGAGCGGGAAGTTGCAGGGATGGCCTTAAGGGTCAACCGTTTTCCAAATTTTGTTTTATCAAGTTTTTCCAGCTCCATAGATGTATTAAAAAATTGGCAACTCCGTATAACCTATGGAACTATTCTTACGGCCACCCTTTAACTTTAAAAAAATCATGGAGCAATGGATATGAATAATATCACTCTTAATATTATTTTCATAAGTCTTCTCAGTCCGTGAATGTATTAAGAAATCGGTTAATCTGTACAACAAATGGATCTACCACTTCGGTTACTCTATACTGTAAGAAAATTTTTGGATTTGGTGTTAAAATTTTTATGTAAAAGTTACAGAAATACACCAAAATATTAGTAATTATACAAGACAGCCAAATTTTGTCTTTATTTTCAAAATTTTGGCTTAAAGATTATATTTATAAAAACCTTTTTTTTAGAAAATTTATTTCTCTATAAAAAATGTCTTTTATGATTTTATCGTATTTTCATTACTTTAGCCACAATAAGTACTTAAAACGTCTGAAAATTATAAAAATTATTTCTATAACAGAATTTCAATTTTAAATTTAAATTTTGGTGGGTAAAACTACTGGATCGAGTAAAATCAAGAAGGTTTTTTTTTGTATGAAATTTAATTTTCTATCACAAAGGTCTCTTATAATTTTTTCATATTTTTAATATTTCAGCCATTATAAAAAAAAAATATTTATAAGATCCGTTCATTGATAAAGAAGAAATCACTCATGTTAATCTCTAATTTCAAAGTTATAAATATTTGTTTTGTATATAAACGTAAAGTTAATAAATAAATAAAAATATTACGAAAGTAATTACGAAAGTAGTTTTAATTACGAAAGTAGCAGGAAGTTGCAGGGATGGCCTTCAGGGTCAACCGTTTTCCTAATTTTTTTTTTTCATTAATGCTTTAAAATTGAAAAGAAGTCTTAAAAAATCGGAAAAAAAAAATTGGGAAAATTGCATTCATAAATACGATAACCAATCTATTAAACACGATTGTTAATGACTTGGGTTCATTTTCATAGATGTAATTTAATCTTAGGATTAAAATCTTGACAAATTTTGAAATTTGTAGGAAACAGCAAGTAAGAATAAAATAGGGAATCATATTCTTGACTTCACCGGCACACAAGATAAACAGTGGAAATTAATCTCGAATCGAAATTCGAGGTCAGTCAGGCCTATATACTCTCAAATATCGAGAAAACTTCAAGGAACCGAAAAATCGGCAGTTTTAGTGATATAAAAATTTTGCAGAAATAAACCAAGAATAATTTTCATGTTTTCGATCCGCTGAATACTACTACAAAGTTAAGTCAGACCATAAGCCGTTTTAAATGTAATCAAATTGCACAAAATTTTTTAAAATCGCAAAAAAATGCAGTATTGTGATAAAAAAGAAAATTGTAGCTTCAATTCAACTACGATCTCTATGCACAGTTTAAACTTTATGTAACGTTACTCTACACAACGGCAAACTCCTTAAAGCGTCGAAATCACTTGTCTTAAGTTGGTTTAGCTTGTCTTTTATACAGGGTGTCTCAGAAGTCGTGAGCCACCGGACAGGGTGTGGTAGAAAATTGGATTCTGAATAGAAAAGTCCTTTACCATTTTTCGATCAGACCCATAGAAAAATTACTACAAATTTATGAAAATAGACCAATGAAGAGCGCGGTTTAGCGGCAGAACGGTAGGCGCAAGAGCGAGCGAGTGGAAGCGCGACAGGCAATGAGTGCGCGCTCGCTTGCACACGTGTGATATCATTGCTCAGTTATAGCGGGATGCCCGCATGCAATAATAATGATCAATGATACTCCTGTAAATAAAAAAAAAATTAATATTAGAAAAATCATCCCATAGACAGCCCCATAAAATAAAAAATGTGCGATTTTTTGATAATTAAAACTCAAATTTTCGGTGTCACCGAAAAATGAAAAAAAAAAGCCAACAGTCATATTCAATGATACCCCTGTAATTAAAAAAAAAAAGAAAAGTTATAAAAGTACCCCATACACTCTGAGATACAGCCCCATAAAGCCAAAAATTTGCGATTATTTAATGATGAAATTCAAATGATCAGTGTGCACTTGAAGTTAAAAAAAAAAAGCAATAAAAATAATCAGTGACACTACTGTAGACCAAAAAAATTAAAAAAAATAAAAAACTACCCCATAGACAGGGAGATACAGCCCCGTAAAGCCGAAAATTCGCGATTATTTAATAATGAAATTCAAATGATCAGAGTGCACTTGAAGTGAAAAAAAAAAAGCAATAAAAATAATCAGTGACACTACTGTAGGTGAAGAAAATTTTTAAAAATAAAAAACTACCCCATAGACAGGGAGATACAGTCCCATAAAGCCAAAAATTGTGCGATATTTCAATAATTAAAATAGAAATTTTCGACGACTACTCAAAATTTCAAATAAAAATCTAGGACTAATAGTTAACTATACCCATAACAATCAGAAAAAAATTAAAAATTAAAAAACCACCCCATAGACACTAAGATACAGCCTAATAAAGCCGAGTATTTCGGGATTATTTAACATAAAAATTAAAATATTCACAGTGCATTCGAAATAGAAAAAAAATACCAATCAAAATTATCAGTGGTACTTTTGACCATCAGACAAATTTAAAAAATTGTAAAAACACCCCATAGATACCGAAATACGACTTGATAACGCACAAAAATCGGGATTGCTTAGAAATTAAAATTCAAATTATTGGTGCCCATTGAAAATCAACAAAAGAAACCTTTTGTACTTATCGATTAAACTCCTGTGTATCGAAAAAAATTATTATTTAAAAAACCACCCCGCAAACTCCGAATTATGATCCCATTAAGCTGAAAATTTCTGATTTTTTAGTAATTAAAATGCTACTTCTCGGTGTCCGTTGAAAATAAATGAAAAGTATGAAAACTCATTTTCAGATATACTCTTGTAAGCAAAAAAAAATAAGATTTGAAAAAACCACCCATTAACGGCGAGATAGGACCCCATAAATCCGCTAATTTGTGATTTGTTAGTAATTGAAATTGAAATTCTTGGTGTCCATTTAACAACAACAAGAGAAACCTATTGTACTTTTAAATTACACCCTTAAAAACATAAAAAAACTTAACTCTTGAAAATCCACCGCATAGACACTAACAAACATCCAAATAAAGCCAACAATTCGCGATTTTTCAATAATTAAAATTCAAATTTTCATATGACACCGAAAATTTCGATATCAATCCACAAAAAATCGATAAATCGCGGCTTTATGGAGGCGTATCTTGGGGTCTATGGGGTGAATTCTTGAATTTTGATATTTTTATTTATTAAAAAGAGTAAATTGGAAAGTGGAATGAGTTTATGCTCTTTATTTTAAGTGGACACCGAGAATTTCAATTTAAGTCAATTAAAAATCGACAAATAGCGACTGTATGGGGATGTATCTCGGTGTCTGTGGGGTGGATTCTAAAATTTTGATTTATTATTTTATTACAGAGATAACATTAAAAAGTACAATAATTTTCTTTTACTTATTTTGAGTAGACACCGAGAATTTCAATTTAAATCAATGAAAAATCGAAAAATTGCGGCTTTATAGGGTTGTCTCCTGATGTTTATAGGGTGGATTCTCAAATTTTCTTTTTTTAATTCATGACGAAGTTGAACTGGAAAGTGATAGTTTTCTTTGGCTTATTTTCAGTGGATACCGAAATTTCAAATTAAATAAATGAAAATTGACAAATCGCGGCTTTATGGGGGCATCTCAGTGTCTATGGGGTGGACTCCATAATTTTGATATTTTTATGTATGACTGACGTTAAATTGAATAGAAGGATTATTTTTTTTGTTATTTTCAGTGGACACCGAGAATTTCATTGAAAGTAAATTAAACATCGACTTATCGCCAGTTTATGGGGTGATCTCGGTGTTTATAGGGTGGATTCCATAATTTTGATATCTTTGTGTATGACCGAGGTTACATTAGATAGGAAGATTATTGTAATTCTGTTATTTTAAGTGGACACCGAGAATTTCAATTTACGTCAAATAAAAATCGACAAATCGCGAGTGTATGGGAGTGTATCTCAGTGTCTCTGGGGTGGTTCCTAAAATTTCGATTTTTTATTTCATAACAAAGATAACATCAAAAAGTACAATAATTTTCTTTGACTTATTTTGAGTGGACACCGAGAATTTCAATTTCAATCAATTAAAAATCAAAAAATCCCGGCTTTACGGGGTTGCCTCTCAATCTCTGTGGGGTGGATTTCATAATTTTAATATTTTTATGTATGACCAAGGTTGAATTGAAAAACAGGATTATTTTCTTTCTGTTATTTTTAGTGGACACCGAGAATTTCACTTGAAGTCAATAAAAATCTGAAAATCGCGATTCATGGGGATGTATCTCGGTGTCTATGGGGTGAATTTACGAATTTTGATTTTTTTATTTATGACAAAGGTAAATTAGACAAAGGATATTTTCTTTGGCTTATTTTGAATGGACACCAAGAATTTCAATATCAATCCAAAAAAAAATCGAGCAATCCCGGTTTTATGGGGCCGTATCTCGGTGTCTATGGGGTGAATTCTCAAATTTTGATAATTTAATTAATAACTAAGGTTAAATCGAATAGTTAAATTATTTTCTTTGATTTATTTCAAGTTGACACCGAGGATTTCAAAATAAATTCATGAATAACCGACAAATCGCGGCTTTGTGGGGGTGTATCTCGCTATACATAGGGTGAATCGATTGATTATGAATCTAGAAATATTCTGAGACGTGTTTTCTATGATTTCTATAAGTTTTCTTCCTTAATCTCTAGTGGACACCAAGAATTAAATTTTAACAGTCGAATTTGTGGCAATTTAGTTGAGAAACGCCGTGTTTGGGCTGTTACTCGGTGTCTATGGGGTTGATTGATCGATTAGGATTTAAAACTCTTTTGTAAGGTCTTATTTATGATTTCAAAGAGTTTTCTTCCTTAATCTCCAGTGGACACCGAGGAATGATTTTTTAAAAGTCAAATTGCTGTCAATTTAGACGGAAAACACCTTTTAGGGAGCAGTTACTCGGTGTCTATAGGGTGAATCTATCAATTATAGGTCTTAAAATCTTCTGTAGGGTGTACTCTATGATTTTTATGAGTTTTGTTCCTTAATCTTTAGTGGACACCGAGAATTGAATTTTGAAAGTCAATTCTGTCAATTTACAAAAAACCTTTTATAGGCTGTTCTCGGTGTCCATGGGGTTGATTGATCGATTAGGAGTCTTCAATTTCTGTAGGGTGTACTCTATGATTTTAAATTTTCTTCTTAATCCAGTGGACACCGAGGAATGATTTTTAAAGTCAAATTGCTGTCAATTTAGACGAAAACACCTTTTATGAGGCTGTTACTCGGTGTCCATGGGTTGATTATCGATTACGACTCAAAATCTTGTAGGTGTACCTGATTTTAAGTGTTATTCCTTAATCTCCAGTGGACACGAGATTGAATTTTAAAGTTTCAATCTTCAATTTAAAAAGCCTTTTGGGGCTGTTACTCGGTGTCCATGGGTTGATTGATCGAATAGGGTCTTAAATTTAGTAGTGTACTCTATGATTTAAGTTTTCTTCCTAATCTGTGGACACCGAGGAATGATTTTTTAAAATTCAAATTGCTGTCAATTTAGACGAAAAACGCCTTTTATGGGCTGTTACTCGGTGTCTATGGGTAAATCGATCAATTATGGGTCTAACAATCTTCTGTAGGGTGTACTCTATGATTTCCATGAGTTTTCGTCTTTTATCTCTAGTGGGCACCTAGAATTGAATTTTGAACAGTCGAGTTTCTGTCAATTAAGTCAAACAACGCCATTTATGGGGCTAGTGCTCGGTGTCCATAGGGTTGATTGATCGAATAGGAGTCTGAAACTCTTCTGTAGGGTGTACTCTATGATTTTTACAAGATTTTTTCCTTAATCTCTACTGGACATCGAGAATTCAATTTTTAAATGTTAAATTAGTGTCAATTTAGACGGAACACCCGTTTAGGGAGCTGTCACTCGGTGTTTATGGAGTGAATCGATCAATTGTGGGTCCGAAAGTCTTCTGTAGCGTGTAGTCTATGATTTTCAGGAGTTTTCTTCCTTAATATCCATCGGACACCGAGAATTAAATTTTTAACAGTCGAATTTCTGTTAATTTAGTTAAAAAAAAACGCCTTTTATAGGGCTGTTACTCGGTGTCCATGGGTTGATTGATCGATTAGGAGTCTGCAAATTTTCTGTAGGGTCTACTTCATGATTTATATGGGTTTTTTTTCCTTAATCTCCAGTGGACACCGAGAATAGAATTTTGTACAGTTGTCTTTTAGTCAATTTCGTCGCAGAACGCCTTTTATGGGGCTGTTACCCGGTGTCCATGGGGTCGATTGATCAATTAGGAGTCTGGAAATCTTCTGTAGGGTGTACTTCATAATTTTTATCCTTAATCTTCAGTGGTTACCGAGAATTGAATTTCTAACAGTCGAATCAGTGTCAATTCAGTCAAAGAATGCTTTTTATAGGGCTGTTACTCGGGGAACGTGAGGTTGATTGATCGATTACGATTCGGAAAATCTTCTGTAGGTTGTACTCTATGATTTTTTGAAGTGTTTTTCCTTTATCTCCATTGGGCACCAAGAATTTAATTTTTAATAGTCGAATTTTTATCAATTTAGTCAAAAAACGCCTCTTATGGGGCCGTTTTTCGGTGGCTTTATAATTTATAACAAAGGTTGAATCGGACAGTTGGATAATTATTTTCGAGTTATTTTGAGTGGTCACTGAGAATTTTAATTTAAATCAATAAAAAATTGCGACTTTATGGGAATGTATGTCGGTGTCTATGGGGTGGATTCTAAAATTTTGATTTTTTATTTTATAAAAGAGATAAACTTTAAAAGTACAATAATATTCCTAGACTTATTTCGAGTGGACACCGAGAATTTCAATTTTAATCAATGAAAAATCGAGAAATCGCGGTTTTCTGGGGTTGCATCTCGGTGTCTGTGGGATAGATTGTAAAATTTCGATTTTTTTATTCAGTAAAAAGCGTAAACTGTAGAGGGGAATGAGTTTATGCCCTTTACTTTGAGTGTAAACCAAGAATTTTAAATTAATATCACGAAAAATCCAGAAATTGCGGATTTATGGGGGTGAATCTCGGTGTCTATGGGTGTATTCTCAAATTTAGATTTTTCATTTTATGAAAAAGGTTGAATAGTAAAGTAGGATAATTCTGTTTAACTAATTTTGAGTGGACACCGAGAATTTAAAATTGAATTCACGAAAATTCGAGAAATCGCGACTTTGTGGGGCTGTATCTTTGTGTCCAGAGGTCGAATTTGTTATCAGACCCGAAACTAACCGATGCATGCTACCGCTTGTTTGAAGTTGGTAACTTTCGAAATAGTAACTTCCTGACTTTAAAGAATTTTAAATTACATTCGCGGGAAGTTAAATATTTACGCACGACCTTTGGACCTGAAAAAAATTTTTAAATCTGTAATTGCTTTATATGAACATCTTAAACCACTCTTGTCATAAAAAATCCGCGAATTTGCGGCGAAGATATTTAATAAATTCTTTCAAATTCCTGTTGTTTTTATTACTTTAATTTTCGAGCAATGTCTGTGCAGCTTTTGCATATTATTTTTGCTCTCTTTCTACCGACAGCGGCTCGATTTTGTTTATTGCTTTCCATTGTTTTTTACATTTTCTAAACAAAATATCGTCGACTGTCAGTCTTAATGAATTATTTGTTTTGACCACATCGTAATGGATAATTATTCTAATGCGGATTACGTCGAGATGCTCATCCTTTACGGTGAGTGCCAACGCAACGCTCGTTTGACCTGTCGCGTGTACCGCGAGCGATTCCCCGATCGACAACGTTTCCCGACACACGGCCTAATAACTCGGCTCGTAAATAGAGCTCGTGAATCGGGATATGTTGGGTTGAACCGCATCGAGCGTGCTGGTCGTCCTCGAGACGTTCGAACGGTTCAACTCGAGGAGCGAGTCATCGATGCTGTTCACGCTGAGCCAGGGACAAGCACGCGGAGGCTTGAAAGGCGTTTGCATGTTTCTCGTACGATGATTAATAAAATTACTCGTACGGAGAAACTGCATCCCTACCACAAACAACGAGTCCAAGATCTCGAGGGCGGAGATCGAGAGTTGCGGTTGCATTTTTGCCAAATGATGATTCGGAAAGATGAAGACGATCCGGATTTTCTTCGGAATATGTTGTGGACTGATGAATCACTGTTCACTCGTGAAGGGTGCTTCAATCAGCACAATGTACATCATTATTCCGAAGAAAATCCGCGGTTAACAGTCGCCCGAAACTTCCAAAATAAATGGAAAATTAATATGTGGGGTGGAATTATCGGAGATCACGTGCTACTGTTTCTTCTTCCCGATGTAATGAACGTAAGTCAAGCAATAATATTCTTATCAAAATTTCTGGATCGTAGTGTTAGAACATGATGTACTTAGTGTGTAATCAATTTAATGTAGTATAAATAATCAAGTTCTCTATTTAGAACATTTCAATTACTTTCATTTTGCATTCAAGTTCGGGACATTATTTTTTTTACTGGAAATTTTCATTTCATAAACTCTAAATTTATGGTAATATTATTTATTTCACAGAGTGACCAATATTTGACATTCCTAAGAGAGGACCTACCGAATCTCCTTCAGGAAGCTGGTGAGGATCCCGAGTGGTTCCAGCACGACGGAGCACCATGTCACTATGGCGCGCAAGTCCGCGACTTTCTCAATCAGAGATTTCCGCAACGCTGGCTCGGCAGGAACGGTCCGGAGAGATGGCCCCCAAGATCACCGGATTTAACGCCCCTCGATTTCTTTTTGTGGGGTCATTTCAAAGGCGTAGTCTACGCTGACGAACCCGACGATCAAATGGTGACCATGGCAAGAATTATGGCCGCACAGACGACAGTAACCGCCGAGATGCTGGAGGAAGTCCGTCGCAACTTTATTAAGCGTTGCCGACTATGCATCCAACAAAACGGCGGTATCTTTGAACACTTGTTGAAATGAGCTCACTGAACCGGAATCGACCGGAACAAAAATAATGAAATTAATAAATAAATAAATAAATTTCTTAGTACCTGAATATCTACCTCGATATTCACGTGACTGTAAATAAACTTAAAACAATTTTTTTACACCTCAAAACAAGCATTTCAAGTCATTTATAAAAATAATTCTTAGTAAATTCGCGAATTTTCAGTCTTTAGTGTTGTTTAACGACATCATCTGGAGCAGTTGAAGATTCAAGATCCTTTTCTACGTCTAGGAGATCGTGTGTAGATTTTTTGTAGGTTCAAACCCATGAAGCACAAAAAACTCCTTCATAAGCATTGGAATTCAGGATTTGTCAGTAATGAAACTGACATTACCGCAGTCTAAATAAAATTGAGAGGAAGTACATAGAAAGATTCTCAATATTAACCCTTTTAATAAAAAAAAAAATTAAATTGAAAAACTACGCCATAGATTCTGAGGTTCAACTCCATCAACTCGCAAGCTTAGAAAATTTCAGAAATTGAAATGTAATATCTCAATGTACACGCGAAATAAATTTAAGAAACTTGATGTCATTTTGTAATCATCCCTTATTAATTGAAAAAAAATTAAAGATCCCGAATCCACCCCATAGACACCGTCATGCACCCTCATGAAGCCGCGATTTCTCGATTTTTCGTCAATTTAATTTGAAATTCTCGGTGTCCACTCAAAATAAGTCGAATAACTTATCCTACTATCGAATTTGGCCTTTGTCAAGAAATGAAAACATCAAATTTGAAATTCCACCTCATCGACACCGAGTTACAGTCCCATAAAAAGCGTTGTTTGACTTAATTGATAGAAACTCGACTGTTCAAAATTCAATTCTCGATGCTCACTAGAGATTAAGTAAAAAAACTCATGGAAATAACAGAGGACACCCTACAGAAGATTTCCAAACCCACAATCTATCGATTTACTGCATTGATACCGAGTAACAGCCCCATAAAAAGCGTTTTTCGTCTAAATTGACAGCAATTTGACTTTTAAAAAATCATTCCTCGGTGTCCACTGGAGATTAAGAAAGAAAACTTGTTTAAATCATAGAGTAGACCCTACATAAAATTTGAACACTCCTATTCGATCAATCAACCCCATATATACCGACTACAAGCCCCATAAAAAGCTTTTTTTGATTAAATTGACAGAAAATCGACTGTTCAAAATTCACATCTCGGTGTCTACGGAGGATTAAGAACGAAAAGTTATCGAAATCATAAAGTAGACCCTACAGAAAATTTGCAGACTCCTAATCGATCAATCAACCCCATGGACACCGAGTAACAGCCCTATAAAAGGCGTTTTTTTTTTAACTAAATTAACAGAAATTCGACTGTTAAAAATTTAATTCTCGGTGTCCGATGGATATTAAGGAAGAAAACTCCTGAAAATCATAGACTACACGCTACAGAAGACTTTCGGACCCACAATTGATCGATTCACTCCATAAACACCGAGTGACAGCTCCCTAAACGGGGTGTTCCGTCTAAATTGACACTAATTTAACATTTAAAAATTGAATTCTCGATGTCCAGTAGAGATTAAGGAAAAAATCTTGTAAAAATCATAGAGTACACCCTACAGAAGAGTTTCAGACTCCTATTCGATCAATCAACCCTATGGACACCGAGCACTAGCCCCATAAATGGCGTTGTTTGACTTAATTGACAGAAACTCGACTGTTCAAAATTCAATTCTAGGTGCCCACTAGAGATAAAAGACGAAAACTCATGGAAATCATAGAGTACACCCTACAGAAGATTGTTAGACCCATAATTGATCGATTTACCCCATAGACACCGAGTAACAGCCCCATAAAAGGCGTTTTTCGTCTAAATTGACAGCAATTTGAATTTTAAAAAATCATTCCTCGGTGTCCAATGCAGATTCAGGAAGAAAACTTGTTTAAATCATAGAGTAGATCTTAAATAAAATTTGAACACTCCTATTCGATCAATCAACCCCATGGATACCGAGTACAAGCCCCATAAAAAGCTTTTTTTGATGAAATTGAAAGAAAATCGACTGTTCAAAATTCACATCTCGGTGTCCACAGGAGATTAAGGACTAAAACTTATTGAAATCAGAAAGTAGAACCTACAAAAGATTTTAAGAACCCTACTCGATCAATCAACCCAATAAACACCGAGTAACAGCCCCAAAAACGGTGTTTCTCGACTAAATTGACACAAATTCGACTGTTAAAAATTTAATTTTCGGTGTCCAGTGGAGATTAAGTAAGAAAACTTATAAAAATCATGAAGTCGACCCTACACAAAATTGGCAGACTCCTAATCGATCAATCAACCCCATGGACACCGAGAAACAGCCTCATAAAAGGATTTTTTCGTCTAAATTGACAGTAATTTGACGTTTCAAAAATCATTCCTCGGTGTCCACTAAAGATTAAGGAAGAAAACTCATAAAAATCATAGAGTACACCCTACTGAAGATTTTAAGACCCAGAATTGATAGATTCACCGCATGGACACCGAGTAACAGCTCCCTAACAGGCGTTTTCCGTCTAAATTGACAAGCATTTGAACATTTAAAAATTCAATTCTCAGTGTCCACTGGAGATTAAGGAATAACACTCGTAAAAATCATAGGGTACACCCTACAGGAGATTTTTCGAGTCGTAATCGATTAATCAACCCCATGGACACCGAGTAACAGCCTCATAAAAGGTGTTGTTTTTCGTCTAAATTGACAGCAATTTGACTTTTAAAAAATCATTCCTCAGTGTCCACTGGCTATTAAGAATGAAAAATTGTTAAAATCATAGAGTACACCCTACAGAAAATTTGAAGACTCCTATTCGATCAATCAACCCCATGGACACCGAGCACTAGCCCTATAAAAGGCTTTTTTTGATGAAATTGACAGAAAGTTGACTGTTCAAAATTCAAATCTCGGTGTCCACTAAAGATTAAGGAACAAAACTCATAAAAATCATAGAGTACACCCTACAGAAGATTTTAAGACCTATAATTGATAGATTCACCCTATAGACACCGAGTAACTGCTCCCTAAAAGGTGTTTTCCGTCTAAATTGACAGCAATTTGACTTTTAAAAAATCATTCCTCGGTGTCCACTGGAGATTAAGGAAGAAAACTCTTTGAAATCATAAATAAGACCTTACAAAAGAGTTTTAAAATCCTAATCGATCAATCAACCCCATAGACACCGAGTAACAGCCCCAAACACGGCGTTTCTCAACTAAATTGCCACAAATTCGACTGTTAAAATTTAATTCTTGGTGTCCACTAGAGATTAAGGAAGAAAACTTATAGAAATCATAGAAAACACTTCAGAATATTTCTAGATTCATAATCAATCGATTCACCCTATGTATAGCGAGATACACCCCACAAAGCCGCGATTTGTCGGTTATTCATGAATTTATTTTGAAATCCTCGGTGTCAACTTGAAATAAATCAAAGAAAATAATTTAACTATTCGATTTAACCTTAGTTATTAATTAAATTATCAAAATTTGAGAATTCACCCCATAGACACCGAGATACGGCCCCATAAAACCGGGATTGCTCGATTTTTTTTGGATTGATATTGAAATTCTTGGTGTCCATTCAAAATAAGCAAAGAAAATATCCTTGTCTAATTTTACCTTTGTCATAAATAAAAAAATCAAAATTCGTAAATTCACCCCATAGACACCGAGATACATCCCCATGAAATCGCGATTTTCAGATTTTTTATTGACTTCAAGTGAAATTCTCGGTGTCCACTAAAAATAACAGAAAGAAAATAATCCTGTTTTTCAATTCAACCTTGGTCATACATAAAAATATTAAAATTATGAAATCCACCCCACAGAGATTGAGAGGCAACCCCGTAAAGCCGGGATTTTTTGATTTTTAATTGATTGAAATTGAAATTCTCGGTGTCCACTCAAAATAACAAAGAAAATTATTGTACTTTTTGATTTATCTTTGTTATGAAATAAAAAATCGAAATTTTAGGAACCACCCCAGAGACACTGAGATACACCCCATACACTCGCGATTTGTCGATTTTTATTTAATTGAAATTCTCGGTGTCCACTTAAAATAACAGAAACAATAATCTTCCTATCTAATGTAACCTCGTCATAAAAAAAAAAATTTGGAATCCACCCTATAAACACCGAGACACCCATAAAGGCGATTCGATTTTATTTATTTCAAATGAAATTCTCGGTGTCCACTGAAAATAACAAAAAAAATATCCTTCTATTCAATTTAACCAGTCATAATAAAAATATCAAAATTAAGAATCCACCCCATAGACACTGAGATACGCCCCCATAAAGCTGCGATTTTCATTTTTCATTTATTTAATTTGAAATTCGGTATCACTGAATAACCAAAGAAAATTATCACTTTCCAGTTTAACTTTCATGAATTAAAAAAAAAAATTTTGGAATCCACCCCATAAACACAGAGGCAACCCCATAAAGCCACGATTTGTCGATTTTTCATTGATTTAAATTGAAATTCTCGGTGTCTACTCAAAATAAGTAAAAGAAAATTATTGTACTTTTTAATGTTATCTCTGTTATAAAATAATAAATCAAAATTTTAGAATCCACCCCACAGACACCGAGATACATCCCCATACAGTCGCTATTTGTCGATTTTTAATTGACTTAAATTGAAATTCTCGGTGTCCACTTAAAATAAAGAGCATAAACTCATTCCACTTTCCAATTTACTCTTTTTAATAAATAAAAATATCAAAATTCAAGAATTCACCCCATAGACCCCAAGATACGCCTCCATAAAGCCGCGATTTATCGATTTTTTGTGGATTGATATCGAAATTTTCGGTGTCATATGAAAATTTGAATTTTAATTATTGAAAAATCGCGAATTGTTGGCTTTATTTGGATGTTTGTTAGTGTCTATGCGGTGGATTTTCAAGAGTTAAGTTTTTTTATGTTTTTAAGGGTGTAATTTAAAAGTACAATAGGTTTCTCTTGTTGTTGTTAAATGGACACCAAGAATTTCAATTTCAATTACTAACAAATCACAAATTAGCGGATTTATGGGGTCCTATCTCGCCGTTAATGGGGTGGTTTTTTCAAATCTTATTTTTTTTTGCTTACAAGAGTATATCTGAAAATGAGTTTTCATACTTTTCATTTATTTTCAACGGACACCGAGAAGTAGCATTTTAATTACTAAAAAATCAGAAATTTTCAGCTTAATGGGATCATAATTCGGAGTTTGCGGGGTGGTTTTTTAAATAATAATTTTTTTCGATACACAGGAGTTTAATCGATAAGTACAAAAGGTTTCTTTTGTTGATTTTCAATGGGCACCAATAATTTGAATTTTAATTTCTAAGCAATCCCGATTTTTGTGCGTTATCAAGTCGTATTTCGGTATCTATGGGGTGTTTTTACAATTTTTTAAATTTGTCTGATGGTCAAAAGTACCACTGATAATTTTGATTGGTATTTTTTTTCTATTTCGAATGCACTGTGAATATTTTAATTTTTATGTTAAATAATCCCGAAATACTCGGCTTTATTAGGCTGTATCTTAGTGTCTATGGGGTGGTTTTTGTAATTTTTAATTTTTTTCTGATTGTTATGGGTATAGTTAACTATTAGTCCTAGATTTTTATTTGAAATTTTGAGTAGTCGTCGAAAATTTCTATTTTAATTATTGAAATATCGCACAATTTTTGGCTTTATGGGACTGTATCTCCCTGTCTATGGGGTAGTTTTTTATTTTTAAAAATTTTCTTCACCTACAGTAGTGTCACTGATTATTTTTATTGCTTTTTTTTTTTTCACTTCAAGTGCACTCTGATCATTTGAATTTCATTATTAAATAATCGCGAATTTTCGGCTTTACGGGGCTGTATCTCCCTGTCTATGGGGTAGTTTTTTATTTTTTTTAATTTTTTTGGTCTACAGTAGTGTCACTGATTATTTTTATTGCTTTTTTTTTTAACTTCAAGTGCACACTGATCATTTGAATTTCATCATTAAATAATCGCAAATTTTTGGCTTTATGGGGCTGTATCTCAGAGTGTATGGGGTACTTTTATAACTTTTCTTTTTTTTTTTAATTACAGGGGTATCATTGAATATGACTGTTGGCTTTTTTTTTTTCATTTTTCGGTGACACCGAAAATTTGAGTTTTAATTATCAAAAAATCGCACATTTTTTATTTTATGGGGCTGTCTATGGGATGATTTTTCTAATATTAATTTTTTTTTTATTTACAGGAGTATCATTGATCATTATTATTGCATGCGGGCATCCCGCTATAACTGAGCAATGATATCACACGTGTGCAAGCGAGCGCGCACTCATTGCCTGTCGCGCTTCCACTCGCTCGCTCTTGCGCCTACCGTTCTGCCGCTAAACCGCGCTCTTCATTGGTCTATTTTCATAAATTTGTAGTAATTTTTCTATGGGTCTGATCGAAAAATGGTAAAGGACTTTTCTATTCAGAATCCAATTTTCTACCACACCCTGTCCGGTGGCTCACGACTTCTGAGACACCCTGTATAAAAGACAAGCTAAACCAACTTAAGACAAGTGATTTCGACGCTTTAAGGAGTTTGCCGTTGTGTAGAGTAACGTTACATAAAGTTTAAACTGTGCATAGAGATCGTAGTTGAATTGAAGCTACAATTTTCTTTTTTATCACAAATACTGCATTTTTTTGCGATTTTAAAAAATTTTGTGCAATTTGATTACATTTAAAACGGCTTATGGTCTGACTTAACTTTGTAGTAGTATTCAGCGGATCGAAAAACATGAAAATTATTCTTGGTTTATTTCTGCAAAATTTTTATATCACTAAAACTGCCGATTTTTCGGTTCCTTGAAGTTTTCTCGATATTTTGAGAGTATATAGGCCTGACTGACCTCGAATTTCGATTCGAGATTAATTTCCACTGTTTATCTTGTGTGCCGGTGAAGTCAAGAATATGATTCCCTATTTTATTCTTACTTGCTGTTTCCTACAAATTTCAAAAATTTGTCAAGATTTTAATCCTAAGATTAAATTACATCTATGAAAATGAACCCAAGTCATTAACAATCGTGTTTAATAGATTGGTTATCGTATTTATGAATGCAATTTTCCCAATTTTTTTTTTCCGATTTTTTAAGACTTCTTTTCAATTTTAAAGCATTAATGAAAAAAAAAAATTAGGAAAACGGTTGACCCTGAAGGCCATCCCTGCAACTTCCTGCTACTTTCGTAATTAAGCGCTCGAAATTGCACTTATGTTTTTGAGCTTGAAGCTACTGTTATGTAAAACATTTTTTTTTATAATTTTTATCTTTTCTATGTAATATTAAAGACCGTCATAATTTTTCGTTGTCCGTAGACCAGATAAGAAAATAACTAGAGTTCATGTCCCTTACTTAGATGCTCAGTCTGAGACCTCAATGCATTTAAGATTATAAAACCGGAACAAACAAATAAATGGAGTTTAAACATTAGGAAAAATATCCAGAGAGTTCAAAGGTATTTCTTAAATCCATTGTGGCATTCGAACTTAGACTGGGAAATTTTTTTCATTATATTCTCATTACTGTCCAAATATTAAGCATAGAAGATAAAATAGTATGAGTCCAAGAAATAATAATTTTATGATAATAAACAAAATTTTTTTAACAATCTTTTACAATAAATTTAGTTAGATAATGTCTTGTGAATAATAAATAATTCAAGGTAAAAATAATAAATAAAAATTTCAAATTGAACAATTAGTAAATGTTAAAAACCAAAAGTAAATAAATTAAAAGTTACAAATTAATTATTAAAAAGAATTGACAAATTGTTTATTAAAATTTTTATCGATCACAAAAAAAAAAATCATCCGATTATTGATAAAATCGTTCGAAGAAATTGTTTAAATATTAAATTAATTTAAGAAATGTTAATATTTAAAAATTTTCATATGTTAAACAACAAGTAACATTAAGATCTCTGTGTGCATTTGTGTGTATAGATGCGCCTATACATTAATATAAGTGTACCAGTAAGTGTATCGTTGTACAATGTGTAGGAGGTAAAAGCATACAAGTATAATAGATAACTTGTGATCTATACTTGTACATCAATATACGGGAAAACCGCCACCGCAGCATTTTTCCGACACATCCGAAGAGAGGGTAAGAGCCCCCGAGCCTCCGGTGATAATTGGTTATTCAATTCTCCCTCCAATTGACAACGGAGGGCCCGTAAAAATCTCGGACCCGGGAAACTGCTGGGTGTTCGCTCTCTCTTCGTGCTTTGACCTATCTAGTGTTAACATCATATAGTTTAAATCTCAATAGACTACGAATAATTCTGTTTCTTTAAATACAACCAATTGTAAAATAAAGTAAAGTTGTGAAGTAAATTAAATTAACAAAAAGTGAAAGAACAAGATTCACCAATTGTACCAGGTAAAATTTAAAATTATTAAAATTTGTAAATTTTAACATTTTGAAACCGCATTGTATGAAAGAAAATATTAGATTTCGCCTTTTGTATTATTTGTAATGAATTTGTAATTTAACCAATTTTTAGTTTAAATAATATACTTATTAAATTTATCTAACGAACTATTTATTCAATCAAACCTATCATTCTCAATAAATTAAAACTCGGAAGTTCCCGGTCTATTAGCCTAACACGCTAGGACCAAATACTAAAACTTTTAATTATTTCAAATGTAAAATTAATTAATTATCATAAATTAAATCATTTTTACATAACACTACACTAAAAATAAAAAATAGAGATTGAGGAAAGACTCACGAAAAAAAAGGAAAAAAAAATAGGATAACAGTTGACCTTCAAGGCCATCCCTGCAATTTCCCGCTAAATCCATACCTAGGCGCTTTAAATTGCACTGATGTTGTTTTTGAGCTCTTTAAGCTCAAAAATAGAATTTATGTATTATTTGAGCTCTTCGAGCTCAAAGAAATAGCTTTCCTATGTTTTTGAGCTCTTCGAGATGATAGAAGTTTCAAAGAACACTATTTTTTGAATTTTTTAACCGCAATAACTTTTGGATGAATCAACCGATTTTCACGTGGTTGGCGGCATTGAAAGCAATTTTTTTGGTCTTGTAACAAATCTTTAATTTTGAATTGATCGAACTTGGAATTTCAGAGTTACTCCTAAGAAACAACTTTTTCGGTTTTCTTTTGTTCGTGTTATCTCTCGTACAAATTGACCGATTTTGACCAACTTGGCGTCGATTGACGTGATTTTTTGACGTTAAAAGCTGATTACTTTCTCGAACCAGACAATCAATTCTCACATTCTTGGCGGCAATCGTCGCGGTTTTTTAATCTCTAATGATTGTTCAATTTCATTAAAAATGATCCGGAAAGAAATGTTGAAGTTATGTACGAACTGCACTTTTTTCGGTTTTCTTATGTTCATGATATCTTTCAAACGAATCCACCAATTTTGACCGGATTACATGCGATGGAAGTGGTTTTCCAAGATAAAAGGCAGATTAGTTTTTGGAATTGATCAATAGAGCCGTTTAAAAGTTGTTTCAAAAAAATTTTTGTTCTCATTATTTTTGAGATATCTTAAAATTTCTTAAAATCTATCTGTCCGAATCGATTCAAATTTACAGGAAATCTGAGTTAGAGGCACCTCTTTAGAACGCCGTTTAGTAAGTTCTAATCGGTTTAGTCGTTCGAAAGTTATATTGTCACATAGTCACATAGATGATTGATCTCTGATACCAATTTTATCGAGTATAGTATAACTATTTCCAATATGTATAACCCGCAGGCCTTATTACCCTACAGTAGTAAAATAAGGCCAATTCGCAAAGTTTTCGAGAAAATCTAATTGAAGATGATGTCACGGGGCTCCTTCATTACCCGTTGAAGGCCCTCACCCTAGCCGCGGTCAGTTATCGACAGATCACAGGGCGCTGTGGTCTAGGATGCTCGCGCAGTCACTATAAAATTAACATAAGTTCTGGGGCTTAGAGAATAAGTGTTCCGAGGGTGGGGATACTTTCACACCAAGGGCAAGTGAAGATGGCCCACCGAAAAGAAACATTGTGAAGCAGGAGCCCGAGTACACCAGCACGAGATTCCGGAATTCTAGGTTACTATTTATTTTCCTCTGAGTTTCCTGTGGAACCTTCAGAGCGATTATTTTAACATTAATTATAGATATTTATTGCTAGGCATTTAGCAAGCCTAAATATCCGACGATAGTTATTCTAATTATCCTGAATTTCCAGATTTATCGTACCGCTGATCAAATCCCGAGCCGCAACGCAATTAAGCAGATCTGACTACCTGATTAAAGCAGTGGAATTGTCGGAGAAAATTTGCCTATACACAAGGCCACAAGGGATGACAACGAGAGTTAATAAAAGTCGCCGAAAAAAATCTCAGGTACAGAAAAATTTAACCTCGGTAAAGTATTGCGTTGCTCCCGGAAATTCTAGGCGCAGGCCAGGTTCCGTCTTCCAATCACCCTACTTGATTAATTAATTAATTACCCGAATTTAATTAAACATCGAAGCTTAGAATAGTTAAGATAAAGTTAGAATGGAGTAGAAAATTTAGCGAGTCAAAAAAATTAATAATTAAACATGAAAGAGGTTAAATTTATAATCAATATTACTATCCACTTTGTCAAATGAATTTAAAATAAAATTTATGAAATCAGAAAATTTAGTACCAATAAATTTGAGTTAAATTGCATCATTCATCAGAGGAAAATTCTGTCGATTAAATTTAGTATAATTTAGAAATTAAAAATAAAACGACATAAAAATTCATTCAAGTTAGATTAAAATTAAAAAATAAAATCTACGTCTAAATTGATTTCAAAATTTAAAATAATAATCAATCATTAAAATTAACCTTTGGAAAACTATCAAAATTTTGAAAAAATAAAAATTATAATTGAAATAAATTTCTTTGATTTAGAAAATTAAAATTGTCGATCAGTAAATTTAATTATAAAAACTACAAGAGTAAAATTATCAGTAGATTAAAATTATTCAAAATTTCGATAAATAAATTTGTCAAATTCCAGTGGAAAATTTCAGAGGTAATTAACATAAAATTTTGGCTTTGGAAAAATTTAGTAAAGTCAACAACTGAGTCTCAAATCCTTACTGGAATTCGAAAATAGATATAAGCCGATTATTCAGGCAGTTTGAATTCGAGTAAATTTTAATTAATCTAAAATTTTGGTTGAAAAAAAAGCTGCTATGATATTAATCATTAAGCAACCACAATTAAATTAAATGATTTATCGTAGTTGTTAGGGACCGGGAAATTTGGTTCCAAGGAAGTCATGTTATAAAGAGTATTGCTGATTTTAAAATGATTGTAAATTAGAGTCAAGTGTGTTAATAGGATGAAATTGTTTTATTAAATCGTGTGTGTGTGTGTGTGTGTGTGTGTGTGTGTGTGTGTGTGTGTGTGTGTGTGTGTGTGTGGAAATAAATTTACATTATATACTCCTCGTTCACGGGCTGTCAAGGAGGTTAGGATTAGCAGGTTGTTGACTAGTGTCATGGTATCCTCCTCTGTCCTAGTCGACTTCAGGTTCATTAGTCCCGTAGTGAGAGTCCGGGCGACAGCGAAAGGGCTAAGGACAGTTTGAACCTTGAGCAGGGGTCTGGGCGACCACCCAGGGTCAAATCTAGAGTCTTAGAGCGTGAAGGTCCTGTGGCCAGCGCGACTGGGGTAGAAACTGCGGTATAGACGCTTCTTATGAGGGTACAGTCAGGAATAAGCAACTATGATAGAAACTACGATATAGACGCTCCATATGAGGGTATCGTTAGGAATAGGGAGACTTTAATAGAAACTACAGTATAGACGCTCCTTCAGAGGGTACTGTTAGAAATAAGCAAACTTTTATTAAGTAGCTAATCAAGTGATGAAATATCTTGAGGATAATGAATTACTCGATAATTATCAATCTGGCTTTAGAAAACATCAGGTACATAGCCTGCTTTGTTGAAACTTGTATAAAGTGATCTTGAGTACCTTAGTTAAATTAGGCTTCTCAATTGAGACAATTACCTGGTTCTTTTCATATCTGACCAACAGGAGTCTGTGGTAGACGAACAAGGGATTCCGGTGGGTTTTGTGGAAACCACTTCTGGTGTTCCTCAGGGCTCGGTCCTTGGACATATACTATTCTTAATAGTCATAACCCTGGTAACTAAACGGCTGGCATACTGTCGATATGGTTTATTTGCCGATGATACATACATCTACTTACACTTATATTCGTATCAGCTCCATGAAGCTGTAACAGGGTAAATTACCCTAAATCGATAAGTCGCTAGAGGTCTTCCGTGTAGTAATTAAGAGGGGGGTAAAATGGGTAAGTAGTCAGAAGCCGGTGTGTGACAAAATCAGAAGAGGTTTGATAGTCAACCGCACCGGTCACTACTCAGCAGAAAAACAGGTAATTAATATATTCGCACGTAAATTTTGGAACGCTGCGATAAAAATTTATCAAGATTGTCTTTTCAATCTCGGAGATAACTTTTACTAACATTTCTACTGTTACAGGAAAACTAAAGTGAGGACGGATCCCCGGAGTGAAAGGAAAACTAAGCAACAAATACCTAGAGGATTCACCGCGTCAGAGAGACATCGTGAACAGGAGTTGAGTCAAATACTCAGGTATTTTTATTTCATTCCGTGGGTGGAAGATAGACCGCGGTTTGTACTCAGTCTATCATTCCTCTTCTCCTCTTATATAAAATTTTACTAATAAATTAATTGTGAAACATTTGCTAGTTTTGGATTTAGTGATTTTCATGAGGGTTTATACCCGAGGATCACTCAATCGACCTTACGGGAAAATTTTAATAACTAAAAATTATCAATTAATTAATTAACATCCGAAAATTTCGTTAATTTTATTGTTGTAATTTTTATCACAATTAACTTAGTAAAATTGATTGATTTTTGTCATTGAAAAAAATCGATAAATTTTTATTCGTGGAATTTTGGTCAAGTGTCAATTTTTGTGTCGCAGTAAATTCCAATACCCAAGGTCAAGCAAAACAGCTAGCGAATATTCTAGCAATTAAAATTTAAATATTTCGACTTGTGTCGAATTTTTTATAATAGATAAAACTAATAGAAAATTATTAAGAATTTTATATTAAGAATTAATTACTAAGAATATTTTATATTAAGAAAATTATTAAGAAAATTATTAAGAGTTAATTATTGAAAATAATATTGATTGGAAAATTATTGAGAATATTATATTAGGAATCATTTATTGAAAATATTTTATTGTAAAACTAATTATTTTATATCACGTGGAAATTTAGTAATTTTTGGGGATTAAGTCCGTGAAGTAGTCAAATTAAAATTACTGAAACTTGATAATTATCGGCGTGGACATTAAGTCCTCGGAATTAGTTAATTGAGTCAAAAATTGTCACAGTAAAAATTTAGTGAGAATTACTTAATTAAACTTGTGTTAATAATTTTGAAGTGATTGTAAGATTTATATTGTGATTAATTTATTTAACAAAAGCTAATTCAAGGTATTAAGCCTCTCGTTCGAAATAATAACTTAGGAATTTTAAGCTGTTTAATATTTTAAACCAAGGAAGATTAACAATTGGAATTTGAGAATTGTAATAGCTATTTGGAAATTGATTGTTAATTGAAAATTGTCGTTTTATTAATTACTAATGATTGAATAATTTAATTTAAATATTTAATTGAAATTAATTACATTCGATTTTATTAAAATAAAATTAATTAATAAAAGTCAAGTTAGTAGTGTGAGTGTGAGACAAGTGTGGGTTATGTGTGAGTTGCAGAGTGATTAGGTCTATGTTTCGTCACTGGGCCGTTACTGCTGTAGCTGGTGTGGGTTATGAGAGTATGCTGCAGAACATCTAGGTCTATGTTTCGTTGCTGGGCTGTTGTTCTGTAGTAAAGTGTGTATAAGCTGCAGGAGTATCTAGGTCTATGTTTCGTCGCTGGGCTGTTACTCCTGTGAGCCGAGTCAACGAGCCCGGTATATGATTCGTCTCTGTGCGGGTGATTGTAGGTTTAGAAATCGGGTAGACGCCGGGAGAGGCACGTGTTAGAAATCGACGGGTAGACGCCGGGAGGGGCTCGTCAAGAACAAGTTAGAAATCGACGGGTAGACGCCGGGAGGGGCTCGTCGAGATTAAGATATTGTTAAGTGTGGTTAGTGTGTGCGTGAGTGAATTTTGTTAACTAGTTTTAAGTCAAACCTTGTTAAGTTTGTTAATTTTTTATTGTTAATAAATATCGATCGATCTTGTTGATTAATTATTTATTATTCAACAGCACCTTCCTCCACTCTCTCTATCCTAAGATTAAGTTTTCTCAGCTCTGGACCGGTTCCAGGAACCGTGATTAAAAATCCTGGTGGCGCCCTGATAATTATATTGGTTGTTAGTTTTGTTTAATTATTTAAAAAATTGATTAGGGGCCAACCTGAACAGGTAAAACTGTTACAAAGCAATAAGGCTGATAAATATTGATGCCCAAGCTGTTGTTGATTGGGCCAGAGAAAATGGCTTAGAAGTAAACCTTCTTAAGACAAAAGCCATGCTGTTAGGATCGAATAATAGAGCGAAATCTCTGATACGTGAAGGCTTATCCCCTATCATCATTGATGGTGTGGCACTCCCGTTTACGGAGTCAGCAAAGTGTCTTGGACTCCATTTATCGAGCGATTTATCTTGGAATGTTCATGTTGCAAAAACAGTAAGCAAAATAAACTCTGCATTGTATAGTTTGAAATTACGTAAAAATATTTACACGGTTAATATAAGAAAACTTCTAGTCTCAGCAACTATATTACCCCTAATTGACAATTGTATCATTGTTTTGACAAATTCGACATATGAAAATGATCGTAAACTCCAACGTGCGTTAAACTCAGCTATTCGCTTTATTTTTCACTTGAAGCGTGACGAACATATCACGTCTGACAGACGTGAACTTGGTTGGCTATCTGTTAAAAGTCGTCGCATTTATTATGTTGCTTGTTATTTTTATAAACTTCTAGACATAGGAAAACCCTGTTACTTGCGAGAACTATTCTGCGAAGACCTCACTGTTAGACGATTTGAAAGATTAGCAGCAAAGAAAAACAGTACTAGTTTTAAAATGCCGAACTTTGCTCCGACTCATTTTGAACATTTTTTCGTTGTAACGGTCATTCGTTTTTGGGATGAACTTTCAGTAGACATTGTTAATTCATCTAGCCTAAAAGTCTTTAAAAATAAACTGTTCGATTATTTTTTTAATTTAGATATTTAGTTGATCCATACTGTTCTACTGTCTCATCTACTATGTTGGTTAAATCGTTTTTATATTTTTTATATACAAATGTCATAGTTAAACTTCGCTATTTTTTAACACTATTAGTTAATATATGTTGTATAAATTTCAATAATTATAATTATTTATAATTTCATTATAAACATTTAGTACATTAAGTTTGATAGTATTTAGGTTGATCAAACAATCATCGTAAAACAAACTGTTAAACAATTATATGTACTTGATGTCTAAAATTTGCCGTCTGGCCAAATTGGCTTTGGCATAAAAATAAAAATTAGTCTAATCTAATCTGTCTCCATTGTGACCTGATTAAGGAAACCACAGAAAACCCGGTCGTAAGTACTGTCGGCGCACCATCCAGCGGCCTCCTGGTCCAAGTGTACCTGAAGTACTACTAGAAAAAGTTCTGTTCATGCCACAGCTTGAATTCAGTATACTTTATTCGATTCCGGTTTTATGCCTAAGACTGCTCGGCTATACCGATCGGTAAATATAATAAGTTGATATAAGTGCTTCGAGAGCGAAGTCTGCGAAGCACTTAAACGTGAATTCAAAGACAGCCTAGAGATCAAACGGGTGAATTTGACAAAACCCACACTACGAGGTAATCGGGCAGCCTTCTGCGAGATCGATGAAGCCAATGCGACTAAAGCCCTCAACAAGGCCCGTATAAAGATTGGCTGGGTTAACTGCCACATACGCCCAGTTGCGAAAGTAACCCGATGCTTTAAATGCCTAGGGTTCGGTCACCGAACAGAGAATTGTACGGGCCCTGACAGAAGCAAATGCTGCTATAAATGTGGCGGAGATAACCACAAATCTACAAACTGCGTAGAAAAGCCAAAGTGCTTCCTTTGTACGGCAGACAAAGACGCTCAGGATGGCTTAGGTCATATAGTCGGTTCCGGAGCGTGTAAGGCATTTCGCACCGCACTTGCCGCAGCCACGAAAGAACAAAAATAACGCGCTTATTACAGGGTAACCTGAATAGGTGCGCCTTAGCGCAAAATCTTCTGCGCCGGCGTATCTATGAAGACAAGATCGACATCTGCCTTATCTGCGAGCAATATTTAAATATTCAGGGTAATACATGGTTCGCAGATAAATCTGGCACAGCAGCAATCTGGATCATAAACTCAAAAAAGGCCACCGTGAACGACAGCGGAGGCGGAGAAGGCTTCGTCTGGATCAAAACCCCCAAGACCTACTTTGTAAGCGTCTACCTTTCACCCAATGAAGGGATTAGTGTGTTTCGACAGAAAATGGCAAACATAGAGGATACTATCAGCAAGTTCGATGGGGAAGTCATCGTAGCTGGTGATTTCAACGCAAAATCAGCTGAATGGGGCGCTGAACCCTCCGACACCAGAGGAAACGAAGTAGCGGACTTCGCAGCAAGGACGGACCTCATAGTGCTGAACACCGGAAGTACTACCACCTTTAGAAGACCAGGATACCGGGAATCTATACTCGACATTACGTTGGCGACTCCAAAGATTGCGATTATGATTGAAGGCTGGACCGTATTCGAAGAATATAGTGGCAGCGACCATCAGTATGTGACATTCAGCATTCAAACTGCTTCCGTTCCGATAACACAACACGATTATCAACCGCGGAAGTGGAATGTCAGGAAGCTCGATTTAGAGAAGCTGCGAACTTCTCTGACACGAAGTTCGTCTACTTTTCAGGACAGCCCGACTCCGAATAGCCGTAATGAAACGACAAATTTAGTGTCAAGAGTGATGGGACTGATCGCCGCCTCATGCGATGCTTCCATGCCACGGATGAAAAGGCGAGGCTACTATAGGCCGGTGTATTGGTGGACTCAAGACATAGCAGATCTTTGGAAAAAATGCCATGGACTACGTAGGAGAGTAACGAGAGCAGCAAAACGTTCCCCTGACCAAGACATACTCGATGGAGTACAAACAGGCCAAGAAGGCTTTGAATAAAGCCATCAAAGCAAGTAAAGTGGTGTTGTGGAAAGACATCTGCAACGACCTAAACAATGACCTCTGGGGTAAAGCTTACCAAATTGTCACTAAACGACTTGGCAAGGCGTCTCCAGAAGCGCTGAAGTCTCCTGCTTCAATGAACAGCATCGTGGCGGAGTTGTTTCCCGAGCACCCACCGCGAGAAAAGAGACGATATGCAAAAACCAGCGAAATAACACCTTTCACCATAAAAGAATTGCAAGACGCAGCAAAAACCATCAAGATTGGGAAAACACCAGGCCCCGATGGCATCTCAGCCTCGGTGATCAAGATTGTAGCCCTGGAATATCCGCACATACTTATGAGCGCCTACAATGCATGTTTGGCAACCGGCACGTTTCCTACGGTCTGGAAGCGGCAGAGATTGGTCCTGTTAGACAAAGGGAAGGGAACCCTTATAATGCCATCGTCGTTTAGACCACTTTGCATGCTAGACATTGCCGGAAAACTGTTTGAAAATCTTATACAAAGCAGACTTCGCAATGATATTGATCGAGCTGGAGGACTTGCCACCAACCAATATGGCTTTCGAAAAGGTCGATCGACAATCGGCGCGATTCAAAAAGTCACAGAGACGGTACGGGAAGCATGGACTGGTAGCCTCATAGCTCGCCAGGTGGGCCTTCTCCTCACGTTTGACGTTAAAAACGCCTTCAATAGCGCGAATTGGGAGGATATTCTAGATGCCCTGGAGCACAAGTTTAAAGTGAAACCAGAAAATTTGACAATAATCGACGACTACCTCGATGAGAGAAGGCTGATTGTGGAAACGACGGAAGGCCGACAGGAACACGACGTATCTGCTGGCGTTCCTCAAGACTCGGTTATGGGGGCCGATTTATGGAATGCTGACTACGATGAGCTTCTGAGAATTCCTCTACCAAAGCAGGTTGAACTCACGGGCTTTGCAGACGACGTAGCAGCTACAATTGTAGTGGACAGTGCCGAGGAGGCGGAAGTATTTGTTCGAGAAACCATTGATACCGCGGAAAATTGGCTTAAGAAACACCACCTGAAACTCACCAAGCAAAAAACTGAGATGGTCGTCCTGACTCGATAAAAGTGGTTCCCAAAACCTTTTGTCGTTGACACGGGCGAAACAACATTGACATCTACACGAGCATTGCGTTATCTGGGAGTGGTAATTGACAAGAAGCTCTCTTTCCGAGAACACCTCGACAATGCATGCACCAGGGCCAACAAGACGGTATCCAGTTTATCAAGGATCATGACGAATACAACAGGACCACGGACCAAAAAGAGAAGGGTCCTCTTGGAAACAGTCCACTCAGTATTGCTCTACGGAGCTGAGATATGGGCGGATATTCTAAAGCAAAAGACCTACCGGCGTAAGATGGCAGCGGTTCAGCGTCGAGGGGCTCTCAGGATTACCTGCGCATACCGCACCGTCTCTGAAGTGGCAGTACTGGTCATTGCGGGAGCTACACCTGTCGACTTATTAGCGTTTGAAAGAGCCAAGCTCTATGACGCTAACAGAAATGGTGACAACTCTAAGGAGACAAAGACGAGAATAAAAAAGGAAACGCAACAGGAGTGGCAAGACCGATGGACGTCAGGGGAGACGGGCAGATGGACGGCGCGCCTGATTCCGGACATAAACGTCTGGCTCTCTCGACAACACGGGGACACGGAATTTTTTCTGACTCAGCTCTTGACAGGCCATGGCCAATTCAATGACTATCTCTTCAGGATGAAACTACAGGACAAACCGACATGCAAATATTGCCGGGACCAAATTGACAACGCCGAACACACATTTTTCGAGTGTCCTCGGTGGAAAGACTACAGAAGCAGCACCGAAGAGATCATAGGCGCCAGGCTCTCCCCCTCCAGCTTGGTGACTTATATGATCGAAAAAGAGGAAAACTGGTCAGCTGTTGCAGTTTACGCGCGGCGCCTTCTGAAAGAAAAAATCGCAGAAAGGGACCAGTAGCCAGGAGTAGCCGTCGTGAGACGCACCACGGACTGGATTGAAGTAATGCTAACGCGGTTCCAATCCAGTCCTCCCTGTACCATCTATGGGGAGAGGGGAAGAGGAATGTTTTTTTTTAGTTGGTAAAAATCTCCACACTACCGACCATCGATATCTGGCGTAAGATGGGCAGCAGAGTTAAGATAGCGGTGTCTTTTGAAGATCTTTTTTGCATACCTCTCTGGAAAAAAAAAAAAAACACACACACACACACAGACATACGGACATCATCGCGGAAACATTCAGGGAAGCTTCCAGAGACCTCAAAACCTCAAGATCTGATGAGAACTCGATTTTCGAAAAACGGGGTGAAACCAATAACTTTCCAAAATGAAAATTTTCAATTTCCTTAGCGGGAAGTTAAAAATGTGATAGTAAAACCGTAAGAAAAAGTCCGTGGAATAAAACCGTTAATAGAGACGTGCGCATGCGCGGCAGTCGTATACACAAGCGAGTAGTGTATAATACTTTTCTCTTTCTCCCTCTTTCTTTTCGTTCTTTCATTCCTTCTCTCTCTATTACCACTCCACCCCGTCAATGCATGGTATACCGCGTGCTTGAAGGTAAAGTAGCTTATAGCTAAGGGTTGTAACAGGCCGCTTTTAGCGTCACCTGTTAATAAGTTGTTTCCTTATTTATCTTTAATTTTATTTTAAATAAAGAAATTTTCCAGTTGTGAGGAAGGTTATTAGTTGGATTCGCCGCGACCGAGTCGCCCTCGCGCGGGTAAAACCGATCGAAGCTCAACTGCGCGCGAAATAAATTTAAATTGCGGTTAATCATTTAAGTTAGATAATAAGTTAGTCTTAAGATAAGAAGTATTGTTCGGTACGATAGACGACGGCCATTTTACCCGAGAAGAGGATCATCGACGAGCGTCATTGACGTGGGATAACCCCAAGAGAATCACCGACGACGGAAAGCTGACCCGAGGATCAAACGTCGGACTGGTCAGTCTACGGGGCTGAACGAGTGGCGCAGGCGCGGAGTTGTTGAGCTGGCTGTTGAGCGAGCCAATGCTCCAGCCAATATATCAAATAAGTCGATATTGGAAAATTGGACAGGCAGAGCCATCTCTGGAGCGTCAAGAGAATCAAGGGCCCAGAGAGAGGGGAGTGCAGCCAGGCGGGCAACAACCAAGCCATGTTGCTTCTTCCACGTGTTACCGCGACAATAAATGGACGCTGATTTTTTGAGGTTGCTTTTACACTGCGATTTTTCTTGGATGGTTTTGTCAGTTGCTGTACACTTTTTTTTTTTGTTACTTATTGATTGAAAGTAATTATTACGACGACGTGAATAATAATTAAGTATCCTTGCGACGGATTAACGATAATTTTGAGCAATAACCTACGACGTGAGAGTTGATGTGACAACTATTGTGACCGACGCAATTTCCATTGTTGGAAATTTCCTTTTTTTCTTGTACATCACACCGTGTTGTAAATTGGAGGTCAATTCGACCTGGAAGCCGAGGACGACGGAGCCGAGCGACCCAGCCAGGACGATAGCTATCTGCTGTATTTTTCATTGCTGTAATTTTTTTTTGGGGAGAACGACGCCTTCTACCAGGGTAAGTGGTCTCGTCTCTGAAAAATCTCGTGGGATTCACCTACTCGGACGAGGAGTACGAGTGACTTAATTTTTTTTTGTTGTTAATTTTTTTTTATTTTAATTTTGTTTTGGTGCATTTATACTGGAGATTATCCCACGAGGTTTTTCTGGTACCAATACTAATTGTTGTAGTGATTATTCACATTCCTATGTGTGACTGTCATCATCCCGATTATTGAGCTTCGGTCGTACGGGTAATGCGCCGGTTAAGAATTTTGTGTTGACAAAATCAATTTAATTAATTAAAAAAAAAATTCGACGCTAAATTTGTTGGGAATATTTCATACGTATTTTGGATAACTACATTTATTGCGACGGTGTCTGAGGTATCAAGGATACTTTATTTGTTTAACTTAATTAATTAAAATTGATTAAAAATTTTTGGCGACGATTAATTTATCCAATTTAATTAAGTATTCGTAATTAAACAATTTTGTGACGAATAATGTGTTGGATTTACTGAATTATTATTACTGAAGAATTGTTATTTAATTTAATCACGATTATTGACTAATAATTGTGCAACGATTAATTTGCCTAATTTAATTAATTATTGTCAATTAGATTTCTTTTGTTCTTGCGATAAAATAAAACTGTTGGTTAATTACAAATTGCTAAATGCACAATTTAGCAACGATTAATTTGTTGACTTAATTAATAATTAACAATTAAAGTATTTGCGACGAGACTTATAGTCAATTTAAATAATTACTAGTAAGTAAACCATTGTGCGACAATTAATTGTGTAACTCAACTAATTACTGGGAGTTAAAGTTTGCGACGGTTATTTTTTTTTGGACTTATTTAATTATGATTGAAATTAAATGCGACGTTGATTTTAGTTCTTGCAAAAATTTAATTACGATCTAGTAAATTAATCGCAGCATTCGATTTTGGTTTATTTTTGGGAATTTTATTGTTAATGGATGAATTGTGATTTTGATATTGAGGTTCTTTGGACAGTTATTTTTGTTAATTAAATTCTTGCGGCTTGTTCTTCAATGAAGTTAATTATTAATAATTGAATTAATTGCGGCGTGCGAAATTTGATCCATTGATTATTGTGATTTTGTTATTCCGGCGACCACTTATTTTATTTTGTCAATAAATTAGAATTAATAATAAGATTTCGGCGAATTATTAGTACCCGGATGATCGTTCCTAGTTCCTCTTTAATTTAGGTTGCACCTTTTACCCGCCACCCTGACGAAGAGTCTCGGTCCGAGTAAGCTGGTCACGACGTGAGTGGAGCCTAGCTCCTGGCGCCCAACAATAATAAAGCAGGTAGGCCAAATTTATTTATCTCGGACTTCGGCCTCGCTAACGCACGAGGTCGAAAAACCCGTTATAGGGTTAATAGGGATTTGTGGTGACAGGGCTCATGAAAAAAATTTTTTTTGCCATTCGTTTTAAAATTGTCTGAAACGTAAAAATCTGTGAAAAAAAAAAGTCGGTAACATTCAATCATTTGGAAATTTGCTGCTTTTCTTTAAACATTGTAATATTTTAAAATTATAACATTTGAATATTTTAAAATTTCTTAGTTTTCTTCAAACATTATAATTTCATGATAATTGTTCATGTTTTTTGTTTATTGTTTTTTGGATATATTTTCTTTTGTAACTTTCAAAAATTGTACAGTTGAGGTTTTACGCCGGTACTACCATAGAAAGTTTTTTTTCAAATTTTTAATCTACGAATATGTTCTTTTGTAAACTGGGTCGAAAAAAAATTATACGCCCTTTCACCGTTAGATCACCAAAATTTTGAATTCTCAAAAGTAAAAGAGCTTATAATTGAAAACATACGCCCTTTCACTTTTCGAATTTTTTTTTTCAATTTTAAGTGTAGAATGTGTCTACTACCTAATTGGCAATAAAAAAAAAATATGCGCCCTTTTACCTTTGCAAAGGTAAAAGGGCGCATAAATTGTAATAAGCCCTTTTACCTTTAGGCACGCGATATACTCATAAATTCATGAACTCATGAATACATGAATACATGAATACATATTTCTATGTAATTTTATCTGGTCAAACAAAAATAAAGAGACATATTTTGTTATTTTAGTTGATAATTTGAATTACGATTTTTTTTTATTTTACTTAATTTATTATTTCCTAAAATACTGAATTTTCTAAATACTTTTCTGTACTTAAATAAAAACTAATCAGCAAAATTTAAGAGAAAAAAATCAAGAAAACCTACATAAAATTTGGCACGATTTTTTTTTCGCAAGTTGTGTCGATTCTACATTAATCGAAGGAACTTCGTTCCTACCTGGTGTCCCACGACACCACATCTTTTTTTTTTATTGTTAACACCCATCCCCGCGATCTTTATTGGAGGTAATTTGGTGTAAAATCCGTTCTTAGATCATTTCCATATCTCATGTAGACAACTACTATCAAATTTAGAGTCTATAGCCAGGACATATATTCAAATGAGTACAAGCATGCCAAAAAGACGCCAAACCGAGCCATCAAAGCAAGTAAAGCAAGGTTGTGGAAAGTGATCTGTAACCATCTAGACAAGAACATCTGTGGTAATGCCTACCAGATTGTCGCCAAACGATTTGGAAAGGCTTCATCAGAAGCGCCGAAGTCACCTGCCGTAATGGACAGCATTGTAGCAAAGCTTTCCCCCAAACACCCGCCGCGGGAGGAGAAACACCACGTTTAAAACGGCAAAGCAACACCCTTTACAATCAAGGAACTACAAAACGCAGCTAAGCCTCTCAAGACAGGAAAGGCACCTAGCCCTAATGGCATCGCGGTATCGGTGATCAAGACTGTAGCCCTGGAATACCCAGACATACTCTTGAACACCTACTATGCATGCTTGTCAACTGGCACGTTTTCCGCGGTCTGGTTCTTCTAGACAATAGTAAGGGAACCCCCGTAACGCCTCCGTCGTTTAGACAACTCTGCTTGCTGGACATTGCTGGAAAACTGCTTAAAAAGCTTATACAAGAAAGACTCCGTAATGACATCGAACGTGCCGGAGGTTTTGTCACCAACCAACATGGCTTCCGGAAAGGCCGTTCTATATTGAAGCTGTAACAGGGTAAAATTACCCTAAATCGATAAGTCACCGGATATCGATAATTATTCGACATAGCACGGGCGCGTCTCGATCTTCGGGCCTAAGGGGAAAATAGAAGGGGGTAGTTTTGGGTTAAAATAGGTGAGCCGTGCAGTGGAAAAGGAAGAAGTAGTGTGACCGCCAGACTGAGTGCCACGGAAATCGAGAAGGACCGATTCCCGGAGTAGTGACGAGACGAAGGAAGCCAACTACAACCAGGACTTCATCCTCAATAAGAGAGCTAGATCATCATTTTATTCGTCAAGGTATTAATTATTACTCTGTGGGAAAGAAGTGGACCGCGGTTTACCTAATATCCAGTTACTTCTCCTAATTATTTATCAATTGGATCGTTTAATCGACGATTATTTCAATAAATAATAGTTGAACAGTTGCTAGTTTGGATTTAGTGATTTTCATGGGGGCTTATATCCTAGAATCACTCAATCGACCTTGCGGGAAAATTTTAACAACTAGAAAATTATCAATTAATCAATTAACATTCGAAAATTTCGTTAATTTTATTGTTGTAATTTTTATAACAATTAACTTAGTAAAATTGCTTAATTTTTGTTACTTGAAAATTATCGACAAACTTTTGTTTGTGGAATTTTGGTCGAGCGTCAATACATTTTTGTGTCGCAATAAATTCCAATACTCAAGGTCAAGTAAAACTTAGCTAGCGAATGTTCTAGCAGATAAATTTGACTATTTCGACTTGTTTCAAATTTTTTATGATTGATAAAACGATTAGAAAATTATTAAGAATTTTATATTAAGAATTATTTACTGAAAATATTTTATATTGTAAAATTATTTTGTCACGTGTGAATTTATTAATTTCGGGGATTAAGTCCGTGAAGTAATTAAATTAAAAGTTACTAAAAATTGATAATTATCGGCGTGGACATTAAGTCTAAGAAATCAGTTATTTCGAGTCAAGAATATCACAGGAAAAATTTAGTCAGAATTAATTAATTAAACTTGTGTCAAAAATTTTGAACGCGATTGTAAAAATTTTATCGTGATTGATTTAATTAGCAAAAGTTAATTCAGGGTATTAAGACCTTTTGTTCTAAATAATTATTGTTACATTATTAAGACCATGACAATAGGAATTTTAATATATCTAATATTTTAATACAGAGTTAAAATTTACAATCGAGTGTTCGTTAAGCCTTATGGAATTTGATTGTTAATTTGGAATTATCGTCTTACTAATAACTAATGATTGAATAATTAAGTTTACAATATTTAACTAAAATTAAGTACAGTCAATTTTGTTAAAATAAAATTTATACAATAAAATCATACAAGTGTGGGTTATGTGTGTGAAGATTAGTGTGGGTCATGCGTGATAGAGAGTGTTAATAGTGTTAAGTTGGTCCTGGTTAGCCGTTAGTTAGGCTAGACAATCTCTGTCACACTGTTGTCTTTGTGCAGAGAGACTCGTTGGTCCTGGTTAGCCGTTAGTTAGAATATAGTTTATAAGTTTTAGTCAATTATAGTGTCAGTGTGTGAGTGAAATTTAGTTAATTTTTTATAAGCGCTTGAGTTGTTAATTTTTATTGTTAATAAATATTGACCAATCTTGTTAATTAATTATTTATTATTCAACAGCACCTTCCTCCACTCTCTCTACCCTAAGAAAAGATTTCTCAGCTCTGGACCGGTTCCAGGAACCGTGATTAAAAATCCTGATGGCGCCCTAATAATTATATTGTTTGTTAGTTTTGTTAGTTTATTTATAAAATTGATTAGGGGCCAACCTGAGCAGGTAAAACTGTTACAAAGCAATCGAAAAATTCATAAAGATAGGAAAGCAAGCATGGTCTAGTCGCCTCAAAGTTCGTAAAGTATGTCTTCTTCTCACACTAGACGTTAAAAACGCCCTCAACAGCGCAAATTGGGGAGATATTTTAGACGCAATGGAGCACAAATTTGATGCGAAGCCAGGGAATCTATCATAAGTCGACAGCTACCTTAATGAAAGAAAGCTGATAGCGGAAACTACGGAAGGTCCACAAGAATACACCATAACAGCTGGCGTACCGTAAGGCTCAATAATAGGGCCCGATCTATGGAACGCGGACTATGACGAGCTCCTAGAAATTCCGCTGCCAAAGCAAGTAGAACTAACGGGCTTTGCAGACGACGTTGCGGCCATGATAGTAGTAGACAGTATAGAAGAGGCTCAACTACTTGTTAGGAAAACCATTGACGCCGTCGAGATGGCTTGACAAACACCACCTGAAACTCGCCAAGCACAAAACCGAGATGGTCGTTCTAACACGTCAAAAATGGTTCCCAAAACCATTTGCTGTGGACACAGGAGAAACAATATTGACGTCAACAAGGGCGCTACGCTATCTAGAGATAATGATAAACGAGAAACTATCTTTTCGCGATATGGGTGGACATATTAAAACAGAAGACCTACCGGCAGCAGCACAACGGCGAGGCGCTCTCAGGTTTGAGTGTGTACGGTAGAAGGACTACAGAAGCAGCACCGGAGAAATTATAGGCACCACACTCTCCCCCGAGAGCTTGATAGCCTGCATGCTTAGAGAAGAAAACTGGTCAGCTGTTGCAGCCTACGCACAGCGCCTCCTAAAAGAAAAAAACGCAAAAAGAGACCAGTAACCAGGAGTAAGCGTCTTGAGACGCATCATGGACTGGATTGAAGTAGTGCTAACGCGGTTGAGATTTAGTCATCTCCGTACTATCCCCTTACAAACGGAAAAGAAAAGAGGAGTTTTTTTTAATGAGTAAGAATCCCATACTACCGACCATCATCTTTCAATGATGACGGTGCTATTGTAAGATTTTTTTCGCTTCTCTATAAAACACACATACACACACACTTTTTAATTAATTAAAGTTTACTTAATAAAATGATTCAATCATTAACTTCAATTAAACAATAATTTTTAATTAACAACCAAATTTCTAATAACCTTGAACTAACTATTCTAATTTCTCAGTTTCCGACTGCTAATTTAATTTTTGATTAAATACATTAAATTAGATTGAGATTCCCAACTAATTTATTGCCGTGATCTTAATAATACAACAATAAATATTTAATTACAAGAGGTCTTAATATCTTGTTTTAATTGATTAAAAATATGACGATAAAGGTCTCAATAATCTGCCGACATAAAAATTGTTCTAGCCGAGAATTATTTTTGATAATTAATTTAATCTCAATTAATAATTAATAATCAAATTCAAAAATTATTCGAAACTCGACGACGAAAATTGATTAATTATAACTAAAATTATTAGTGCAATTCTTCAACATAAAATAACTAAATTCTTGGACTTAATGTCCACGCTGTTAATTATTAATTTTCAGTTATTTTAATTCGTCTTAATCCACGGACTTAAGCCCAAAATTAATTAATTTGCACGTAATAAAATATTCTGCAATGTAAATTATTTTTATTAATACTTCTTAATACCATTTTCAAAAAAATTTCATGCACAAATTTTCGTTCACAAAATCATCTAAAGTCGACACACTCAATGTTGATTCTAAAACATTCGCTAGTTTGATAGTTATTGACCTTGGATATTTGGAATTACTGTGATGCAAAATATATCGACGCTCGACCAAAATTCCACGAGAAAATGCTTGTCGATAATTTTTCAAGCATCAAATTAATCACTCGTTCTTGAATTAATTGTTTATAAAATTATAACGATTGAATAATAGTAGCACTCTCTTTGGCGGTCACACGACTTCTCCCTTTTTCACTGCACTGCTCACCTAAAATAACCCAAAACTACCCCCTTCTATTCTCCCTTTAGGCCCTAAGATCGAGACACGCCAGTGCTATGTCGAATAATTATCGATATCCGGCGACTTATTGATTTAGGGTAATCAATACCCTGTTACCTTGTTACAATAGATAGCAAAAATATTTTGTGAATCCTGATTGTTGGTCTAAAATAAGTGATGCGATTTTATAATCCCCGCAAATTTGCCATTGGTGTTCTGAATACTATATCTTATCCAATACAATTCCCAAATATTTATAGCTCTCTTTAAGCTTTCTCGAATTGGCTATTGGAATTGGCGCTAACATGTTTCCAATGTGAAGCAAGACAACTTTTCGACTTCTCGTTGATGAATTTATAAAGAGTCTCCACTCATCGTCTTTATAGATATTAGGCTTCAATTCATTAACCAAGCCTTTAACATTGGAACAGTACACCACTGAGTTCTCATCGTCCTTTGTGTAAAACATCCGGAACTCCTCTTCTTTATTCTGATAAAAGTAAGCCATTACCTTTTTAGCTAACAAACTTTTATTTTTCAGTCTTGATGCCAGTAATTCAGCTCCATCCTTAGGAAAATTACAATCTCGTATGAGATCATTTAGTTCTTCTCGACTAAATGTTTCAGGGTCTTGTTTTCTCATCTGGCATGAAATCTTTATCTTCGGGATTTTCATTTTCAGAAATTTCTTCTTTCTCTTCTTTTTCCATTGGAACTTCTTCTTTTTCTACTTCCATCTCTTCAAGAGCTTTGGTTTCATCAACAATTACTGTTTTCTGTGGCTTAACAGCTGATAAAACATTGGCGTACTGTATTTTACTTCTATTTAACGAAGTAAAACCGGCAATTCCAGTCATACAGAAGTAACAGTCATGCGAACTAGTTGATGAAGCCCAGAACATCGGAATTGTAAATTTCAAGTGTTCTCTGTTTTTGGTTTTTTTCCATCATGTCAACAAAATATTACATCGACTAGAAACAAAGTGTGGGGCCCAGGCAGAATCCAAATTTGTAATTTCAATGCATAAGCATTCTTTATAATTTTGTTTTAATCTATCTGAAAACGTTCTGCGGTTTTTTAGCGGCTCAAACTCCCTACAAACGTAACAAATAGATCAGGACTCTTAATGCATAGATGGAAATTGCTTCTTGTAATAGTATACTCTCCAATCGCCAAGTTTTCCACTACTGAAGAGCTGCAATTGCTGGATGACGATGCCTGCGGGCCTGCTATCTCACTCTGACCAGACGCCGATACTGGGTTTCTGAATTCCTGCATTGTAAATTACTCATTACTTGTACCTGCCATGACGGCACACATGCTGTTAACCCAGGGACTTTGCCAGATGGTTCTGTTGCCCATCGTCACCACGAGGAGGTGCCCTGGTTACAAGTACAATGCGATCAGGCACTGAAATAAAGTCTGCACATCGAAAAAGTTAAAATCTCAACACGATGGCAAATTTTTACTAAATACAGGAAAAGGTGGAAGAAGCGGTTTCCACGTCGGAGATCATTTGGGAATAAAACAGTAAAATACCCTCGAAAAACCGTTGAAAATCCAATTTGTGTACATTCTTAGATCTTAATCATGTATTTTAGAAATAAAAAATACAAGAAATTCATTTGATTATATTTAAAAGATTTTTTTCTATTTTTCAGCAGCAATTTTCTGTTATTTTATCGGTTTTTTTGGAGTTTTATCAATGTTTGAGGGGACTATGTGCCAAAATTATTGCAGAATCAGATCAAGCAGATTAAATTACATAAAAATCTTTGTCAATCCGGGTCCACAAAATTTTTTGTACCAAAATAATCACAATTTTTTGAATTTTTGAGGATATTCGATAATTTTTTTAGAATTAAATAAGTTTATGATTAAAGTACGATCGAAATTAGCATTGAACAGATCAAAATACATAAAAATTATGCTTGCTTAAGATCTCAAAATTTTTTTTCTTGCCAAAACATTGAATTTTCGTTATTTTTGGGGATTTTTGGCAATTTGCTCGAAATTGAAGGCTGGACGGCTGAAACTGACTTGAAATTCGTATTCAGCGGGTCGATAAACATGCCTGTAGATAAGTGGCGCCCGCTGTACGGACACTTTTTTTTGTGCCGGTATTTTTCATCACTTACATAAAATTCCTACAAAATTTGGAGTCTGTAGAAGTAATAGCTTGAAAATTTAAAATTTTGATTGTTAATACCCACCTCCGCAACCTCTGTGAGGTGAGATATTGTGAAATTTGGTCAGAGATTATTGATACATCTCTTGCAGAAGATTTCTACGAAATTTCGAGTTGATAGAAGCTACAGTTTAAGAACGGAAATTCTTAATTGTTAACGCCTCCGCGACCCCCTATGTAAATGGAATTTCATTAAATCCGTTTTTAGCTGAACCCTACTTGGCGAAAGGAATCTACCTGCCAAATTTCAAGTCTCTTCGTCTTATAGTTTCAGAGATATCGTGTTGAGTGACTATATCTATAGAAAGTCTCCTTTATATATTCAGTAGATCATATTTTTTTATTTATAAGTCTGTGATTCTAATGATTAATAATATTTTAATCGATAGTATTTTGCAGATGAAATGATAGAAACTGTATTGACTTATAAAAAAATTAAATTCCACAAAAATTAATAGTTTTGTCAAGTTAAAAATTGTTACCCAGGCTCTTCAGCAATATATATTTCCATATACTAAGCAAATAATGATTCCATTAAAATTTCAGCTCGTAATTCTGACTCTTCCTCTATTATTTTCTTAATAGTGAAATAATTATTAACTATAAAGCAATTGAGCTCCTTATAAATTCCGTCGAATCATTCTTGCGATTTTATGTATGCATAGACAATTTTATAAATCTACATACACTACTGGAAAAAATTGAGAAATCAAAATTAAAAATTCCAAATTTGTGTGCAATTTTTAACAGGCCGTAACTTTAAGAGTAATGGTCGTACAGAAAATCAAGAAAAATAAATTATAGCTTTAAGTGTCTAGTTTTTCAATTAGACCTTATAAATTTTGTATCCACCGCGGTTTTTGAGAAGTCTTAGAAAAACCAGCAACAAAAAAATTTTTGAAATTGAAAAAATTTTTTTTCCGGTCTACGGATGTGGAAAAAATTTTCTTTGCTTAACCACTATAAGGATCTAATACTTTGTTTATTAAGCTTCAATTTCTTTTTCCTCTCACCTTTATAGGTCCACATCTCCCCGAGATATCGGTCTTCAAATGGAAAAGGATCTTTTTGTCTTTGATTATCGATATCTCAGCATCCAACTGTGATGATAAAGAGTGAGTGCGAGCGAGATAGCGGAGCAGCAGAATTTATTCTCTATGTATTATTATTATCATTATTATTACTATTATTATTATCATTATTAATACCGGAGTGTATTTAATATACTAAAGATGTTTTTTTGTTGTTTCTTTTGTATTTTGTTTAAAAATAATTATCATTTATTATAATGTTTATTCAATATCATGAATTATTTTTGGTTTAATGAAAAGGTTTATTTAGTTTTAAAAATTTGACTGAGATTTATTATTATTTGAAAATGTGCGCGAATTTTTGAGTACGCCACCACGGCGAGAGGTGGCGAAGAATTTCGCCGCTCGTTCGTTTGCAGTAAAAACCGACGAGCTAATATAAGCGAAACTGCGTGGCGATAATTTTTGTTCTTTTAAAGAACAAAAATTTATTTTACCTGAAAGAAAGATTTAATTAAAATCTACGAACAGATTCAAAATATCTGAATAATTATTTTGTTAATTATTTTCATTGTGGAATTAACTTTTTACTAAGTCCCAGAAATGAAATTAGTATGGGAAATTATTTTGGTAAAAATTATTATTTGGCAAATGTTATTTTTTTCTAAGTCCCGAACGACTTTTGTATGGAATTGATTTTGTGTGAAATTTATTGTAATCTGTTGAAATTGATGGATGAATTTGATATTTGATCAGATTTAAATAGTTGAAAAATCTGAAGTTTGACGACGAGCGATAGATGGCGATAATTTTCCAAGATCTTTCACTCGTAGAGAAAGGTCTAGGAAATGACAAAAGGGATTTTGATTGACGGAAAAATTAACCAAGTTTCCCAGTGGTTATAACCTTCCTAGTAGAAGACCATTCACCAGGAAGGAACCAAGGAACTCCTACCTCGTCTCCGACCAGGAACCAGGTAAGTGCTGACTTGTCCATTGGGGGAAATTTGGCCACCTCGTAGGGCCGGAAAGGGTTGCTTTCCAAGCACCCAGACGGGACTAGGGGGTAAGTCGGGCCACGAAGGGTTGCTTTACAAACACCCAAACAGGACTAAGCGAAAATAGGGCCGTAATTTAGGGTGTACTTCTTTGTAAAGGTAGTAGATAGAGTTTGGCCACCAGGTGGCACCAAAATACGAAAAACAAGCGGTGTGTGCGGGTTATGTTCGAATAATGTTTAATTTTGTCATAAAGTTTGTATGTATTATCATCTTAAGTTTTGATATTTGTTGTTTTCAATAAAAGTAAATAGTATATCAATTATATTCAGGCTCAAATTTCATTTATAAATTATATAAACTATCTCCGAAAAGGCCCTGGACTCCGGCGAGATTTCATTCGAGCTAGGGGATCTAGATATTTGGGTAAGTCTTGACCAAATCACCAACGGTTAAGATACACTCCTTTTGGAAACCGGAAAAATACCCGTTACACAACAATCGCCTAGAAAGTTAAAGATAAATTCCAAGAACTTCGAAAAATTCTCTTTAACGACTAGTCATTGATTTTTCGAAAAAAAATCGTTCCTTTTTGTTACATGAATTTGAAAATGCCACAAAAAAGGGTTTTTAGTGATTTTCTGGAAAATCAAGTGTTGGATCGAAATTATTGAGGAAACCACTAATGTTAAGTGTGACTTTTACAGTTAAATATATCCACAAAAACCTTACAAAGAACGGAATTAATCTAGCCAGCCGTTTTTTTGTTTCACTCGATCGAATTCTTGAAAAAATCAAGGGATTACGTTTTTTGCTCTGAAAAGCTCATAGTTTTTCGAAATGAGAAAAGAAATTTTTTCCTGGGCATTTTCCAAATAGTTGTTCCAAACAGTGCTCAAATTTTCGGAAAAAAATTATTTTCGAGAATAAAAAATTTTCTTCGAAAAAAAAAATTCGCGATAAACCATATCTTGTTAATAGTGGACATTAATTCTTTGCTTTCAAGAAATTTCTATTAGGAATTGGATACAGACTCACCGATTATACTTTGAATAAATACGTCACGTCGCTCTTTACTACTAACAAGGGCACTGTATTTCCTCCCTCCTTCACCCCATCCACCAATGGCGATCTCTGTTTGCAAGCCAGGGAACTTTTTCTTTAAATCGATAAAATTGAAAAATCCATTTTGTTTCACGTCAATGTCAGGATCTAAGATGAAATATTCCCAAGTGACGTTACTTATACCGATGAATGAATAAATTACATGAGTACAGAGATCACCGCGGATATTAGCGATGCCGTAACTACCAAGTCCAGGTCTATGAATTGCCCAATTGCTAAAATAGCAAACAATTCTAGCTGTCTGTTGTAATACTGAAATCAAACAAAAATTATAAGTTAATTATTTTATTGATGATAAGAAGTACATGATATATTCAGCTACATTCGTGAGATCATAGAGTCTCTTTTATAAAGTTAGATTTTTTATGCCAATACCGTTTGTCTAGTAATATTTTGTTTTAGTGGAGTAAACAAAAATTTTTCATGTTTATTATTTAATTGAGATTTTTGTTTCTAAATAATTGACTTCATGCAATCTCATATGTACTTTAAACGAATTTTCGTAAGCTGGGAATTTCACGCATCTATTGAAGTTTTAAATCAGACATACATCGGAAAATCATTATCAGTCAAGAATGGCTTTGGAAAAGTATAGATCTTCGAATACGCCGTAAATTTAAACTATGTCTCTCTGTTTACATGAATTAAAATACAAAAGAGACAGTATAGATCATAGATTGGTTGGTTCTACGTCATATAATCCTAGGTTATTATATCCGTGACGATACATCCACAACAATATATCCGCGCGACAATATATCCGCGACGTAATATCCTTAAGCAAAAAAATCTGCGACGTTATATCCAAAAATTATATAATGCAGATATAATGTCGCGGATCATCATCATCATCATCATCATCATCATCATCATCATCATCATCATCATCATCATCATCATCATCATCATCATCATCATCATCATCATCATCATCATCATCATCATCATCATCATCATCATCATCATCATCATCATCATCATCATCATCATCATCATCATCATCATCATCATCATCATCATCATCATCATCATCATCATCATCATCATCATCATCATCATCATCATCATCATCATCATCATCATCATCATCATCATCATCATCATCATCATCATCATCATCATCATCATCATCATCATCATCATCATCATCATCATCATCATCATCATCATCATCATCATCATCATCATCATCATCATCATCATCATCATCATCATCATCATCATCATCATCATCATCATCATCATCATCATCATCATCATCATCATCATCATCATCATCATCATCATCATCATCATCATCATCATCATCATCATCATCATCATCATCATCATCATCATCATCATCATCATCATCATCATCATCATCATCATCATCATCATCATCATCATCATCATCATCATCATCATCATCATCATCATCATCATCATCATCATCATCATCATCATCATCATCATCATCATCATCATCATCATCATCATCATCATCATCATCATCATCATCATCATCATCATCATCATCATCATCATCATCATCATCATCATCATCATCATCATCATCATCATCATCATCATCATCATCATCATCATCATCATCATCATCATCATCATCATCATCATCATCATCATCATCATCATCATCATCATCATCATCATCATCATCATCATCATCATCATCATCATCATCATCATCATCATCATCATCATCATCATCATCATCATCATCATCATCATCATCATCATCATCATCATCATCATCATCATCATCATCATCATCATCATCATCATCATCATCATCATCATCATCATCATCATCATCATCATCATCATCATCATCATCATCATCATCATCATCATCATCATCATCATCATCATCATCATCATCATCATCATCATCATCATCATCATCGATTCTTGATCGAGCGTCAGTAGATATTTTACGTTGTAGTCAATCTGAGCACTCAAGTTCAAAACAACGGACTAGCAAATGTCCCTTTAAAGAACGCTAACCTTTTTCGATTTTTATGTTTGGATGGTTTACAACCGAATTTATTGAAATTGATATTGGGATTATTTTACTTGAGTTAATTTATGTTATAAAGTATTACGTTGCCAATTTTTCTTACAACGCGTTATATTAATTGATTGATTTAATCAACAGTAAATTAATTATTATAAATTAATTTAGACAATGATTTAAAATTGAGTTCTTAAACTTAATTGTTGAGATTAATATAGTTCTGCAAATTAAAGCTTACGCTGCTGATGATTTTGTTAGTCAATTATTTTGAGAAAATTTAGCAAGAACTTATTGTCAATTAATTAATCGTCGAAAATAGAATTGAATATTAAGCTGTTGTATCCGGTGTTGCTTGATATAAGCTAGGGTCTCCTTTTTCACGCTGCAAAGTGCAGTGCTTGCAAAATTTAGAACTGCTTCACTCATTACATATGCTACGCGGTTTAAACGCCGCCACGTCTTACTAAAATTTACCTTCCTGACCAATCAGAAAATCAGGCTCCCTTTCGGAGTCACCATTTACCAAGTCTTTCAGAACCCTGAGAAACACCGGACCAAGTTTAGTTCAGTTCAAATTATTGAAGCAAGAAGCAGTTATTCTTGTTGAACCCGAGTAGATCCGATGACTCGATATGTATCGGCTTTAAATATCAATTTTCTGCCGATTACCCCTTTTGATCTCCTAAATTTATATTTTCTCCTTATGCGTCAGAGTGCCCTTGAGTTTGTATCAAGAACCCTGTTGTATTGAGTGGTACGGTTCCTTATCAAAATTTAATGTTATATTTTAACGGCGAGCATAGTGATTGTTTGCCGGAATCGCTACTCCGGTTCCGAACTCTTTATTTTGTTAGGACTAGAACTAAGTGAAATTGTTTATTCAGTACAATGTAATAGTGAAATCCCGAATTATTGACTGTTTTAGTTTTATTAGTGTTAGTGTCCAATTTCCTCTCAAAATCATTGGTGTGAGTGTCCAATCCCTTTCAAATTTACATTATATGTCCTATCAACAATGCAAGAGCCCATCCGGGTTGTGTTCGCGAATTCACAAAATTAATAAAAACCTTGCAGATTTCTGTAAGGAAAAAACAGCGTGTTGTGTTCGAGCTTTTTTATCTCTCGGGACTGCGCTATATATATTAATAAACATTGTCACGCGAATTTCATTCTTGTGTGCGTCCCTCTCTGCGTCTAGTGTTGGCAATAGATCCACACTCGGTGTGTCTACAAAATTTGACTATTTTGTATTAAGTTGACTAACTTATTATTGTATTTCATTTATTATTATTTATATTTGAGAATTTATATATTATTGATATAAGTTCTACAATATTAATTTGACATTTGTTCCAGGAAATTGTATTGGACTATTCATAATTTTATTATTTCATTGTTTATATAGTTACTGCCGTAGGTCTTTGCCGCATGTATTTAACCATATTATGAGCTTGTTTCTGTATTTATCGCCAAGGTCCAACAACGGGTATCGGGACAGGTAACAAAGAAAACGCAAAAGCATAATATTGATTATTGGTAATAGATCATAGCCCTTACTCGCATGGGTGGTACCCTGTAATATCGGTCGTGAGTAGGACTAGTAAATTTTAGTAAACGGCTTGAGTGGCCCTCGTGATCGGACACGAGGCCTGATGGTTTTGGGTAAAAATAAAATCGGGAGACACGCGGGAGCCCGCATAGTGTAAGGAGTATAGATCTAGCGCCTTGGTTTGAGTCCCTTTTTGGTGAGTACTCACAAGTTGAGCTATATTATTATCCGCACGTCGCGTTGTCTCTTGGCTCAGATAAATTGTTATTAAAAGTTATTATTAATTGTCGAGTCGATCCCGTCGTTAGTAAGGGGGGTTGTAGTGAAATACCTGTCCCGGAAGCCACGCATTTGGGTCCTCGAATTTGCCAGTGTTGATTAAAATTTATAATTGTATTTTTGAGATAACCCGACTGAGGAATTCGGGTATATCTCAGTTTAATATTGTTAGATAAAATTTATATTTCACAGTCCAATATTATTATTTAGATAAAATTTCTATTTATCAATTAACGTCGTAGTAAAATAATCAAATAGTTTATTGAAAATCTAGACCAATTATTAATAATTATACGTGACATTATTATTATTATTTTGATTATACAGTCCATCCGGCTAAGAAACTCGGCTCTGGACTTAATTTTAAGTAATTTGTTTGAATAAATATTTGTTTATATCGTTGTTAATTTTTCGTGAGATATAAATTACTTTTTTTCCTTTTCATTCCTAACACCTTTATATCATTTATTTTCCCCTGAATAACTGCAGATCGGCCCTGAGAATAAAGGGTTTGTTATTTTACCCTGTTTGAAAATTATGCTAGTTCATCACGTCTACAGGAAAATTAATTAAATATACTATTACACCAAGAAGATGCAATAACGGAAGACTAGACCAGGAGAAATGAAACAATTCAAATAAATGATATATATATACAACAAAAGAAGAAAAAATGTGGAATTTAGATAAAAATCAAAGAAAAACATTCATCGAAACATATCAAGCGTATAAGAAAGCTCGCGATGAAAATAGAAGTAGGTGTTATCATTTGGCTGAATATTTAGAATGGATGAAAGACACAGTAATAAAAGAAAAAAATTTAGTATCTCGCATTCAAACCATCGAGTCAATGCCGTTAGTCCAAAAGCAAAGATTTATAGAAGCGTTACAAGAAGAACTAAATTTACCAGAAAATGAAATAGGACACTGGGGAAACCCAATCACAGACTACATCGCCAGAGGAATACAACTGTTTGACAATTCAACATACCAGGAGGGACCAGAAAATCCAAGAAACAGAAGATCACGAATGTAAGACGATGTGATTGAAAATAATGAACTACGAAATGAAAGAGTTCAAAAATCATATTATCAGCTACCGAGGCATCAATATCAGTATTCGGAATGTCAAAACAGAGAGCAATGTGAAGGACATCAAGGTCAATATTCGTACGATTACGACACATATCAAATGCATGAACATCTACCAAGACAAGATACATGTGCAGATCAGTATAGAAATTCTGGATATTTACCAACACAACATGGTGCATACCAAGGTCAATATCAAAATCCAAGATATCTCACAATACAGCAAAGTTTTTACTCAATAAATCAATCAAATATTAATAGAAACAACTTGAAAGTGATAGCAGATAAGATAAAATCAATGGAAACGCTGATTCGTGCAAAGGAACTCAAATACGAAGGAAACACAAGTCCGAGACAGTGGATACAAAACATGACTGAAAAATAAAAAATAACCAAGTACAAGAAAAAGAGGTAAGCGTTGTAATTGATGGTGTTGATAATAAGAAAGATAACAATTACAGAGAAAGCGCGATGTCAAAAGAACGAGACAAAAGATCTGGATCAACCAGTTTACGGGATAGTAGAAGGTCGGTGAAGGATAACTACACGTGCTTAAACTGTGGAGTGAAAGGAGACCATTATATCAGGAATGGTACCGGTAAACGGGTTGATATCTGCGTACATTGATTCAGAGTCGACGTAACAGTAGAGACGTGCGACTGTATTACACCAAAAAACTAGAAAAACGAGCGCAATGCATACAGGATGGTGTGCTCGTCCCACTCAAAGCTCTTGTGTACCAAGCACCAGTCCTTTGGTGGAGGGGAGGGTCATCCTGCCACCTTAACACAGATACAGAGAATAAGCTCATTATCACAGACGACACGAAATATCGTGTGAGTCAGAAGCCGGTGCAAGTAAGACAAAAATCAATAGTAAAAATATTATTAACCAGGATTTGGAAAGAGTTAAACGTGTCAGCATGGAAAATATGTTTAACTTGAGTTTGAATAATTACGCTGAATCAGTGGAACAAGCACTAGTACCACGAACAGCAAACAAAGTGAGTCAAACGTCACCAATAAATAATAATACCTAAGTAGGAACTCAGATGACCCCTTCACGACCAAGGTGGATATGGCATGTATGACAAATAACAGTATTGTAAGTAAACATTTTGTATGCATGGTCAAAATTAACAGTCAATCCTATATCGCATTATTCGACTCAGGGGCCAGTAGGGTTACCAACTCAAAATTTTTTAAATCCAGAGACTGTTCCGCCCAGGGATAACTCTTCAACAAATATGTAGATTTAAAAAAAAAAAAAAGGTAATTTGTTCTGGATGGCTAAAAAAATAACACATCAAAGTAATTAGATTATTAAATAAATAATTTAAACATATAACAAATGAAAAATTTTGGAGTTTAACATTTTTTTTATTTGTTTGATATCATATATCGATAGTTAAAGAATGTTATTGGTCAATATTGTTGTCAATTTATGGTAACATTAAAATTAAATTAGTTTTTTTTAATAAAATCATACTTAAAGCTTTTTTGAGTTGCTTCTAGCAACGATTACTGTTCAGGTTTACATATAAAGTAAAAAAATTCATCACAGTTCATACTAACATTAATTTTTATACATAGCTCAGCTTTAACCATGTCAACACTCAAGTTATTACGCTCGTCAGTCCATAAATTGTTCATCAACGAAAATATTCTTTCTACAAATGCATTACTAATGGGTATTGATAAAACTTTACTGACAATTTTAAACAATTCAGTAATTTCGGTGCACTGAAATAATTCTACCTATTTTTTATCTATAGATTTATCGTTATTAATAACTTTTTCACGGACTAGATTCACAGCACTGACTTCGTCATATAAACTATCTTCATTTACATTAATTAAAAGGTTTTGAGACAATTCTAAGACTTTATTATAGATTAAATCTTGTTTTAAATCTAAAATACTAAAATATCGATACGGACTACCTTCATAATCAAAATATTTATCCAGATAATCTATAGTTCTTTGGTAAACTTGATCAGCTTCCGCATCGAATTTTTTTCGTCGAGAATCGGTTGAATATTTTAAAGCTTGTTTTACTTTTGCACCATAGAAACTATCATTTAATCGAGTCTGTAATTTATTCTTCAAGTTTTCCATTGTATTATGAAAATCTATACTAGTCAGACTTTTAGTTTCGAGTATTAAAATTGACTGATTTAAAATATTCATATAGTGATGTACAAAATAAATATAAATTTCAGGAAGTGTTAGTTCAGCTGTCAAATTTTCAGTACTCTCATCTTCATTATCAATAAACACCCAAATTACAGCTTCACACTCAGTTTTTCCTATCGAAATGAAATATGCTCTGATAGCAGGCCAATCTATAACTAATCGATCGATGCATTTAAATAAAGATAACCATCTTATTGATATGTGACGCATTACTTTTCGATATTCCAAATCGAATTCCTCAAAAAACGTTTTTAAATGATCAACTTTCTTAGCACTGCAAGCGCATTGAGCGTAAATTTTTCAAACCAAAGTTTCAACATCGTATGACAATACTTTGCAAGCGTTACGCCCAGTATTATGTTTTACGTGGCAGCAGCAGTTGGCTTTCACAATACCTGGAGATGCTCCTAATAACTTTTGATACACGGAATTACGTACACCATAATTGACATTAGTATTATCTGAACATGCGGAAACAAGCAAAATGTCCAAATCGTATTATCCAAGCAGCTTCGGATATTAGTGTAAATATCGCAAGATTCTTCTTTAGCATCTTCAAAGAAATCTAATAATTTATTTTGTACGCCACTTTTTCTTGTGAAGTATTGAATAACAATGGGAAACAGTTTTTGATTTTCATTGTTCGAAACATCACTTGCAATTGAGAAATATAAGGGATCTTGATTAAGAGGCTTGATATCGTTTATCACCATTTCAATTGACTTTGGAGATAACACGTTTTTAATGATAGCTTCAGCCTTAGTTCTACCATAACGAATCTCTTTGCTAACCATTGAATCATTAAACATTTTTGAATTCAGCTTAATTCCACAATCAGTACTTACCCGTATAAAAAACAATTGTCATAAAGTTGTCATAAAAGAGTTATAAGCTTATGATCCTAAACGTGACACAATTCAGGACACTTTTATGACAACTATATGACACCAAGCCGAAATAAAATTTGGATTTTCGAAAAATATTGTTGCACTTACTAAAAAAAAAAAAATGTTGTAAAAAGTACGTTTATGACAATTTTAGGAAATTTTAATGAGAATTTTAGGACGTCTTCATGAATTTTATGATACTGTTATGAGAATTATTGGACATTTTTATGAATTTCACGATACTTTTATGACAACTTTAGGACAATTTTATGAGACTTTTATGACAACTTTAGGACTACTTTATGACACCTTTATGACAACTATAGGACAATTTGATGACTCTTTTATGACAATTTTAGGAAACTTCTATGAATATTAAGATAATTTTATAACTGCATTATGATAATTTTATGACTACTTTATGACAATTTTATGACCACTTTATGAAAATTTTATGACTACTTTATGACAATTTTATGACTACCTTATGACACTTCTATGACAACTCTAGGACAATTTTATGACTACTTTATAAAAGTTTTTTAGAATTGTTATGACAGTGTCATAATATTGTCCTAGAGTTGTCATGAAATTGTCATAGAATTGTCCTATAGTTGTCATAAAAGTGTCATAAGGTAGTCAGAAAATTGTCATAAAGTAGTCATTAAATTATTAATATAGTTACGTACATTTTTTTGTGACAGAAAAACAAAACTGTATTTTTTCATAAAAGTAAAAAAATCCGGAGATTATTTTTGTAAACTTGAGTCCGGAGAATGCAGTATTTTTCTGGAGTCTCCGGACTAAAACTGGAGAGTTGGTAACCCTAGGGGCCAGCAGAAACTTTATAACACCGAAAATTGCAGATTCAGTACCGACTGAAATTAAAAAATTAAAATTTAACCGAGGTAAAAATTCTTTTATTTTAGCAGATAATTCTTCAATTGAAAGTCTAGCTACGGTATATATTAAATTTGAGATTGACAAGGTAGAGGTGAGCTCGTGATTCGGAGTATTCAACCAAATGCCGGACGACATTATATTTGGGATGAATTTAAGACCAGGGAATAATCCAGGCCAGCAATAGCAAGTGGAGTTCCACCAGTGATGGCACGGAAGAAACTGCTTCCAAGACAAGATCCACTGATATTAAAACGTGGAGGATGTGTATAGACTATAGACCGTTAAATAAAATCATGAAAATGGTTAATTACCCGATGAGAAGAATCAACACTCCGCTGGAGGTAATTAGAAGAGGTACTTACCGCAGTATCATTGACTGTACGAACGCGTATTACCAGATTCCTATCGAGCCAGAATACCGTCAATATACGACTTTTGCTGCAGAAGAGATGGATTTATTTGAATTTATCAGGATGCCTTTTGGACTATCAACAGCTCCAGGGACATTTCAGTGAAAGATGGATCTGTTAATACAAATCATGAAAAGAACATTACGCTAGCGCAATTTACCAGCGCATTGGATTAATTTTGTACATCCATAAATGGACGACTGGGTAGTAGCTACACCAACATTTGATATTGATCTTGAAGTCTTGAGAATATTATTTCAAATTTTCAGAGAGGTAGGTTTACTATTAGAAAGGAGAAAATGTAAATTTTGTGTTACAGAAATGGAGTACCGGGGCTTTATCATCAAAGGAAATGAATTACACCCAGATCCAGAAAAATTAACCGGGATAAGGGATTATCCAGAACCAACCAGCAAGAAGCAGTTGAGAAGATTTTTAGGAATGGTAAACTAGTACAGAAGACATGTGAAGATGGTAGCTAAAATACAAGTTCCTTTAACAGAAGTCATCAGCGAAAAAGCGGACTGGATATGGGGATCAGAACAACAAGAACCGTTCTCCCAGATAAAAGACTTACTTTTAAATGCACCAGCATGAACTATACCAGATTATAATCTACTATTTATTCTTTATACAGGCGCTTGTGATACCGGAATAGGAGTGGTACTCATACAGCAAGGTCCAGATCGAGAATACCACATTACAGCGATTAGCAAGTCATTAAACGTTCACAAGAGGAACTATACTACCACAAGAAGGAGTGCCTTGCAGTAATTAGGGCTTACCAGAAACTGAGAGGTTACTATGAAGAGTATCCAGTGACAGTAATCTTAGATCATGCCAGTTTAAAGTGGTTACAAAATGTTAAAAATCCTCGAGGCAGATTAGCAAGGTGTGTAGCGGAATACTCATTATGGAAGGTAACCATTGCTCATAGGCCAGGTGTCAATAACAAGGCAGCCGACGCTCTTTCCCAAGCCTATGAGGACATCGAGCCTGAGGAGGAAAGAGTCAACCCAGTCAAGGACCTACGACAACAATGACAGAAAAATTCGTAAAGTCAAAGCCACTCCAGAGCGCTTTCCTCAATGGAAATTATTAGATAGTACACTGTACTATTATCAGCCTAGACGTCCAAACCAGCTATTCACAGATGACACATCAGTATCAGGACATGGCGGTATCGCCAAAACTTATCACCGCGTAGCTAACCATTATTATTGGCCGGCTGTGTATGGTGATGTATCACAATATGTCAGTGAATGTACTACCTGTAAGCTTCAAAAGTCAGACACAAATCCACCTCAGATAATTCCAGGACTCAGACCAATCACCGAGTTATCGGAGAGTGGATCAGTCGACATAGTAGGACCACTCCCAAGGTCAATCAGAATGAAAACGCACTTATTTGTGCTGTGCGATATGTATTCCAGATATTTAGAAGTGCAACCGATATCAGAATCAACTGGAGCAAAAGTAGTATTATTTCTGTATTTAACCGATGGAGATACCCACCAGTAGTTGTCACGGATAACTGAACAGAATTCGTGAATAAAACGGTAACTGAATATTTACAGAAAAACGATATTGTACACGAACTGACACCGACGTATCATCCACAGGTAAGCCCTGTGGAACGAATGATAAGAAATTTAAAACTGTTAATTAAAACTTTTTTTTCAGATAATCATAGTTCATGGGACCAGAATCTGCCAGAGCTCGTATACTCGTATAATACATCTGTTCACAACTCACTAACTGTCAGTCCAGCTTACCTGAATTTTTGGCCGTGGACCATCGCGAGGGGAAATTTTTAACTGAGTTAACTAAACCAGGCCACCGTAATACCGTGTTGTCACTAATTGACGAGTTGAGACACTGTATTGAACAATTCATGATGGAGGCTCAGTCAAAACAAGATGACAAAGAACCATGTAACAGGGTAAAATTACCCTAAATCGATAAGTCACCGGATATCGATAATTATTCGACATAGCACTGGCGCGTCTCGATCTTCGGGCCTAAAGGGAGAATAGGGGGGGGGGTAGTTTTGGGTTAAAATAGGTGAGCCGTGCAGTGGAAAAGGGAGAAGTAGTGTGACCGCCAGACTGAGTGCCACGGAAATCGAGAAGGACTGATCCCCGGAGTAGTGACGAGACGAAGGAAGCCAACTACAACTAGAACTTCATCCTCAACGAGTGAGTTAGATTATCGTTTTGTTCATCAAGGTATTAATTATTACTCTGTGGGAAAGAAGTGGACCGCGGTTTACCTAATACCCAGTTACTTCTCCTAATTATTTCTTATTGGATCGTTTAATCGACGATTATTTCAATAAATAATAGTTGAACATTTGCTAGTTTTGGATTTAGTGATTTTCATGGGGGCTCATACCCGAGAGTTACTCAATCGACCTTGCGATAAAAAATTAACAACTAAAAAAATTATCAATTCATTAATTAACATCCGAAGAATTCGTTAATTTTATTGTTGTAATTTTTGCAATAATTAACTTAAGAAAAATCGAGTAATTTTTGTTACTTGAAAATAATCGACAAATTTATATTCGTGGAATTCTGGTCGAGCGTCAATACATTTTTGTGTCGTAATAAATTCCAATACCCAAGGTCAAGTGAAACTTAGCTAGCGAATGTTCTAGCAAATAAAATTTGAATGCTTCGACTTATGTCGATTCTTTTATAATTCATAAAACTATTGGAAAATTATTAGGAATATATTATTAAGAATTATTTATGGAAAATATTGTATATCATGAAATTATTTTATCACGTGTGAATTAATTGATTTTGGGATTAAGTCCGTGAATTAGTTAAATTAATTTTTATTTCAAATTAATAATTATCAGCGTGGGCATTAAGTCCAAGAAATTTGATTATTTTGAGTCAAAAAGGTCACAGGAAAATTTAGTTAAAATTAATTAATTAAACTTGTATTAATAATTTTGAACGTGTTAGTGTTTTCGAGCTTATACCGGAGCTTTCCGTCATCTTGGGAGAGAAGTCTTACGTAAATTAAGTTGATGGGGTCTTGAGAAAGATTGTTTGTTTGAGAAGTCCTGAGAAGAACTGATTATTGAATGGCCTTGAAGAAAACCGTGGTAGTTTTCTAGTGTGGCTGAGTAAGCCTAGGATGACTTGTAAGTCACTCGTGCTCAACTAAGAGTTGAGAAGTCGTTTGAGACAGCAAACTACTGATGTTAGGCAAGGTAAGCCGGAGATGACTTGTGAGCCACTCTTATAGTTCCGAAAAGAACTGTTGAGATTAGAGCTCTGAGAAGAGCTGTTTAGACTTTAGTTCTTAAAAGAGCTATTAGGATAGTACTCGTTCGTAGTTGTCGTTGAGACTGACTTAGCGTAGCCGATATGGTCCGAGTTGGCCGGGTACTTGAGTCGAGGATAGACAAGCCTTGCACGCTTGCTATCCGAAGTACTGCACTATAGGTGGTAAGCCTTGCTCGCTTACTGTAGATTCTTAAGTTGTTTCTTCTTCTTCTTCTTCCTCGCTCGGTGGTTTGAAGTGGACTGTGTGTTCAGCTCTCCTCTCTGCCTTTTTTAAACGGTCTGGTGATTTGAGAGGGGATTGAATTGTATGACTGCATTGGCTCGCTAGCTCCGATGGATTGAGTGGGGGGATCGAAGGTAGAGCGGCTCAATTACAACGTAGAATTTTTTCCCACTATAACTGGCTCTCTCGTCATGGTCTGTGCGATTGTTAGTACCTTATGAATATCTTGAGGGTTTTTTCAACAGAACGTGATTGTAAAAGTTATATTGTGATTGATTTAATTATCAAAAGTTAATCCAAGGTATTAAGACCTTTTGTTTTAAATAGTTATTGTTATATTATTAAGACCGTGACTATAACTGATTGAGGAATTTTAATCCATCTAATATTTTAATAGAATTAAAATTAGCAATCGGAATTTGAGAATTGTAATAGTTAGTTCAAGGTTATTTAGAAATTCATTGTAAATTTGGAATTATCGTTTTACTAATTACTAATGATTGAATAATTAATTTAGAATATTTAATTAAAATTAATTACTGTCAATTTTGTTAAAAATAAAATTTATAAAATAAAAATCCAATAAAGTAAAATCAGTAGTGTTAGTGTGAGACAAGTGTGGGTTATGTGTGAGTTGCAGAGTATCTAGGTCTACGTTTGGTCACTGGGCTGTTACTGCTGTAGCTGGAGCGGGTTATGAGATTGTGCTGCCGAACATCTATGTCTACGTTTGGTCACTGGACTGTTGTTCTGTAGTAAAGTGTGTATAAGCTGCAGGAGTATCTAGGTCTACGTTTGGTCACTGAGCTATTACTCCTGTGAGCCGAGTCAACGACCCCGGTATATGATTGGTCTCTGTGCGGGTGATTATAGGTTTAGTTAAACGGGTAGACGCCGAAAGGGGCACATCACGTGTAGACGCCGAAAGGGGCTCGTCGAGAATAAGAAAATTGTTAAGTGTGGTTAGTGTGTGAGTGAATGAATTTTGATAACTTGTTTTAAGTCAAAACACTGTTAAGTTTTCTTTTTATTGTTAATAAATATCGATCGATCTTGTTAATTAATTATTTATTATTCAGCAGCACCTTCCTCCACTCTCTCTACCCTAAGATAAGATTTCTCAGCTCTGGACCGGTACCAGGAACCGTGATTAAAAATCTTGGTGGCGCCCTAATAATTATATTGGTTGTTAGTTTTGTTTAATTATTTATAAAATTGATTAGGGGCCAACCTGAGCAGGTAAAACTGTTCCAACCAGAACCCAATATTGACTTATTAATTGGTACGGAGGTATTTATTAAAAATAAACAATTAAGCAGAAAGGCTGATGGGTTTCCTAGTAAGCTTGTTCGAGCCAGGAGGGGGCTATATTTCATTCACAGTTTTTATTCAAACAGTTAAGTCAGATTAGCTGACGAAGGTAATAACATTATAGGCATTTACAGTATTTCAGACCTTAAAATACCAAGGAGATCCATGAGACAAGTAGGTTCAACTGGTGACAGTCAATAATTAATTACCAAACTGATTGTTAATGTTAATATTTAAAAAAAAAAAACCAACACTAATGCATGGGCTAATAATTGAAATTTCTTTACAGTATGAACCAGCTGAGAGCGTATTTTTGTACCAAGAACGAAGCAGAGCCAGCACCAACTACCGCTACTAGGCTACTTCGCAGTATGAGGTTCCATAGCAGAATTGGCGACGCGAAGTCTTACTGGCTTAACCTTGTATTCTCATCACCAGCAACATATTTAGGTTTTGAGATACCAGTAACGCCTGAAATTCAGCTATTATCAGGCTTTCATCGAGCAGCTTCAATGTCCAACGTGCTAATATACCAGAAGCCCAGTTCAGTGATTGTTGTACCAGAAGTATCAGTGGAAATCATAGTATAACTCCCATCAACCAGTGTATCATCAGAACTGATAAAATGTCAACAAGTCACTGGCAAAAGTGTTCGGATAACTGATACCAATTTACGAGATGTAATATCCAACGACGAATGGCGAGAAGCGATGGAAAAAGCTGCAATGAGTCTATCACCCAGGAGTCAGCATACGGTAGCAACGCTGACACCTGGGTGACACCGATGCCAGAGCCAGGGTGCCTGAAATGTAAAGCAAGTGACCACAGCTACACTTGCTGCCCAAATGAGCTGAAAGGAACCTGTTATTGTATCAACTACAGGCGTTTGGGCCACACAATTAACACGTACCCATATGTTGGAATACTGAGAGATACCAAGCCATGAGGGGTTATTGCAAACGCTGCTCCACCCAATTTCGATTTATCGATGATTCTTGCAAAGAATGCTGCAGACGAGGAGAGTGGATCAAGGAGGCAAAACCTAATCCTTCCACTATAAATGAGGATGAATCAGCATTGGAAATGTGATAGTTTAACCAATGTGCTTATTATCGATAGTTGCGTTAAATTATTACTAAGTTTCTCAAAGTAGTTTTTTTATTTTTCCATTTTTAACTTCCCGCTAAAAATCTCAGATTTTCAGAAATCGGAAAGTTATTCTCACCCCGTTTTTCAAAAATCGAGTTTTCATCAGATCTCGACGTTTGAAGGTCACAGGAAGCTTCCCCGACTACCCCCGCGATGTTGTAACTATGTCACTGTGTGTGTGTGTGTGTGTGTGTGTGTGTGTGTGTGTGTGTGTGTGTGTGTGTGTGTGTGTGTGTGTGTGTGTGTGTGTGTGTGTGTGTGTGTGTGTGTGTGTGTGTGTGTGTGTGTGTGTGTGTGTGTGTGTGTGTGTGTGTGTGTGTGTGTGTGTGTGTGTGTGTGTGTGTGTGTGTGTGTGTGTGTGTGTGTGTGTGTGTGTGTGGTGTGTGTGTGTGTGTGTGTGTGTGTGTGTGTGTGTGTGTGTGTGTGTGTGTGTGTGTGTGTGTGTGTGTGTGTGTGTGTGTGTGTGTGTGTGTGACTATGTAACTCGGTTATAACTTTTAAACGACTGAACCGATCGGAACGAACTAAACGGTGTTCTAAACAGTTCCCTTGAACTTAGATTTCCTGAGAATTTGAACTGATTCGGACCGATAGATTTTAAGAAATCTTGAAAAATCTCAAAAAAAATAAGAAAAAAATCATTTTTGAAAGTGGTTTTTTTGAAATATCTTTTGAACGGCTTTATCGATCAACTTGAAAAACTAATCCGCCCTTAAGCTTGAAAAACCCCACCAATCGTCGCTAATTTGGTCAAAATCGGTTGATTCGTTCGAGAGATATCGTGAACGAAAGAAAATCGAATAAAGTGTTTTTTTGACGTAACTTCGTTATTTCTTCTTGGATTGTTTTTGACGATATGAAATTATTTTTAGAGCTTAAAAAATCACGTCGATCGCTGTCAAAAACGTAGGAATCGGTTGATTAGTTCGAATGATATCGTCAATCGAAGATTTGAAAACAAGTGTTTTTTTAAAATCACTCCGACATTTTTTGGAATAACTGTTAAACGGCTGCACTAATCAATTTCAAAAACTAATCAGCCATTAGCATGAAAAAATAACGTCGATCGCCGTCAAGCCGGTCAAAATTGGTCAATTCATTCAAGAAATATCATGAACAAAAAAAAACCAAAAAAACTGTTTTTTTGGAATTACTCCAAATTTCCTAGTTTTATCAATTTAAACTTTAAGATTCATCATGAAACTAAAAAAATTGCGTCAACTTTTGCCACCCGCAAGAAAATTGGTTGATTTATTGATAAGTTAGTGCGGTTTGAAAATTTAAAGAATATTTTTCTATGATACTTCTATCAGACTTTTAAGCTCGAAGAGCTCAAAAGAATATAAATTGTATTTTTGAGCTCGAAGAGCTCAAAAACATCAGTAGTGCAGTTTTATGCACCTAGGAATGGAATTAGCGGGAAGTTGCACGGATGGCCTTCAGGGTCTACCGTATTCCTAATTTATTTTTTCTTAATTATATCGAAAATCTTGTTGGAAATGGTGAAAAAAAAAACTGTGAAAGTTAGAGCTCTTAATATTAATATTAAAAGGTGCCGCAACGTAAATTTCAATTTCCCATTTAAATAACATGAGAACGATGTACTTTTGAATTTTGGAATTTTTAAACTCTCGCTGGAAATAATAATTCAAATAGACCAATACAGTTTTTTGTAGGAAATTTAACGCTCTACAGAAAAGGATTCTTACAATTTTTTGATATATTCATTTTTTCAGAAGTTATTTAACGTTAAAGTTGGATTAGTTCAAAATTTATACATTTTTCTTATTTTTCGACGCAACCATCAACTTTATCGGAAAATTTTATATGACATTTTTTGTAGAAAATTCAATTTTCTATAATTTATTCCTTAACAAGTTTTTGATATTTCTTATCGATCGTACGTTACCTGCAAAAAACTAAAAATTTTTATAAATAAATGCCATTTTACTGCTTGAAATTAAATATTTCATTTAAATAAATAGATTTTTAACCTAAAAATGTATTATTTATAAAAATTCAATTAATCTTTGAGTAAAAGTTTCCTTTTTTTTTACAAACAATACTGATTTATATAATTTGACTCTTGGAAATCATTTCAAGGTCAAGACAACCAATTCTCGAACGCAAACAAAGACATTTTATGTATATATTTAATATGACTCTACTTTCCATATCAATTACATATCCTTTTAAGTTCGCCCCCCTCTACCTATATTTTATAAGATTCAATGCTGGTGTTTTTCCATGAATTAGCTAATTGGCGAGCTTTTTTGATTTGAGTAATACTTTTTTATTGTTAAGCATTCAATCTTGCGAGTGACGTGTACTAGTGAAGACGTATTCACAGCTTTTGGACGTGTTTTTTCAATTATTCTTTTTCACTATTTTTTTTTTCACTTTCTTATAAATATATTATTATTACATTTTGTGAATTATTTATTCTAAGACCAGTTTTGTATTATCTTTTACTTGTATTACGCGTTAAGTTACTTTTGGTTTATGTTATTTGTTCTTTATTATATGTTTTGTGTTATTGTTAACAATTTTCCAATTAGATTCAATATCTTATTCATTTATTTGATATCAACAATGGATAAGGAAATTTATTTAATTGGATTTCTCACAGAAAGTATTGTTGGGCGTAAACTTCCAAATTTTAAGGAAGCTTTGTCTTTGTTTGTTTACTATCACAAAGTTTTACAGTGTGATATTGAAAAAAGTGCTTTCTCGACAGTAAACAAAGTTGAAGAACAATGGAAGAAATTCGGAATCCCAGTTTGTGCTACTCAAAATTCCTTCAATAAGCTTTTAGGAATGTTTAAAAAATGGAAAAATTTACAACGTAGTTTCCGTCGCAAAAAAACTCCTACTCAAATTAAAAATGAAGATGCTTTCAAAATTAAGCTGATAGAGATTTTTGACATGCTCACAAGCATGCACTAAAAAATATTAGTGAAAATCAATGGGAATTGTTGAGAGCACAAAGATTGCCAGATCGACGGGGTTTTTTCGATGAAAATCCTTAAAACATGAATGAAAGTTGTGATAAAATGATGGAACTAGACGATGAAAGTATGTATTAAATTTAAACATAAGATAACAAATTTATATTGAGGAACTTTTCGAGTTTTGAATTAAATTTTTTATTATTTTGATGATTTATTAATTAGATATTAATCATTAACAAATAGAGTTAAACGACTGCCCAATATCAAAACACAGTGACAGATTAATTTTCTGACCCGTCTTTTGCTGGGATTTTTGCAATTTTGACTGTTCCAGATTGAAAATTCCATGGTTTCTTCATACAAATTTTATCATCTATACATCACCTCTGTATGAATCCAATTTTCATTGATTTGTAATGTAAATTTCTTTTTTCTAATGAAAATTTTCAGAAATCTTAGAAGTGTTAGTTACTGTGTTTTCAAATTGGGCAGTCGTAAATATTGAAAATTTTCTTTAGTCCAGATAAAACTTATTTCTTAGTGAATTTTTTCATACATTAATGCAATTACTTTTTATAAATTGAAATCCATTTCTTAGAAAAATTAAAAGGTCCAAGTCTAATTTCAAATTTTTTTAACAAGTTTTCAAAATGATTTTATGAAATGATTTATCGAAATCATCCAAAGCTATTGTCATTGTTTTATGTTAATTCTCGGCAAATGTTGAAAGTTTCTCGATAATTACTATTTTTAATTAATTTTTCCTTCTTTTTATAAAAAACATCGACATTTTTTATGTATTCTTAAATTATTCAAAAGAAAGTTTCTCTTCGATTTTGCATCTTTTTTAAAATTTGAATAACAAATTTTTTTAAGTTGAGCTTATTTTGCAAACCGACGTTTCGAAAAATGTTGAAGATTTTGGTTGAACCCCAAAATTAAAAATAAAACTACACCATCGATATAATAAAATTTGCAATGTTATGATAAATTCCAGATTCTGATGTGCTTTCAGGCACTTGTGCCATTACACCAGCAAGTCAAGGTCTACCGTTTTCGCAATCAACGATAAGTCATACGATAAGTCATACGGCAGCTATTTCTGATTTTGAAACTGAACTTTTATTGTCAGTAGAAACTTCAAAAATTAATATTATATGACACCTGAACTTGTCGCTGCGTTAGATCGCGCAAATGTAAGTAGCAGAAACGCTACTTATAATTTAGCTGCGGCTTTGAAGGGTGTTGGAGTTGATCTTGAAAATGTTAATTTGAGCCATAGCACTATACATCGAAAGCGGATATTATTAAGAGAACATATTGCTAAAGAATTAAAAGAAAATTTGAAATTAAACGATAACTACGTTGTTCATTGGGATGGTAAAATCCTCAGTGACATTGTTGGATCTGATTCCGTCGATAGACTACCCGTTGTTCTTACATCATCAGGTGAAGAACAATTGCTTGGAGTTCCAAAAATGAGTTTTGGAACTGGAATCGATCAAGCATCGGCTGTTTATTCAACACTTAACGATTGGGGTGTTAGTCGTTCTGTAAAAGCAATGTGCTTTGACACCGCCGCTACAAATACAGGTAAATCTTTCTAATAATCTTAAAATATCAATTCCTTAAATTAATCATTTTCAGATTCAAATGAAACTTCTTTGAAATAGAAATAAATCTTAGTAAATTTTAAAGTACATTTTTTTTAATTTTTTAGAATTTTTTCAAATTTATTTTCACTCTAAAAAATTTTTGTATAATGCTATTTATTATTTTTTCAAAACGATTTTATCTTGCTGATATTTAATTTGTTGGCTTATAAAAAATAAATCGGAAATAGCAATTTTTTCAAAAACAAAAAATTTATGGTTTCTTCAACAATTGCTTATAATATTATTCTCATACTCAGATCTGCCTTTTTTATACTGCTTTGCAATAAAAAAATATCTTTTAGACGAAAGGATGATCTTGCTGCAGAGAATTAATTTTTCAAAATTTTTCTTTAGTAATGCGGAAGAAAATTTTTTCTAAAAAAAAACTAACAAGTTTTCAACTCGAAATTTGAATTTCTGGTGAAACGGTTCATTTTTACGAAAACCTTTTTTTACATTGAGAAGGTTTTGTTTTATAAAAGGATCACTCTGAAAAAAAATATTAATTTTTTCAGCTATGAATTCAAATCGTTAAGAATTTTCAAAAAGTCAATTTCTTGAAACAAGATTGTTCTCGTTTCTCAAAGTAATTTTTTTCTCATTGTATTAAATGAGATATTAAATCAAATTTCAGTACAATCTCACAAAAAATTGCTTAAGCAGTGCCCATTTTTGAAAATTTCGATTGTACCCAAATTGCCGTCTTCCATTTTTATTGTGGTATCTGTAAAAATAGATCATCACAGAAGGCTTACTTACACAGAAAGAAAAATTTTTAGGGTGAAGAATCGAATTTGATTGGCCCAATAAAATATTTACAAGAGCTATAATTAAAATATCCTGGGTGAAATAAAAATTTCTTGAGCCATGAAAATTTTTTTGTTTCAAGAAAATTTTTCCATCGCTTCAAAAAATTTAAGTCTTTAAACAACTTTTTTGCTTCAATTTAACTTTTTTTTCTGTGTATTAAGAAATAAGAATTCTGAATGATGTTTCTGTTGTTTAATTAAATTTTTTTCAAAAAGTTTAAAATGAAAAAATTAGTTTATTTCACAACTCATAATGCGAAGCATAAGAGTGAACTTTACGTTTAAAAAATTTTTGTCTCTCTAATTTTGGTTTTATGACATAATTTTTTTATAGCTGTTCATCATAGTGCTGGTGTTGAATTAGAGAAGGCTTTAGGCCGTGAGTTAATTTGGCTATCATGTCGTCACCATATATTCGAAATCATTTTGAAGAGTGTTTTCGAAGTGTATTGGCCCATTCAATCAGGTCCAAATGTGCAATTCTTTAATAGATTTAAAGTTTCTTGGGATGCACTTAACAAACTGAACTACAAGAGTGGTATAGAAGATAATATAGTTGCTACCGTTTTGATGGATCAAACTAATGATTTATAAGTTTTTATAGAAAATTACATGCAGGTATGGTTTAAGCTCATTTCAATACTTCTCTAAAGGTAGTTCAACCATCGACTTTTTCAGCTTAGCGACATCAGCAATTTAAATATTCTGCTTGTTCTTCATACGTTTGAATTATCGTTCGGTTAAAATATCGTGATTGATAAGTCTGCTGTTTAATTGTCGCGGCATCATAAATCTCTACTTAACAAAATGATTAAAACGAATTAAGTTTTAAAATTGATAGAATTCTTTTAAATCATTTAAATTTTTCAAAATACTTTCTTTTGTAGGCATTTCGAATGTTCAAAATCAATTTTAATAATTTTTTTATTCTGAGAAACTTATAAAATTAACTATGGGTTACTCTTCTTATCCGTTCATTTTTATAGCATTCCGTTTGAAAACATACGACAATTTTCTTTATAAATTCTTCTAAGAATTCATAACCTTTAATTAAGTTATGGTATGAAATCTAATTTTTTTTTTTTCAGAAATATCACCCAAGAAATGATTATAGAGAATTTTTGGAGCTCTCATTAATTTTTCTGGGAATAACTACCAAAGAAAATCTGTCGTTCAAGCGCCCAGGAGCTATGAGTCACGCTCATTGGATGGCTAAGGCCATTTATTGTCTGAAAATATTTATTTTCAGAGACGATTTCAAGCTCAGTGCTTGTGAAAAAAATGGTCTTCGAAAAGTTTGCTTATTTATTATTACGAATTATATAAAAGCTTGGTTTTCTTCGCCTTCTGTTATTCTGGCTCCAAATCCCGACCTTACTTTTTTGCGAAAATTAATTCAATATGAAACCGTTAATTCTAAAATTTCAAAAGCTGCTACTGCAAAAATGATAAATCATCTGTGGTATTTAACAGATAAGCTAGCTATAATTTCCTTGTTCGATGATGAAGTAGAAGTTGAAGTGAAGAAAAAAATGGTTGTAAATATGAAGTATCGAAAAAGAAAGAAAGTTAAGGCAAGGAAATTCGAAGTTGAAAACGATGATTTGAATGCACTCTTAGACAAAGATATAAGCGACTTTGTGTCGGTAGATTCTGTGTCTATCTTCAAAGCTTTTGATTTACCTTCCGACTTCGTTGATAAAGATATAAATTCTTGGGCTAGTGATGAAAGTTTTAAAGAATGTGTGCAATTTTTTACGAAATTAATGGCAGACGATGATGTTACGGAGCGTGGTGTAGCGTTGATTGAACAATACAATAAGTGTTTCACGAAAAATGAAGACCAATTACAATACTTATTGCTAGTTATAAGTGAATACAGAAAAAAACTGCCCAATTGTAGTAAAAATATTTCAGTGTAACGATATATATTACTGTCACTATAATAAATCATACATTTTTAGGTTAAAAATCTATTTATTTAAATAAAATATTTAATTTCATGCAGTAAAATGGCATTTATTTATAAAAATTTTTAGTTTTTTGCAGGTAACGTACGATCGATAAGAAATATCAAAAACTTGTCAAGGAATAAATTATAGGAAATTGAATTTTCTACAAAAAATGTCATATGAAATTTTCCTATAAAGTTGATGGTTACGTCGAAAAATAAGAAAAATGTATAAATTTTGAACTAATCCAACTTTAACGTTGAATAACTTCTGAAAAAATGAATATATCAAAAAATTGTAAGAATCCTTTTCAGTAGAGCGTTAAATTTCCTACAAAAAACTGTATTGGTCTATTTGAATTATTATTTCTAGCGAGAGTTAAAAAATTCCAAAATTCAAAAGTACATCGTTCTCATGTTACTTAAATGGGAAATTGAAATTTACGTTGCGGCACCTTTTAATATTAATATTAAGAGCTCTAACTTTCACAGTATTTTTTTTTTTCACTATTTCCAACAAGATTTTCGGTATAATTAAGAAAAAAAAAAATTCATCGATTTTTTTGAAACAGTCTAATATAGACTATTCAATCCAGATCGTTCCATAGAAGATGAAGTTTTGCATATAAACAACGAGATTTGAATAGAATATTATATACAGCAACTTACTGCTGGATCTATTACTCATTACGTCTCAAACATCCAATCTAGCTCATTGTCACGACCAAATTTACTTTGATGTTGAAATAGGAGTAGGTTGCTCTGGAAATTCCGATATCTTCCCAAATTATAAGCTGTTTTTAAAGCGATTTGCAATATTGAACTCAGTTCTTGAAGTTGAAAAGAATTATTTTTAATTTTTGAAGTTATTAGAGAAGAGATTTTTGAGATGATTTTCAACACAAAAATTCTTCGATACAATTGTCATCTGAAAGAATAGCAAAAACATTTATAAAGCAATTCAAAAATCGTTAACAAGAATATCTTTTTGAAAGTACGTGAGTATTGAAATTTCTCGAGATCTATCGGAATGAATCGTTCTGAATTCTCTCAGTCTAACTTTGGGTTCGTCCTTTAGAATGCCGCAAACCACGTTTTAATCGGTCTAACTATTTTAAAAGTATAAGAGCTATACACATACTCGAACATAAATACATTCATACAACCATAGTGACATTATCGTCAAATAATCTAAACAGTTTCTTAGAGCCTCAAAACATGAAAATATGATGTAAATTCGATCTTAACGGTAGCGTTGAATGCAAACAGTTTGTGACATTCGATGTAATCCTGCAAATAATGGATTTAGGTATATGTCTGAACTGATTCAATCAAATCGATTTAGAGATGTCATAGAAATAAAATTTTCACAAATGAAAATATTTTCAATTTTTTTTTAACTGCTCAATCAATTAATAACAAAACTTAATCAGTTTTTAAGCCCTCGAGATAACGTCAATGACTGCGATGAACATTAAGATCGAGTTATTTGTTTGAATAAGATTGTTAACGAAAAATTTCGAAGAAAGAGATTGCTTTCTGCAGGCCTTTTATATTTCCCGTCAAAACTATTTCTGATACTTAAACTTTTCCTTTATTCTCAAAAAAGGCCTGAAGCACTGTAAATTCCATCAAAATTAAAAATTTTTTAACTTCTGGCTAAGATAATTGAAATTTTTTAGAAGTTGTGCCACGAACAGAGTGAGTGATGGGCATAAGGACTTATGGAATAGAAATCTCAAATATCCAAACTCTGTCACGTTGTCCGTTCGGGAACTAAATTAAAAATTGCATTGAAGTGTAGAGTGGTACACAAGCTCGAACGTTATCTCTAAGTGTTAACTTAGAGAGTGTAAGGATGATGGATCCTTGCTGACTACGGTCAAGAATAACCAATTCTACTGTTTGATAGTCATTCTATTTGTAATGAAGATCTTATAGTATTTTGTGATATAATCAAATTCAAAGTAAAAAGAATATTATTCTGTTCATTCGAATTTATTAAGAAAAAACAGTTAGTGAGTTACAAATACAAAATTTGAATAAAAAAAGTCATAAGAATGGACGTAAATGTTTAAAATAATTGATAAGTTGATACAATAATGTTTGTACGCTTATCCTGGAAGTCTGCTCTTAAATAAGTAGCCCAAGTTTTATGAGACTTTCACGTTCTATGGGAATTGTTCATTTGCAAATCACCGTATCTCGTATATTCTGGAGCAATTAAGTAATTGAGATAATAAATTTAGAATATAATCGACGCTTTAGCAGAAATAATTAAATAATGAATCTTTGCGACTATACACGAATAAATACTAATAATTAATCAATGCTCTTCGGTGGAAAATACACTTTGCGATTCAACGTTCTCTTGGCGGAAAATAATACACTTCGTGATTTACGCTGAAAAAGTCAACGCTCAGCCGCGAGAAAATAATAAATTGAAACAAAAGAAATAAAATGAAATTAAATTAAGGCAAATCTCAAATTGTCGGATGAATTTATCTCGTTAGTGCTACCAAGTGTAGTCTAACCACGAGCAAGGCACTGAATCGTATATTATGTAGTCTTTTGTTCTTTCGAAGAATTATTTGCTCAGAGCCGATCGACGCGGAGCTAACCAGTCGTATCCTGGCTGTAATATAACTGCCTAAAAATAATTTTCAGTCGGTTTATGTAGGGTTAATAACATCGGCGATTGTATTGGAATCATAGGTAAACGAAATCAAAAAAATTAGAAAAACAGTAGACCCTGAAGGCCATCCGTGCAACCCCGCGAATTTCATACCTAGGTGCATAAAACTACACTAATGGCGTTTTTGAGCTCTTCGAGCTCAAAAGACTTATCAAAGTTCGATGAAATACAATTTTTATAATTTTCAAACTGTTATGATTTTCGAATGAATCAACCGATCTTTTCGCGGTTGATAGCGTTCGATGTAGTTTTTTGAGCTCTATAAAAATTTAGAACAAAAAAAAAGTGATCTGATGAAAAATTTCAAAGTAATTACAAAAAAACACTTTTTTCGATTTTTTTTGACAACGATATCTCACGAACGTATCAACCGATTCTGACGTTTTTGGTGGCGATAGATTGGAGTTTTCAAGGTTAAGAGCAGATTAGTTTTTGAGACCGATAGGTTCAGCTCATTCGGAGATATTTATAAAAAATGAAAATAAAAAAAACCTTTTTTTTTTTACTTTTTTTGAATTTTCTCAAAATCTATCGATCCGAATTGGTTCCAACTCACAGAAAATATAAGTTTGGCGAAGCCCTTTCGAATGCCACCAATCGCGATGGAATCGGTCAAGTTGTTCAAAAGTTACGAGAGGTTTACACACACACACACACACACACACGCGCGCGCGCGCGCACGCACGCACACACACAGTGACATAGTCACATAGTGACAACATCGCGGGGGTAGTCAGGGAAGCGTCGTATGACCTTCAAACGTCGAGATCTGATGAAAACTCGATTTTTGAAAAACGGGGTGAGAACGATAACTTTCCGATTTCTGAAAATCTGAGATTTTTAGCGGGAAGTTAAAAATTCATCGATTTTTTTTAAACAGTCTAGTCTATATCTACTCTTCCACAAACTTATGTATTCATTGTGGTCGAAGATTAAACTATTTGAGGGTAATAAAGGTTTTTAGCTTGTCTTAATTACAAAGAATAAAAACAACGTACATATTGACTTACAATGATTAGGCTGAACTAATGTTAAAATGATCAGTAATCCCCAGGATGGCCTGCTAAGTTGCAACATAGTTAATTCTGAAAGCAAAAAAAAATTGTTAATGTTACAATTATTTAATTCGCTGTGATGTAAAGTCAATAATTTAACAAAAAAAAAAATTTCAATCGCAATGTGATGTTATTCAACAGTTATCTCCTTGATTGCACAAAGGTGAAATGCTTTTTAACACGCCTCGTAAAACGTCATCGATGTATTAACTAAAACACCCTTCTCTAACGAGATCAGGGAAGGCTCCTGTGACCTTCAAACGTCGAAGTCTGATAACAACTAGATTTCAGCAAAACGTGGAAAAACCAAAAACTTTTCAATTTTTGAAAATCTTCAACTTCCTTGGTGAGAAGTTACAAATGTGTAATGTAACAAAGTAGGTAAACAAGGGCCGCAAATCAGTCGGTAAGAGAAATTTGTGTGTTCATATCCATGCTAAGTTGCCGACCGTAGAAATTGACGACCGGTTTTACCGACAGTCGATGTTACCAAATGTACATATGGATGACATGTCTTTACCGATGTGGTTATGGACGGGGTTTTTATCGATTTGGTGGAGGTTTTTATAGGTGGCGCTGGTGGTGAGTTCTTCCGCTATTTTAAAATCTTAATGTCCGCCATTTTCTTGGAATTGTGAATCCGCCATTTTGAATCTGCTATCTGAAATCCGCCATCTGGTGGCTGCTATCTGAGTCTGAAATCTGTCATTTTGAATCTGATTTCCGCCATTTATAGTATGATATATCCATGTTTTATATATTTAAAATGATTAAAAAAAAAGTGTCAATTATACTGAAAATTTAGATAATATTGAGTCAGTCTATCATTTTGTATTGATACATAATCTTTCCGGACCAGTTAAAAGTCAAATATCTCCAGGTAGACATAAATTGTACTTTTGTGATCGTTGTTTGAATCATTTCAAATTAGAAAAATGTTATTTAGAACACCGAGTCGATTATTTAAAATCTAACATAATCCGCATGGAATTTCCTAGTAAAAAAAATAAAATTTTTAAATTAAAAAATTTTAAGTTCAAAGATACTGTACCGTTTGTAGTTTACGCGGATCTAGAATGTACACTCGTAGCCCCGAGAGATGATGAAAAGACAGTTTATAAACATGTTCCACACAGTATTGCTTACTATGTATATTGCAGCTATGATAACAGACTCTCAAAATTTGAATTAAACCGTTCTCCTGATTGCATCAACTGGTTTGTTGAATAATAAGAGTCGTTAGCTCTAGACTTTGAAAAAATTCTAAAGAATCCTATTAAAATGAAACCCTTAACCAGAGAGTAACAAGATAGACACAACCAGGCAAATGTGTGTCACATCTGTGAAAAGCCTATAACATCTCCTACAGATAAAGTTTAGGATCATTGTCACTTCACAGGTAATTACAGAGATGCTGCACATAAATCATGTAACGTTAATTAACAAAAATCTACTATCATCCCAGTTGTCTTTCATAACTTATCCGGCTATGACTCACACTTCATAATTACGTCCTTAGCTACAGTATTTGAAGGTGAAATTTCATTACTTTCGATCAATAAAGAGCGTTAAATTTCTTTTACAAAATCAGTCAAAAATACTTCAGTCTCTCTAAGATTTATTGACTCTAGAGTGATTAGCTTCTAGAGTTAGGGAACTAGAGTAATTAGCTTCATACCTTGATGACAAAGACAAACAGATTACGCGACTCAACTATCCTGACCCTGACAAATTTAAATTAGCAATACGTAAGGGTGTATTCCCGTATGAGTACATTGACAGTATTGACAGACTAGACGAGAGACAGTTACCTGACCAGAAATCATTTTATTCAAAATTAACCAATTCTACTATTTCCGATGACGATTATACTTTTGCTCAAGTAGTCTGGAACGAGTTTAAGATCAACACGCTTGGAGAGTACTCAGACTTGTACTTGAAGACTGATGTCCTTCTCTTGACTGATGTTTTTGAGAATTTTAGACATAGTTGTTTTAAGACATACAATTTAGATGTCATACGTTTCTATACAGCACCAGGTCTTTCGAACTCTGCAATGTTAAAGCATACTGAAGTAGAACTTGAACTGTTAACTGATCCTAAGATGCTTCTTTTTAGTGAAAAGGGTGTTCGCGATAGGTTATCAATGTGTGCTAATAGAGGCGCTGAAGCTAACAACCAGTACATGGGTAAAGATTTTGATTCAAACTACCCTGAAACATACCTGATGTACTATGATGTGAATAATTTGTATGCCACAGTGATGAGTATGTCTTCACCCAAGGGTAAATTTGAATGGGTTGAAAATGTAGACAATGTAGATCAGTTTTTCAATGATGATGAAAGTGTAGGTTACATCCTTGAAATAGATCTACACTATCCTGAAAATTTACATGGAGGACTTACACAAAGATCTACCTTTATGCCCAGAACATTTTGTACTACCTGGTTCCAAGCAACAAAAACTCACTACAACTCTGTATGATAACAAAATTATGTTATTCACTATAAAAATTTAAAGCAATGTTTAGAGTTAGGTTTAGTTCTTAAGAAAATACATCGAGTATTGAAATTTGAGCAATCAGACTGGCTCAAATCATATATCGATAAAAATACTGAATGTCGATAGCTTGCAAAAAATGAGTTCGAAAAAAACTTTTATAAATTAATGAATAATGCGGTTTTTGGAAAGACGATGGAGAATGTAAGAAAATATAAAGATGGATACTTAAGAATAAAGTCATTTTCTCCGGGGCTGGTCGCTGGGGATAGTGCCGCTAGGGTCCGCCATGAACTGGGCTTCAGCTCAGCAGGTCCCAATACACCCAAGCACAACGTTTGGGAATGAAAACTTTGAGCTTATTTCAAAAATAGATTTAAATCATGTTATCAGGAAATTGACTATGGTTAAGCTTTTATAATTATTCTATAAAAATTGAACAGGTTATCAGACGTCAATGGTGGCTGGTTATAAATCATTTAATTTATAAAATTAATCATCAGAACTATTTTATTGCCACGGAACGCGCATGCGCGGAGCTGTGTCCGAAATTTTTAGGATATTTTTACGTAATTAATTTATGCTATGTAAAACTCAGGAATAATGCAAAGAGGTATTATTAAATTATTATATAGAAAGATATTAATTAATTTGATGGTAAATCTGTTGCCGGCGGGCCGGTCATCGAGAGACTCATTGCAACAAACCCATAAAAGTCACTGATTTTGACTTGCCTCGTGGCGCAGGAATACGAGGAAAAGTAGGGCCGTGGAGGGAGAGATCATTCTGGCGGTAGCACTTTGTAACGAGCACGTGGTTTGTTTTTCTGATTTTCTAATAATTGTTTTTCATACATCACGAGCCGTAATTATTTCAAGAGAGTAATTCATTTAGTGCTGAAAAGTTACAAGCAACCGGTAATCCAGCTTTTTCCCCCGTGTGAGCTGTAATTGGGTGACTCCCGGCATATTTTGGTTGCATTGTGTTCTCTCGGTGGTCGTATCAATGGCAACGGTGAGAGTGTTCGTTTAGCGGTGATTCGACACGTCGTCGATCACAGCGTCTTGAATTTATCGGTTATCTTATTTATACATAGTATATAATTAATTACAAGATCGAAATCAATATTTTTTGTCATAATAATAACGCTCACCGTTGACGTCGGTCATACATATATATAAGTGTTATAAGTTGAACTTATTATTTGGATTTTGGATAGCCGTTGCGCTTGCGTACTATTAATATTATTATTTTATAGCGCATTTAATAGAATAAGAATTCAAATAAAGCCAACGCTGGCGAAGCCGATAATAGATTCGGCATTTCTAATAAATATTGGCCTATGTAATTGCCCGTAAATGATAAAGGTTCATTGTTTATCATTAATTATTAAATAATTAATTTATGTCAGAAATAAGTCCATAATTTGAATCTCTTATGATTTTCTTATCCAATTATTGGCCCTAACAAAAATAAATCTGTCAATTTATTTTATGATTTATAATTAGGTTAAGCATTTTGAATATTAAATATATTTTGTTTATTTTGATAACGACCACCGTGAGAGTATTTATTTGTCTCTTAAATTTTGCACGTTATATTTTACGCATACACATTTACTCTTCTTTCTCTCTATCCATCTTCCTATATCTCGTCTCAAAATCGACTTGTGAAAGGCCCTGATAGATCAAGGGTTTGTTATTCTTCCCTAATAAAAGAGTAACTGGCGTCCAACGGGGTTTCTAACCCAGCCTGTGTGTCAACGGGTGTAGTATTTGTTTTCTTGGGCGACCTGGACAAGGATATTCGGGAGTTGACCACTCCACCGTTAGCTTTCGAGTAATTTTCTTGTCACACTTTATTGACTGTTGCATATGGAATCATCTCAACCAAGTCAGCTTGCCAAGTCTCATCAAGACCTCGGATGTCAACATGACGACGTTTATAGTTCCTGCAAGCTGGTTTGTGAAGCTCTTCAGCTATCACTGTCTTTTTTGTCGTTCATTGAGTTTCTCAGTCAGACATTTGATATTATTTTGGTGGAAGGAAAGTACTGCTTTAGCTTCCTCAATAGTCGTCTGCAAATTTCTCACAACAGCTTTCAGTATTACTATTTTAGAGTGTAAATGTGAAACAATCTCTTTTTGTTCACTATCTATACTTTTATTCAATTCAGATATCTGCCTCAGTACAAATTGCACTGTCGCCGCATCATGTTCATTTGAAAGATTACCGAGATTGCACAGCCTTTTATTCTCAATGTTATAGTTTCCATCAGAAGTTACATTAAAACCTCTACCAGATGGTTCTCGTTGAACCGACTTCTTACTGTCCAAATATACCGATACCCATAGTTATGAACACTTTGACTGTCAGCGTGTGAATGATGTAATTTTCTAGAAGCTTTTAATATGTAACTCCAGCCTCCCTAAGCTCTTCAATAATTGACATGATTTAATTCGTGTGACTTGGATTTCCAGCAGCTTGAGATGCCATCAGCAGTCGCAAACGATTAACGAGTTCATTTGGATCATCCCAGTGAACATAGTCCATTGGTAATCTCTGTTTTCTTGCAATCATATATTTTGGTAACCCTTTACCGAACTTAATGAGAAAATCAGCAACGTATTTATTGAACTTGATTGTTATATCTTCATAAATGGTACGATTTGGATCATAATTTTTCCTATGAGTATTGGTATGTTGAATTATATCTAAGTACTTGTTCTTATTATCTAGGGTGATGAGTGCATCATCTGGTGATTTTCTAAATAATAATTCCAGCAACCCAGGAGTTATTGGATAATTTTTACCTTTTACAGTTATTGTATCATTTGCAAATGAAATAGGTGAATCAGTCATATATAATTCACCATGTTTTCTGCGTACATCAAATCTCATATCATTATCTTTGAGTTTTTTACACGCTTTCTATTAGCTTTACTTGTATGTTTGTATGTTTGTATGTTTGTATGTTTGTAACCGGCTCCTTTGGGTTCGATTTTGACCCACTTTGAACGACCAGATTTCGTTCAAACTTTGTAGATTTATCGAAGACCGATGACAATACACTAATTTGATAAAATTATTTCATTTTTCGATTTACAAAATATGATTTTTGTTAATTTATATAATTTTCATCCATAGTCGATAAGGCAGAAATTCTAATTTTCAACCATTATCTTTAGCCGATTTATCTAATATTAACAAAGTGCATGCTGGTAAGTTAGTTGCCAAATAATAGTTTAAAATTAAAAAAACAAGCTATTATAAATAAACCAAACTAAAAAGTAGAAAATAAATAATAGTTTAAAAAAATTAAAAAACACGCTTTTTATAGAAAACCGAACTAAAAGAATAGAAAATAAATTTAAATTAAGAATAGTGTTAAAAATTTCGATAAATATAAATTAATAATAGTGTAAATAAAAAAAAATGTATTTTATTTTAAAAAAAGCGTGGGGTGCTTTTTAAGATATTCTAAAAATGATAATCACTCTACTCATATCTGTTGATAGAATATTTATATCTATTGACCCATACATCCCACGCTTTTTTTAAAATAAAATACATTTTTTTTAATTACACTATTATTAAATTATATTTATTGAAATTTTTAACACTATTCCTAATTTAAATTTATTAAAACTTATTTTCTATTCTTTTAGTTCGGTTTTCTATAAAAAGCGTGTTTTTTAGTTTTTTTAGACTATTATTTATTACTTAAACGTTGTGAATAATTAGTGAGAAGAGAATTTTTACGAGCTGGAATACTTGTTGATGGCGGTGGTTGGGTTATAGCAAATGATGTTTTGTTTAATGAACTTTCATCATTTGATATTAAACTGTTGTACTCTTCTGGATCAGCTTATGAAGATTTTTCAATCTTCTGTTCTTGAACCTCTCCTTCTTTTTCCACCTGTGGCTTTTCTTCTTTTTTACTATTTTCTTCTCTTAGCTTTGAAGATTCAACTATACTCTGGAGTAGTGTCACAATAGGTTTGAACATTTCCTCCATGGCTTTTTCAGCTGTATCTTTACCCAACTTCAACATCCTGTGTTTTCGTTGGATGGCATCGCTGGCTTGAGATATCTGATGTAGAATATCTTTCTGTTTTGGAATTTCTTCAGGCTTCATGTTAACTGGTTAAAGTCTACAGCATGTATGACTATCTCACTCTAAAGTACCTCAATTTATACTAATGAAGCAGTTGAATCCTTTCCGATACCTACCACTGTTCAATTCACTGTCTTTATCTATTACCACAAACCCATATTCATTCCAACATGCCGAACATCAATTTCTGAATGAGTTGTATGACATATCTGTATTGACATGATCATCATAAATATGCTTCAGATTCATTTCATCTTGACGAAACAAAATGAGAAAATTTGCATTATCTCTAATCAGGTGCTTAGGTATTCGTGTATAAGTTAGAAAAGATAGAAGCTATCAACATCCTTGTGTCGACCCATGCAAAAATAAGCCTTGATGTAATCCTGTTTTTCACAAGCAACATCGTCAAATATCATCAGGGAGTTAGGCTTAGCATCTTCAGGTTTGATTACAGCTTCATGTTCACTGAATGTGAAGAATCCAATACCATCAATCTGTTTAAGCAGTGTCTCCAAAAACTGATACTTTGGTTGGTTAACAGACTTTAAGTAAAGATAGATATTTTCAAACCTCAAACCGTTTGGATGTACAATAAGAGACAGTAGAGCATTCGTCTTTCCACAGTTAGATGGTCCGCAAAAGACTGCAGGGATACTGTTTGGAAGTAAAGCACCATCTCGTTTTGACTTTTTTTATACCGGTTCCTTGAACAATGTGATCAAAATTGATAACTGGCAACTGAGCTCTTGGTTTGTTGTCCATGACTGCTGATTAGATTCTGAGCTCAAGGGGTATAAATACCGACTTATATAGATGAGCAAGTCAATCTTTGATGTGACATGTCTGAGAGCAGACGTGGTAAAGGTTTGTTCAAGAAGATAATCAACAAGCTCCCACTTGAACTTCACATACCAGGTTATCAGTACTGTGGTCCAGGTACAAAGTTAGCCAAGAGGTTAGCTCGAGGTGATTCAGGTATAAATCCTTCGGATGCTGCTTGTAGGAAATACGATATAGCTTACTCAAAAAATCGTGAAAATTTGGAAGCCCGTCACGAGGCTGATAAAATTCTTGCTGAGAAAGTGTGGCAACGATTTCAAGCGAGAAACGCTGCCATTGGTGGAAAAGCTGCTGCTTGGAGTGTAAATAAAATCATAAAATTAAAGAGACGTTTCGGTATGGGACTTAAAAAAGAAAACCTTATTACCAAGCGTAAGACAATTAAACGGAAGGAAACTCTGTTGACAAGTCTATTCGTTCTCTTTGGTCACCCCTCAATTTATCTAAGGTGCCACTGGATTTTTAGACACAGTCTCCAGAAACTGGACCATAGCATGGAGTAAATTCTGCAGGGTCGTGAGAGATTGCTAGGGAGGAAACAGGAATCATCAAAGAAATGCATTTTATAAGAAATTTTATTTAACCAACCCCATTTACAATAATGATCTCCTTTCAATTAATTAACATTTAATGCTAAGTCCTATTCCCGTTTAGACGACGGTTTCCTATCATAGTTTCAATCCCGACGATACCCTCTTAGGGAGCAACCATACCGCGGTTTCTATCATAGTTTCTTATTCCCGACGATACCCTCTTATGGAGCGACCATACCGCAGTTTCTAGGTATTTTCCTCCATTTTCCAATTTTCCATAATTTCCATTTTCCATAATTTTCCATAGTTTCATAGTTTTATAGTTTCATAATTTTCCACACGCACTCACAATCTAATTATTATCATTCAAACACACTAATTAATATTTCCATACATTATTAATTAATTTTCTAAGATTATTATCTACTTCTATTTTTCAAGTTAAATCTGATAAATAAATTTTCTAAATCCAAATTAAATTTCAATTAACAAATTTTCTCTTGAATAAATTTTCCATTCAATCCCAATCCAGATTCCTAACGAGGTTAATTTCCTTATTAAAATTCTTAACTAATTTACTGCCGTGTTCTTAATAATACAACAAAAAATATTTAATACCAACAGGTCTTCGTATATAGTACTAATAGATAAAAATCTGACGACAGAGGTCTTAATAATCTGCCGACAAAATATTACGTTACGTCCTAGTATTCTACAAATTTATTTTACTTTGTCGATTTTATTTCGCCACAATTTATAATATGATTTTACTTGATTATTTTAATTAAAATTGATTTAGTTTTATTTTATTTATTGTTCTATCCGAATTTCATTTTGCCGAAATTTGTAAATTTATTTTAATCAAATTATTTTCGTATTGCCCAAATCATTTTGTCAGAGTTAACTAATTAATTTATTTAATTTCAATCTCCGAATTAAGAATTTGACAATTGATTTTATTTTATTTTATTTTTACTAAATTACTTTATTTTACTTTCTTCGTGTTGCTTGAAACTTAGAATTTATTTTATTTTAATTTTGGAGATTAAATTTACTTTACAACGCCTTGAGATTTTGAATCTCGACCTTGTATGTCCTTTACTCAGCGTTTTAGCTCGAGACAAGTTGGCTGACGCTCTCCCAAACTTTTGTCGATTTTTCTTCCAGTAAAATTTATAAGTGATTTATTTTCTACTTTTAACTAAATGATTTTAACAATTATTCCGACAATTCTTCTCTGATCCTAGTTTTACTTCTGTTTTATTTTACACAATCAAAATTCGTTCCAAATTATTTGTGTTGATTTTCACTAATTTTTACTTCTGATGATTTTACTAAAATATTTTACTGAAATTATTTCAATGTTTTTAATTCACACAAAATTAACTGATTTTACTTAAACTCAATTATCAGAAATAAAATTTTCACGTGACACCAAAATCATGAATTAACAAACTGAAATAATTCCAAGTAAGATTAATCCAGATTCTGCCTACGTGTTTAATTAATAACCCGAAATAATTCCTGGTATTAATAATTAATAATTTTAATTATTTTATTTCTGACTTGTTCTTAAATTTATTCTTCTTTTTAATCTGACTTTTATTCGGACTTTTCTCTAATTATTTTACGAAATTTTGTTCTTAAACATTTTGATAATTATTCGTAATATTCGGTTAAATTTAGGAGTACTCAAATTTTGTTAAAGCTAGCGATTGTGACCGAACGTGAAATGGCGATGGCCTTCAGCCGACATAAGGCCTGGCTGATGCCGCTTCACCGAGAAATTATTTAGACATGTTAATTGTACCTGGAGTTTCTTTCTAAATTTCGTTCGCAATCCCTCGACGCTGCGACTCCTGGATTTTCGTCTCCTTATAGAATTTCTCCTCGGTGAGATGTTCACTTGGCGACAAAGTCCTGGATCACCACGTCACGTCGAGTTCTCCTCAGATAATATTTTTTTCCTAGAACGGAAAATTCGCATTAGAATATATGTTAAATTAAACAAATTGAAGCGAGCTGACTTAGAGGCCTAGCACGCATGAAATTTATCAAGTTTTATCGCCTTGTTCCACTAGAGCGAGCAAATAAAAAGTAATTACCTGATTGAAACTTTTCGCGATGCGATTCGTTTGATCGTTCGATCACAATAAGTTTTACCAAAATTTCTTGGTGCGTTTCTTTTTCACTCTGCTATCCCCACTCTTACTACACCGACACTTCCACCTTGGGGTCTCACTTACGAGTCTAAAATTATGCCTACAAGGGCTTAAAATCACAGCGCTCTGTGATCCGTCGATAATTAGACGAGTGCGGGTAAAAGGGCTTTTAATGGGGTAACGATCACTCCGTTAAAACAATTAAAGTTGTGAAAAGAAAGACAACCAAGTCTAAGTGAAAAACGATAAAGCGTAAGATAACCAAACGTAAGGTGGCCAAAAAAAAGACAGCAAAGCGCAAGACTTCTAAGAAGGAAGATGTTGTTCTAAGACAGATTGTTGATGGAGCTAAAAAGTCCATGCAACCTAGTAGAGATTCAGTTAAAACAGCCCTTGAAGGTGCCCGCAAGGCTGTCAAGATAGCTGGTGGGGAGAAAAACGTTCGATTGCCTCATATGCTACCAGTTCCGTCAAAGATTGGAGGAATACTACCATTCTTGATTCCCCTGTTCGCAGGGTTATTAGCTGTAGGCGTTTTAACAGATGGAGCTGCAGATATTGCAAAAGCTGTGAACGATGCTAGCATAGCTAAAAATCAACCTGTAGAAAAGAAACGTCACAATTTGAAGATGGAGGACATAGCTGTAGGTGGAGGATTATACCTCAAACCTTACCGCAGTGGTATGGGACTTTATCTGAAATCATGCCCGCAGGGAGCTGGTTGTAATAAGTCAAAAAACTAGTTGAGCTACCACATCGAGTACTGACTAACATCGATTTATTGAAGTATGTTAAGGGGTTATATCCACTTGCGAGGCAGAAAAAACGCGTTTTTTTGTGAATTGTTTCCAAAGAGGCATTTTATTTTATACATTAATGAAAAAAATGTACTTAAACAGAATTTAATGTACTTTAACAATCAGCGGTTTATTTGAAAAAAGTTTAGAAAATCCAAAAGTGCACGACTCATAATGCTCATTTAATTATGAAATATTAACAAAAAAAATAAAAAATAACGAAAAAAAAAATACATGAGTAGTGCAAAATAAAAAGAAAAAATAAATTTTTAAAATAACAGCTGTACTAGGAAAGTGATGCACAGGCGCCCCTGGTGGAATAAAATAGACATACTATCTATAGATATAGATATATCACCATCCATGTTAATTTTACATGGATATATATAGATATACAGTCTTGTAGTTTCGTTTTTTATTAATTGCAATTAAACGACACTGAATTAATTAATCATACGCATTCAGTGACCTACAATCGTCGATTAGAATTTAAAAAAAAAAAAATTTAACTCAAATAATGGAGTTTTTCACAAGTTACAGTGTTTCCGGTGTTTCATACATGACGGACAGGAAAATTTTTTGACTTATTTTGATGTTTTTTTCCGTTTCCATTGCAGTAAATCAATTTTTAAAAAGTATGGAATTAATCTCCATTAACTTATCTTGACAATAGTATGCAAAATATCTTGATTCCGTGAACTAACAAGGCTATAATAATAAAAATAGCCGCCAAAATGAGGCGAAAAAAATTTTTCGATCGTAAAACACTCTCTGATGCTTCGCATCATGAGTCGTGCAAAAATATTGGATCCCCTAGCTCCTGTAGATGATCTGCGGAGAGACCTCCAAAAAAAAGTGCTTGGCGGTGAACAAGATATCTTTGGTCCAAATTATCTGAAAACCAAAAACCAATAATATTTAGTTTTGTAATAAATAAGTACAGGTGATGATCGAAGGTCTAGTCAAAATTTTGATTTTTGACAAAATGGCGGCTGTTCAAAAAAAAAAATTCAGTTTTTCATGAAAATTTTTCACTTCAAAGTGGCTTAAAAAATCGAAATTATTGTCCAAAACCTTATTCCTTCGATCATTACCTGAAAAATATATCTGAGTAAGTCGTGTGAAAATTTCAAACCGATCGGTTTAGCGGTTTCGGAGAAATTTTGTTCACCGACTCTGAAAACACGGTTTTGAGATAAACGCGTTTCAAGTTTCGGGAAAGATTTACATTAAATTAAAAATTTTTTTTTTCAACTTACATCGTGTCATCTATTCCAGCACCATAAGAGGAACCCTCTGCTTCGTCGTTTGCCTCCAAAATGTTTAGTTGTTGTTGTCTACGAGCCATTCTCCCCTCGCGCGTCGACCCTTGCGCTCTTGCGTCCGAAATTGAGATGCGCTCTGCGTCCTCTTTACTCACGTAGGAATGAGCATTGGGTCCAAGTGATAATCCCATAGCACTCATATAATAAAGAAGAGATGTTTTACCTTCATTAAAGACCCCGGCTGCAATGTTTGCAGCTATTTCCACAATTTTAGAGCCAGCTGGAATAATTTTTGGAGTTATTTTCCATATCAGCTGATTATAACTTTCATTATTGTTCTGGGTAAAATCACCAACGCATCGTTCCAATAATTTTTTGTTACTTAGATCTTCGTAAATTGGAAAAATAGCTGTTGCAACATCAGGTGGTAAGGCCTCATAATCATGTTTATAGCTGGGCAAAGTTCTCAAGGCTCGCGCTTTTTGCCACGAACACCACGAGTTCTCTCCTATAGGACAATTATCATGCTGGTTTCTCTGCTAATTTTACGAGGCATTTTTTACTTTATTTAATTAAATTATACACACTGAGAAATACATAAACTGAGCACAAACACAACTTGTCCACGTGAAAGATCACTTCTAACTGATGAGTTCACATATTTTTAACCTAAAATTCCTCAACATAGGTTTCAGGAATAAACTAGATCTTTTGTATTATTATATTAGGGTCCCAAACCCAATATAAGTCGAGAACCAAAGGATAGAAGCTACCAGAAACAGCTGCTACTCCGGCTCGTGCTCCGCCTACTTTCGAACGCTCGGAGACGTTCTTACTAATACGCTCATATCTCCGAAACTAATTGTCGGAACGATTTAAAATTTTCAGAGAATATTCTTGAATATATGTACATTCAAAAAATGAAAAAAAATCGATTTTTTGAAAATCACAAGTGGATATAACCCCTTAAGCTGCTTAAAATTTCAAATTTTTGTGGAGTTTTCATGAGAAATGATTTACCAAAATCTGGACCTAAGACAAATGAATTAGCAATAATAAATTTGGATGATAAACTTGGACCTGGAACTTACTGGGTTGCATACAAGAGGAATCATGATCAAGTAATTTACTTTGACAGTTTTGGTAATTTACAACCTCCACAAGACTTGATGAAATATCTCGATATTGGTAGCATAAAGTATAATCATAAAAGATATCAAGACTTTGATACAATCATATGTGAACTTTTGTGCTCAAAATTCCTGGCTGGACAACTATAAATTGAAGTGACTCGGGGCTTGAATTATTACTATCAAAAAATTATGTACTTGGACTTGTTAAGCTCCTAACATTCAATTCAATACTAAATATTGATGTAAGTGCTAATATATTTTATGAATCATCAAAAAGATCCAAGAGAAGTACAATCAAGAGATTTCGCGAAATAACTTTACCGACTAGGAGTTATGAAATTAAAGATATTGAAACTTATATAATCAAGACATTGCCTGAACTGAGTTTCACTTTAAAAGCAAACAACAATGAGTTGAAGAGTGAAATAAGATGTGATCAGTATACAAATTTTGAACCTAACGATTCCATTGGACCATTACTTTGATTTACCAAACGTGTTCTTGAACCTAACACAACTCATTAATCTGATTCACCTGTAAAAATATTAAAAATCAACTCTCTGAGAGTCGAGTGCAATATAACTGCTGGATCATACATCAATGGTGAGAAGAATCATACAATCCATGAATTTTTCCCGAGAGTTCCAGCAGGATTTCAAATAGTGGAAGTACCAACAAACATCATTTACCTGCCAGTCACCGTACGAGCAATCCACAACTTGAGGCTCCGCATTGTTAATCAGGACGGGAGAATACAAAATTTCCGTGGTGAGACTATAACGATAAGACTACATATAAAGAGTCTGTAATGGGTATCGTATATGAGACAGAAACTGGTAATGGGTATCAAAGAATTGCAGCATGCCCAAAGATCATCAGTCATCATCGAGCTCTGAAAGTGTTAACACGTCAGAACGCAGACTTTCTAAATAGTCTAGGACTAAAATTACGTGGAAAATTCACAAGATAAAAATAAATTTTTGTTGTCTAGCTTACGTAATACCATGGCGGAAATCGTAGATATAAAAAATTAGGAAAACGGTTGACCCTGAAGGCCATCCCTGCAACTTTCCGCTACTTCGTAATTAAACGCTCGAAATTGCACTTATTATGTTTTTGAACTCTTCGAGCTCAAAAGTTTGATAGGAGTTTAATAAATCACTATTTTTTTTATTTTCAAACCGCAATAACTTTTGAATGAATGAACCGATTCTCACGTGGTTAGCGGCATTCGACGCAGTTTTTCAAACTATAATATATTTTCAAACACAAATTGATTAGACCGGAAATTTCGGTGTTATCCGAAAAAAACACTTTTTGTCGATTTTTTTCGTCAATGATAACTCACAAACGAATCAATTGATTTTAACCGGCTTGGTGGCGATCGACGTGGTTTCTTGATGCTGAGAGCTGATTAGTTTTTGGAATTGATCAGTAGTCGTTTAAAAGTAATTCTATAAAAACCACATTTAAAAAACTTTTTTTGTAGTATTTTTGAGATTTCTCAAAATATACCGGTTCGAATCGGTCTAAATTGTATTTATTTATTTATTTATTTAATAATAATAGACCCAACAGCTGGAAGGCCAATAACAGGGTCATAATACAATATATACAAAGTTTGAAATTGATCGGTCGAGCCGTTTAAAAGTAATCAAAAAAAAACCACATTTGAAAAATTTTTTAATAAGTATAAAAATTATTAAATATAAGAAGTTGATTACATATTCATCAAGATTCATATAACAACATATCTCTCTTAAAATATCAACTTGAGATTTTTTTTGATAATTTAAAAAAGTAAATTTATTATACATGGTTCCTATGTAGCGGAGATGTAGAGTCTTGACATCGATCAATTTTCTCATCTTCATGATCATGTGAGAGCTTCTGAGATACTTCTGGTTAACGGCAGATGGTAAAAAAGTTGAAAAATTGTCTTCAAAATCTATCTCCACATTAAGTCCATAATCTGTCATCACCACTCTGATACCTGTTAACTGGTATATTTTCCCAAACTCAAGTTCACACATCCTCTTGAACGTCAATAGACTGGGAGTTTTATCTCCAACATTAACTTGTTTAAAGGTTGTTAATCTAATAACTTCATACATGGTATCAGCAATAGGATTTTTACGGTAACAGGAACGGGGAACAGGAACACCGTAACGGGAACATCATCACAGGGATTTATTAATCAAATAAGATGATGTTTAGCAGCAGGTTCTAGGGTAGCAGAGTCACTATGAGTATTTCACTATGGAACTTCACTATAAACTCGTACTTCACACGGTAAACTCGTTCTTCACTGTATTGAAGTATGCCTGCGGCGCGCTGCTTTTATAGCCAAGCAATGACGTCTAGAAATTCTAGAATAGTATGAGTCATAATCTAAAAATAGAAACTGCGCAGTTATTGAATATAACCTATCAATCATAACATAAATCAGTAGAAAAATTACATAACCTTGAACAGACTCAGAACTGTTAGATGCCGCCATCTACTATACAGTTCAATAAATCTACCGCGTAGTTTGAAAAACCAATCAAATTATTAATTAACCAAGAAAAAATAATTAACCAATAAGATTATCGAATGGTGGGGGTAAAATCCTGAGATCGGATTATAAAAGGTTGAGTTGACTATGAGACTGATCATTCACTCACTCCTCATCGTCGAGAGCAGTAATAATGGAGATCATTCTGGACGTTCAAGGATTCAGAGGACCTGATAATCACGTCATTGTCAAGGAATTGGCCTCAACAACAATTCAACATGATATTGATAATATTGACGAATTATCTCATACACACTATTTCAACCACCATGTCACTAGAAGGTGTTACTAGTCAACTATCAACGTCTGGATACCTGGTTGATCCAAAATTTCCATGGCATCAGTTGGAACGCCAGAACGAGTTCATATTACAAGCTCAATGAAGTTCTTAATTATTTAACTAAGAAAAAAAAATTAGAAAAACTGTTGACCCTGGAGGTCATCCCTGCAACTTTCCACTACTTTCGTAATCAAGCGCTCCAAATTGCGCTCATTACGTTTTTGTACTCGAAGAGCTCAAAAATTTAATTTTCATGTAGTTTTGAGCTCTCTAAGCTTGGAAGTCTGATAGAAGTTTAATAAAACACTATTTATTGAATTTTCAAACTGTTATAATTTTTGAATGAATCAACCGATTTTCACGCAGTTGGTGGCGATCAATGTAGTTTTTTAAGCTCTACAAAAAATTTGAAATAAAAAATTGATCTGATCGAAAATTTCGGAGTTATTACAAAAAAACACTTTTTTCGATTTTTTTCGACAACGATATCTCACGAACGCATCAACCGATTCTGACGTTTCTGGTGGCGATCGATAGGAGTTTTAAAAGTTGAGAGCTGATTAGTTTTTGAGACCGATCGGCTTAGCCAATTCGGAGATATTTGAAAAAAATGAAAAAAAAAACTTTTTTTGCATTTTCTTGAAATCTACGAGTCCGAATTGGTTCCAACTCACAGGAAATCTAAGTTTGACGAAGCCCTTTCGAATGCTACCAACCGCGATGAAATCGGTCAAGTCGTTCAAAAGTTACGAGAGGCTTACACACACACACACACACACACACACACACACACACACACACACACGTACGGACATCATCGTAAAAATAGTCAGGAAAGCTTCTTAGGGTTTCCAAACGTCGAGATCTGTTGAAACCTCAATTTTTGCAAAACGGGGTAGAAACAATAACTTCCCGATTTTTCGAAAATCATTGATTTTCTTAGCGGGAAGTTAAAAATTATTTATGTAAAAGGTATCGAAAAAAAATTATGGATACAAAATTTAATTGATTGTACCAATAAAATTGTAATCGATCTTGAAAATTTCAAATGTCTATCGTTGAAAAGCATGAAAATAAGTAATAATCAGTTTGGTAATTATCATGATTGTTTATCTGATTTATGTGCTTTAGAAAATATAAAAAATTATAACGATTGGTTTGTAAGAAGTCAATAAATTTAAAATACATGAATTACAATTGTTTTTATTATATCCAAACACATTAAGTTTAAAATAGATTTAATTATTGTTAGTCATTAAGTTCAAATAATTTCACAGCACTGTTGTTGGTAGTAATACTCATCTACAGATGGCGTACATGTATTTTATTTGGAATATACTACACTGTAAAAAAAAACCGGTGTAAGTCCGGTGTTAAATTTAACACCGAAATCGGTGTTATAATACCACCGATGTAAGACCGTTAGCAGTGTAAATATTTTTTTCGGTGTTAAAACGGTGTTATAAATTTTCCGGCGGTATCAATTTATTTTAATTAACACAATATTTATTATCGAACCGTACATGTTTAATAATCGAAAATAAATAATAAAAAAAAATGATAGAAGAGGAAGATATTGATATTTAAAAATTTTTTCACGTAAAAAGAAGATATCCGTTTAATCGATTCAATGTTTAAAATATTTTATTTTCATAAGCAAGGGCCATATTAAAACACATTAATATATTGATAAATTTGGGTTTTGAAATAACAATAAGCTAATACATGAGACGCCCTCTCGTGATATTATTTTACATTATGTCATCTGGACAGTAGCCATCTTTGTTGACTGTTCAATGTTTACAATCATCATAAATCATAACATTACTAAAGTAATTATAAATTGAAAATAATGAATAATTTCGAAAATGTTCTCGACCCGCCACTTGGAATCGAAATCGCTGAACCTGTTCTAATAAATTGTCTGCGTCGAGTTACTCATCAAGACACCAAAAAGTGGGTAAAAATTGTCTCAGACGATGTGATATTAAAATACAGTGACATGATAAGTGCTGGTGCGTTAATAAGTGAATTTTTATTAATTTCCTTATTATAATTATTCTTATTAAGCTTGACTATATGGATTTTTAATATAAATAAACAATAGAAGTGAACTTTTACGTTTGAGAGTCAAAGTAAAAAAAAAAGTGATTGGGTGAATCCATTTATTGATACTTAGGTTATAATAAATTCAATTTCAGCTAAAAGATCTTCTAAGGGGTTATATCCACTTATGATTTTCAAAAAATCGATTTTTTTTCATTTTTTGAATGTACATATATTCAAGAATATTCTCTGAAAATTTTAAATCGTTCCGACAATTAGTTTCGGAGATATGAGCGTATTAGTAAGAACGTCTCCGAGCGTTCGAAAGTAGGCGGAGCACGAGCCGGAGTAGCAGCTGTTTCTGGTAGCTTCTATCCTTTGGTTCTCGACTTATATTGTGTTTGGGACCCTAATATAATAATACAAAAGATCTAGTTTATACCTGAAACCTATGTTGAGGAATTTTAGGTTAAAAATATGTGAACTCATCAGTTAGAAGTGATCTTTCACGTGGACAAGTTGTGTTTGTGCTCAGTTTATGTATTTCTCAGTGTGTATAATTTAATTAAATAATGTAAAAAATGCCTCGTAAAATTAGCAGAGAAACCAGCATGATAATTGTCCTATAGGAGAGAACTCGTGGTGTTCGTGGCAAAAAGCGCGAGCCTTGAGAACTTTGCCCAGCTATAAACATGATTATGAGGCCTTACCACCTGATGTTGCAACAGCTATTTTTCCAATTTACGAAGATCTAAGTAACAAAAAATTATTGGAACGATGCGTTGGTGGTTTTACCCAGAACAATAATGAAAGTTATAATCAGCTGATATGGAAAATAACTCCAAAAATTATTCCAGCTGGCTCTAAAATTGTGGAAATAGCTGCAAACATTGCAGCCGGGTCTTTAATGAAGGTAAAACATCTCTTCTTTATTATATGAGTGCTATGGGATTATCACTTGGACCCAATGCTCATTCCTACGTGAGTAAAGAGGACGCAGAGCGCATCTCAATTTCGGACGCAAGAGCGCAAGGGTCGACGCGCGAGGGGAGAATGGCTCGTAGACAACAACAACTAAACATTTTGGAGGCAAACGACGAAGCAGAGGGTTCCTCTTATGGTGCTGGAATAGATGACACGATGTAAGTTGAAAAGAAAAATTTTTAATTTAGTGTAAATCTTTCCCGAAACTTGAAACGCGTTTATCTCAAAACCGTGTTTTCAGAGTCGGTGAACAAAATTTCTCCGAAACCGCTAAACCGATCGGTTTGAAATTTTCACACGACTTACTCAGATATATTTTTCAGGTAATGATCGAAGGAATAAGGTTTTGGACAATAATTTCGATTTTTTAAGCCACTTTGAAGTGAAAAATTTTCATGAAAAACTGAATTTTTTTTTTTGAACAGCCGCCATTTTGTCAAAAATCAAAATTTTGACTAGACCTTCGATCATCACCTGTACTTATTTATTACAAAACTAAATATTATTGGTTTTTGGTTTTCAGATAATTTGGACCAGAGATATCTTGTTCACCGCCAAGCACTTTTTTTTGGAGGTCTCTCCGCAGATCATCTACAGGAGCTAGGGGATCCAATATTTTTTTAAATAAACCGCTGATTGTTAAAGTACATTAAATTCTGTTTAAGTACATTTTTTTCATTAATGTATAAAATAAAATGCCTCTTTGGAAAAAATTCATAAAAAAACGCGTTTTTTCTTCCTCGCAAGTGGATATAACCCCTTAATATTGATGAGTTGGTGACTGTTGATTTACGTGATAAGGAGGGAACAATAATTGATGAAGAAGTTTTTGAACTGTTTGCTAGCAACAGTTTTACCATCACGAAAACTAATGATGGAGCCAGCTCTAGTAGTTATAATGATGATTCCAAAATACCAGTAAAAAAAGTCAAGTTGAATGAATTTGTAAGCTTTAAATTAATTTCAATACGAGTACCAAATTACATGTACAAACACAATATTATACTAATATTGCACTCTAGGATTTACGTCAAGTTTTGGAAAAGTCCAGCGTCGGTTTAAATATTTTAGATGAGTATGCTAAACAACAAGCTCTAACTCCACAAAGTCGAATAACTTTAATTCAATTATGTGTTGATGCTCTGAAAGAGGCTTATGGAAAATATCCTTCAAAAGAACACAAAATAACCTGTGCAAAAGAAATTATTCTTGTTTTTACAAATTTAAAAGACAAATATTCTTTGGAAGGTTGAGTAAATACGTCTTATGATTAAACATCTATACAGATGTTTGGAAACATATTTAAAATTTGTTATTTCAACTTGAAAGTGATATAATTTAATTTTCATCTTTAATCATTATAGGAAGCGTACTATGATGTGGAAACCCGTGGTGAATTTTTAGGCAATCGTCTCAAAAACAGTAACAGAGGAGAGAAAAAATCACTTAAGAAGGTAGACTGTGAAACTACGGATACTGTTGGTGCTGTTGATACTCCTGACACTGGTAATACTGTTGATAAAGCTAATCAATCAAATGAAAAAACTCGATGCTACAGTTCTGAAGAAGTTGAAGTGAACAAGGTGTTTCTATAAAATGCTGATTGAACGAAACAAAGAAATAAGATCAAACAAGCTATGAAAATTACTTTAGAAGACAGGAGAAAAAACTGTGTTGAGATTTTCTCGTTGTATCCTCGATTTTTGGATATTCCATATCTTGTAAGCAACTAGAACTAGAATATGTTTGTCTATTCTTATGATAGTTCATAATTTGATTAAAATTAATTTATATTTTTATTCAGATTGATTTAGAATTCAGTTTACTTTTTCAAGAGCTTGAAATTAAAGAATTCTGTCCTTCTAAAATTTTTCTTCAAGCCGGAAACATAAAATAGAATTTAAAGCAAATGAAAAGTCAGGTAATGCAATTGCTAAACTTGACACAACATTCAATATCAACTTTTTACAGGTTGAATTTATTAACAAAGTAACATATTTAGTTGTAGATTGGGATATAACTACAAAAGCATATTTGATGATCCTTAAATTTCTTCCTGTTGCATCTAATTCTAAGAAAAAAACAAAAACTTTTTCGTCCATTGTGGATCGTTTAATCTTATTTCACAAGGTACAGTACAAATCCTCAGCCATTTTATATAAGATTGATCTAAAAATTTCTAAAATACCATTTTTTATTTTAGCAAGGCCGGCTTTTGTCAGACATTAAACTTGAAGGAAAGCAACAAGTATTAATAGCAATTGGTGAAAATAAAACTACTATTAGCCACTATTTTATTGCTATAGATAGTCATTTTATATTAATTGATGATATAACTTCCAAGGCAGCGTTTGACATCTTTTTTAAAAGCTTTTTTGTTTTCAACACAAACTTTGATCCTGCTTTAAAAGTATTTTTTAATTTCATTTAAAGCTTTTACTATAATATGAAAAAAATCAAATTTACTGCCAAGATGCGCGACGTTCGTTCTTGGTTAAGCCAAGATTAATTGATAAAATTATTTATATCAACTTATGTTTTTAATTTATATTCAAGTTTTAATTTATTAAGTTATTCATTTAAGTATTTATTTTTGTAATTTCAAATTTTTAAATTACGACATTAATAAGTAGTTGTAATTAAATATAGAACTATAGTGTTTTATGTGTGGAGAAAAGTTAATAGAGATTAATATTTTAATCGGTCATCTCCATAAAACACATAAACTATCACAAAATGTTGATTTACGTTTGTCCTGTACTGTTAGTTATTGCAAGAATACTTACAAAACATTTAGTGGTTATAGAAGACATTTGCATCACCACTTCAAATCGGGGCCAAGGGGGCCAAGTAATCAACAATTACAAACAAAGACCATCAGAAGTAAAAATGACTCAGTAATTTCAAAAAGTAAAAATATTGATTCTTGTTTAATGCATAATCAATTAATTCAAAAGATATCCGACAAATTATATCTAAACAATAAATTAAATCAGAATAGAATTATCAATAATCATAAGAAAACTTCCAATAAACTACAAAAATCAATTGGTGGAAAATATGTTCTGCAATTATTTGCCTCAGGAATCCCGAAATCATCGCTACAAAAAGTTGTAGAAGCTACAAAAAAATTATCAATCAATTTGGTGATAATATTGAAAATGAACTTTCTGAAAATAAATTGTTGGAGCCAAACTCAAGTTTACATAAATATTTAGCTGATCAGAGAAATGTTTTAGAGCCGTTCAGTACAGATTATAAGAGAGATAAATTCTATGAAAGCTTATCTGATTTTGTTCATCCTATAGAAATTATTGTCGCGGTTAAACGAAAATTAAAATTTAATTATCGATTACGAAAATATGAATCTATACCTGTCCCATGTAAAATAACATAAATACCTATTTTGAAACAAATAGAATTTATTATGTTGAACGGAAACACTACATTTCTTTTTAATGAAAGCAAAAATGAAAATTCAAATATTTTATCTTCTACGTGTCATGGAACATATTATCAAAATAATAATTTGTTTAAAGAGTGTAAAGATGCTTTACAAATTCAGCTTTATTTTGATGAATTCCAAGCTGCAAACCTTATGGGTAGTAAAACAAAAAATTATAAAATTGGTGCTATTTATTTTGTTATAAGAAATTTACCGTCTCATCTAAACTCAAAACTTCATCATATTCATTTAGTCAGTTTATTTCGAACTATTGATATTGTAAGTATTGACCAAGCTCTCAAGCCTTTAATAAGAGATATAAAAATTTTGGAAACGACTGGTCTTACCATTGGCAATAAAAATATCAGAGGAACAATAATATCGTTAAGTTTTGATAATTTAGGCGGTAATACTTTATTTAATTTGGTCAAATCATTTAACACAACATATTTTTGTAGGATATGTACATCAACTAGCGAAGAAACAAAAACAATGACAACTGAAAATGAATCAACACTAAGAAAACGAGATAATTATGACGATATTTGTAAAAAAAATTGATAAAGAAAATTTAGAACATTACTCAGGAATTAAAGGGAAATCAGCATTAAACAAATTATTTTCATATTTTTGATGCTTATTCTGTGGATATAATGCATGATTTGTTAGAAGGAGTGGTTCAACGTGAAATTCATTTTCTTATTGAATTTATTACTAAAAATATAATACTTACTTTAGATGCAATAAATTCTCGAATTTATTAATTTGATTTTGAAAGCATTGAAATTAAAAATCGACCGAGTCCAATAATATTAAAGTAATCTGGATTGATCGGTCAGCGAGCAGCTCAGACATGGACTTTAATTAGATTTTTACCACTCATTATTAGTGACGTGATTCAGAAACCTGAAGTGAGTCAAATTTGGTACGTAATTACTTTACTGATACAAATTTTGCTAATAGTGTTCTCTCCTTCGATAAATCGTGGAAATATTGGTTATTTAAAAGGACTTATTGAAGAACATCACGCACTAGTCTTGTCTGTATTTGGAATGGAGTTGACGCCTAAACATCACTTTATGCTTCACTACGCAACTGTCATTTTACTTATGAGACCTTTAATTTAGTTGTGGTGTATGAGGTTTGAAGCTAAGCATAATTACTTCAAAAACTTAATTTCTCTATACAAAAATGATATCAATGTTCCAAAAATGTTGGCCACTCAGCACCAAAATTCATTTACTACAAATGGAATGATTTGAACGAAAATGACAATATTTTAAAACTCGGAAAAGGAAAATTTGAGAAGCTCGGAAATTTATTTGACAATATTCCATATAATGAAGCAAACTCTGATGAAACTTTAACTCTGAGCAGTGTAGTTTATGAAGTATCAGAGTTTGAATTTCACTTTACCTACAAGAAAAATTATTTTATTGCTTTATGTATCGATGACTCAACAGATTTACCAATTTACGGTGAAATCAAAAATATTTTCGTTAATGATAATAATTTAATATTTTACTGTAAATTATGGGAGACTGTTTGTTATAAGCTTATATGCAAATGAAATAATTGAAAAAATTGAAGAAAAATATCAAATTATTAGTTTTTCGGATTGGAAATTTCCACTACCGTATGAAAAACATCAATGTTATGATAGATGTAACTACTATATAGTTCCTAAACATTTATTATTGTAAATATTTAATAACTTGTTGTATTTATTATATTAAGTTAATTTATGTTTTACTTGATTTCAGTTTAATTGTAAAATAAACATTAATTTGTTCAATTTTAATTAATATCTAATATTATTTAGTGTTTTATAAATTCTTTACCATAATAATACACCGATACGGAGTTACTGTACACCGCTGTAACACCGATTTAACACCGAATTTTTAACACCGGCGAGAATCATTTTAACACCGGTGTTAATTGACCGGTGTTGCACAGCGGTGTTAAAATGAGTCCATTTTAACACCGCTTTTTTTACAGTGTAGTAATTTTACAACACTGTGACTGTATGTAACATCCTATAAAGATCTGTAGATGGCGTAAAATGTCTTTGATTTTTAATTATTAAAATCTAAGATAATATATAAGAAGGTATTCCAATCGTGCAATGCATGATGGGAAATGTGTCAAGCGGTCACGCCGCCACGAGTGTGTCAGGAGTACTAGCACTTAGTTAAAGTACTTTTATGCTAACTCTTATAATAATAATAATAATAATAATAATAATAATAATAATAATAATAATAATATAATAATATATAATATAATAATAATAATAATAATAATAATAATAATAATGATAATAATAATAATAATAGATAATAATAACAATAATAATAATAATAAAATAATAATAATAATATATAATAATAATAATAATAATAATAATAATAATAATAATAATAATAATAATAATATATAATAATAAATAATAATAATAATAATAATATAATAATAATAATAATAAATAAATAATAATAATAATAATAATAAAATAATAATAATAATAATAATAATAATAATAATAATAAATAATAATAATAATAATAATAATAATAATAATAATAATAATATTAATAATAATAATAATAATATATAATAATAAATAATAATAATAATAAAATAATATATAATATAATAATAATAATAATAATAATATAATAATAATAATATAATAATAATAATAATAATAATGATAATAATATATAATAATAATAATAATGAAAATAATAAAAATACATAATCTGCTTTTGAAATCCATTTTTGTTTTTTTAATATTATTAATTAATTGTAATTAATAGTTTATAAACCTGTCTGCGTCAATTTCTTTTGTAAATTTTTTCAGAAGTTAAACCTGATTTTTCCAAATGCAGCTTATCAGTTACCTCCGTCCAATGTTGTATATGTGCCGGTTTAGCGCACCTCATTTTGATAAACCTGCCAACTATCCAGACAGGATTCGGACCCTGCAAATACTGATTTTTTTTTATAAAATTTTCATTTTTAGTTCTAAAAATATTTTTTTTTTTTCAATTTAAATTAAATATCACTATATTACATTATAATTAATTTTATTTTCTTATTACCTTAATTAATTAATAAATACTAACTATTAATAATCATAAATAAAATTATTTATTTAATAACAGCTGCACAGTTTTGGAATCGATGTTATAAACAATTGTCTGTCGTAAATTTAATTACTTAAAATAAATTTTATATTATAAATACTTATACAATTATAATTCGACGAATCGATTTTGCACTCAAAATAACATTTTTAGTACTCACACAACTGCGTCGATTGCTTTCTTGAACATGGAAATCGAACTACGCGTTAAAAAGTTATAGCTTTTCAAAAATTTCCAAAAAAAATTTTTTATAACATAACTTAAAAATTTTCAGACCAAACGATTTTTTGTCGTTTGAAATATTTCTACTAGTCAAGAAACTGCGTTAAATGACGTTTCGAAAATTGAAATCGGTCAATTTGTTCGTAAGATATCGTTGATGCAAAATTCCCAAAAAAAAATTAAAAAAGATTAATAATATATACCTGAGCTTAATTTAGCGCACTTTGAGTATAGATAGAAGAAAGTTCTACACAGATAAAGAAATGAACTAGACCCGAGAAAATAGTTTTAAAGAATTATCTTATCTTATTTAGACTCAAAAAAAAATTTTTTAACCAAAAAAATTTGCTTAGATCCAATAGATTTTTACTCGATTCAAAATTTCTCTGCCTTGGTTTAAGACACTAAAACTCTTCAAATTATTTTCTTGGTTTTAGTTTTCTTCTCTTGAAGCAATATAATTTTTTTATCTACGTTGGGATGACCTGCAGGGTCAACCGCATTTGGAACTTTTTTCGATATAATTTAATTATTAGAAGATCTTAAAAGATGTTAACTGTCTTTTGAATTCAGTATCATCTATTTTCATCATGGTTTAATTACATTTATTAAAAACATTTTCGATTCTATTGTCATTATAAATTTGTTGACGTTAAATCATGAAGAACCTTATGAAGGCCGCACAAATATCAGTGGAAAAAGTTTATTTATTACTTGTAAATATGTAATAATAGACTTGATAATATTATGTATAATATATATGATGAAGATTTTTAATTATAAAAATGTTTGAAATAAAAATATAAAAAAGTTTAAGAAACTACTAAATATATAAATAATATTAATATACTTATTAATAAAGGGGATTAGAATTGAATAGTCAAAAATATTCAATGATCAATCGTTGATCATTCAACAAAAATATATCGAATAACATGGTCTGGTGTAAAACAAGTAAATTACGCCGTGTTAAAATTTCACCGATAGGAAATTTACACCGACAGAATTTTACACCGTTATTTCACACTACACAGCCGTGTAAAGTACTTCGGGTCCATTTTACACAGAAATTTTGCACGCCTCATAAGCGAAGCGTTGAGGTAGTGCTCTACTCTTGACATATCAAAAAAAGCAATTTTCTCGAAACTGAAATTGATTTTTTTTACTTATATCGCACTTCCAACATAATATGAGTGCACTTATATCAAGTTAAATAATCTGTCAGGCACATAAAATATATTTCAATAACAATTATTTTGTTTAACATAGTAAATAATAACATTAAAAATAAACTTTCCTGGACGTCCGTGTGTCTGTGTTCATGGATCCGTGTATGTGGCAGGGAAATTGGTCGAAAAAATAATCATACTGGAATAATTTTTTTTTTATTATCTAAAGTAACACACTGCGGACTTTCTCAATTAATATGAGCATTCAATTCACTGTCATTGAATTATTATTTTTAAAAAACTAAGATACGACTGTGTATTTATATATTTATAAATATATTTGATTATAGTATTTTTTTTCCTCACCTTAGAATTATGGCGCCACTAAATCATAGCAGAGTTTCCTGTTTTTTATTATTTTGTTTTTGTATTTTATTTTAATCAATTTTATTGTGGAAAATAAAATGATGAGACGTGCACTTTTGGATTTTCCAAACTTTTTTTACTCTGTAGTGAACATATTAATAAAAATTGTTTTTGCGATTATTTGCAGGATTATGCAAGCATTTGCAAAAGAAATACCACATAAGATACGCTCCGGGTTCAGCGGATGACATCGACATACATATACGGCGATGGATCAGCAGTAAATTAGCGGAGAAAAAAGAGAGCCGCGAACTCCACGCCACTCTTAAGACACTATAAATCGTTAATAATTTATAATACTTTCGTTTATATATTTTCATAACTATTAAAAATTCTTTCTTTCATTGTTAAAGGAATTTTATGTTGGATTGCAATATTATTTATTCTCCTAATATTATTTTGCATTTATTAAAGTTTAATAAAACGTAACTAACTAAGTTTATGTGTTCTGTTTGATTAGATTTTCAATTTGATAATTTTGTTTGTATTCAGTAGGTACTATGTGGGTAACCAATATGAAAAAAATCCCGTTAATTATTTAATCATACAAAGTACAGGTTTATTCAGATTATGATTAATATCACTAAACCTAAATATGTATGGAATATTAACATGTATATATAAAGCTATTGAGGAAATTTTAAGTTATTTTAACAATTTATAAGAGTATATTTATAATATGTTGCTTATAAAGAAAGCTTTTATGACAAACGACATCGAATGCTTTTTCTATACTTGAGAGTTACATAGATGTCGATTTATTTATGGTAAATTGAGTTTATATAAAATTTGTGATACGAGCTAACTGGTAAACAGTACTTTTGTTTTTCCTAAAACCGAATCTTTACTCTCTCATGACACTATTATTAGGTTTAAATTTTTTGATGCGGTGTAATATTGTAATCTTAAAAAGTATTCCTAGTAAAGATAGAAGAATGATGATAGAAGGATGAGTTATTAATGTTATGAGAAAAACTTATCTTTCCTAAGTTTTGGGAATGCTCATACGCTTATTTTAAAGGTGAAAAAGCTTTTTTTAGCCCGAGTTTGCTGTATCAAATCACATAAAAAACATAGTGGAACTACTGTGTAACCATGATGAAAACGTTGTAGAACCATTATCGCTCCATTAGAGATTCACGAAAGAACAATTGTGGAACCACTGTGTAACCATAAAGGGAACGGCGTAGAACCATCGTCGATCCATTAAAGATCCACGAAAGAACCATTGTGGAACCACTGTGTAACCATAATGGGAACGTCGTAGAACCATCGTCGATCCATTAGAAATCGATGAAAAAACCCTCACTTAACCTCAATGGAAAAACGATGGTACCATCTTTGGACCATAATGGTAGAATGGCTCAAAACCATAGTGGATCCATTGTGGTTCCACAGTTATTCCAGTGTGGACCCATGGTGGGGCTTTCATAAAATCATCGAGGATCCACTATGATTTTAGGACCGCGAGGGATACAATTACAAAAATGAAAACTATTGCAAATAAAAAGTCAAGTCGTGCAAAAGAAGTTTCAAATAATTACAAAAAAAACATTGACAATTGTTGAATTTAAATGCATTTAAACTTAAAAATTAAAAACCTCTACGGTATCTACTATTTAAAGAAAATATAACAAATATATAGTATCATAAACAATATGATTTGGCTCAGTACTTGCTACATTTTAAGTAGTAATTAACGTTGAACAATTTCACATATTAAAATCATAAAAATGTTTAGATTTCAATTACATTTATAGAAAAAAATAAATCTAGAAAAAAAGATAAATCAATTTGTTATGAACTTATTTGCGAACGGTTTTCGTTGAAGTACGCATATATGCGCTCCGAGAACTGAAGACAACAAGATTTGGATTGTCTGATCGTACCGTGATGTCTTTGGCGAGCACATGCAGTCTCAAGGAAATAAATTTTCCAAGAACTTTATCGCAAATATTGTGACACGTTGGAAAGTTCAACGAATGATTTGCCAGGGCATTTTGAACACTCACAATTAAGACTCGATGGACATCCTGCAGGTGTAATAGTGATTTTCCATAGGTACTAAAAATCTCTTCAGCTATCTTCAAAAGTTGGTACACTGCTTCAGTCGGATGTTTTAAGTTCCCACGATTTATTGCATCCGTCCAAGCCGAGCACGCATTGGACAATGGTACTGAAGAAATAGTTGCTGTTTCACAAGCCTCGCAACCGTTGGCTGATACAAATACCGCCCATCCAGAAAGGTAATAAAGTCCGTACTCCTGGATTGCAGACAGTACACAACTATCTGGCATTTCAATTGCATCGATTGTTTTATCGTCATCAGTAGTACAAAGTTCATCCTTTTTCTGTTTTAAAAATTCCAAATAATAAGGCTCATCATCGTCTTCATAAGATGCAGATGACGGAACTCGTAAACACTGAGCAACAGCGACTAAGCGCATTCGGTACCGCAGTTGACGAGATTTTGGATGAATATCACCACCAGCTCGGATCTGAGAAAATAAGTTTTCCACAGAACTTGAAGTTAGACGTCCCGTAAGAAGGTACTGAAATTTTCCTGATAAAACCAGATCTTCACGTAAATTTAACGCTGTCGTTGTAGTAAGAATTATCCCTCGTTGAATAGGTTTCTATTTGTTATTGGTTGTAAATTGTAGATCATCATTATCATTATTAATATCAGCATCAAAAGGTTTATGAGGCGACGGTGTCAAAATATCAGGGATGACGTTTTTTCTTAATTTATAAAAATTATTTTCGTGATAAAATAATTCTTTACTAAAATGACCCTTTCAAAAATTAAATAAAACAGATTATAATTGAACAGTTCTACGAAAAATTTACCTAAAAATATTTCATGTAATTAAATGGAGAGATTATATTATTAAAATAATATACCTCACACAGCCGAGAATTTTCATTAATAGGTTTCAAAATTTTGCAAGCTGTTACCCACTTATTCCTGATATCAATGTATCTAAGAAACCGCATAACTTTGAAACCTTTCTCGCTGTTGTTGTGACAATTCGGGAAGCTACATCCACCCATAATCTTTAATAAATAATATGTTATTATTAAATAAATACCAATCACTATCAAGATAACACTGAATAAAAATATTAATATCTACTTACTTTTTTTTAGATTGCCTATAAAAAATTTCAACAACCAAACGTCATTACAAACAAATCGATATTTTTAAATAAATGACGATCGCAAACTTTATACTACGTTTATCAATCGAATGAATCAATAACTTCATTTTGCAAGTATACACACTTGTGAACAGAATTATTAATATATACAGATTTCATATTTAATCGTATAATAATATCTGTATTCATTATAATTATAACGATAAACAATATATTGTTTGAAACATTTATAGTAAATAAAAATGAGTAGCGTAGTATTCAATATCCGAACAAAAACAGTTTCACTGTTAAAAATTGCGCCAAGTCTACGTTCATAAAACTCATCTCAATAACATCTGCACTTTGCAAAAAAAAATAAGACTCGTTACAATAATTTTCATTCTATACAAAAAAAAAGTTAAATACAAAAAAGTACCAAGAAACCGTCATAATGTTGAAAAAATTGAAAAAAATTTGTTGAAAATTTAAAAATTAAGAAAAAATTTTTTTATCGTACTTGGTGCGCGTTAGTGAGTACCCCAAATTTTTTCAGGATACATGAACATTCTTTTAATGTTTCAACATTTATAAGTAAGTCAACCTATAAAATGCATAAATGTAATTAATGAAATATTATTTTATGATACGTTTAACAAAAGTTAGGTAAAATCAACATGGCATACGTATTTTATTTGAAATTTTTAAATTCTCCGCACATCATTTATGATTTCAATAAACTGCCCTCTCCTGTTCGGTTATGCAATTTGCTTACAAGTGAATACGCCGGCATACGTTGACTCTGTAGTGGAATCACTGCGAAAATTGAGTTGACTAAATAAAACATATGGCCGACTAAATTGAGAAAATGCGGTGTGATTGCCAATCAAAATATGTTAATTACAGTCTATATACAATCAAAGTCTATATACGTAAAGTTGACGCATGCGCAGTGCAAATATTTAGAATGCATACATACAGCTAATTAAAAATGTTAATTAAACAACAAATAAAAAATTTGAAGTAGGAACAAATGTTAAATATACATGAACAATCAAAAATAGAGGCTTGATGACCCAAATTGCTACCAAAATATTAAAAAATGCGACAGGGGGGCTAACTTAAAGGTACATTATTAATAAATTCTTTTTAAAATAAATAAATGGAGAACGATCAAATGTTGAGAGTGAATAATAAAGAACAAACGAAAAGCTGAAAACGTGATAGAAAAAAAAAATCAAAAATTAAAAGAAAAAAATTTGGGGTTCTAACTTCAGTGAGCTATCCCGTTGAATCTACAGTTTATGTAGAAATAATTCCAGTGCACTCTGGTGGTTGTAGATGCAAGCTGTGAATTAACTTTTTTCAGTGTAGTTGCGTATCTATAGTAAGATTACTACACATTTTTATTTTATCTAGTCTGTGGCGATGACTTTTCTCCATGAAAAAAAAGTCAGGATCGAAATTTCTGGGCTTACGATAGTTTGTGCTGATAATATTTAATAATTTTAAGCGAATTAAATGTTATAATTGATTATAATTAATTAATATAAGTAAAATAGAGTATGACTTACTTTTATGATATATCATTTTGGAAAAAGGAGTACCATATAATTAAATAAAATTTTGCAACCTCGAAATACCATTCTGCTTACAGTAAACATAGTCGGTAGTCTGGCGCTCCGTTTACAACGGAATTTTTGAACGGAACTTGGCGCCAGATTCTACCGAATCTGTGGATAAGAATGTTTAGTAGTTTATACGAAAAATTTTGTATTCATATAAAAATTTTAACATTATTAATTTAAGGTTTGTACTTTTCCCGCGCAAAATTAAAAAAAGTCACAAATAAATGGATTATTGCAGGCAAAGATATTATTATATAAAAGGTCGTATGTTCTTTAATTAAAGAGCTCAAATCCTGATCAAAAAATTAGTTTTTTTTTATTTTATAGTACTAGTAGCATTAAAAAACCTAATATAACTAAGAATCGTTTAATCTTCAGTTTTAATCAATAAACCAGATGATCAATGGGAATTTTAAATTTTTTATATACATAAAGAAATTTTTAACGCTTTTTTTTAATCAAAAAAATTGTTAATTTAGATTAAATACGTCAATGCACAATAATTAAATAATAACAATAATTATTATAGTAATAATAATAATAAATAATAATAATCTTAATATTACTATTATTTGTAACATCAATTTATTATTACCGATATAATTAACTTGGAGATAATCAGTTCTGTATCTCGATTAATCAAAAATGAAAAGATACCATTTTAAAAATCAGCTCCTAAATTATATTTATTATTATTATGATATTGTTGCTAGTAAATAAGACAATGCATCAAACGCATAATTACAATACGAATTATCTAAAAATTATGATTATTTGAAACCCGCTCAATCGAATAACAATGCCACCTACAGGAAATGACCAAAAGATCATAGAATGTACACACTGCTTAATGAGAATTCTCGAGACCCTGAACAGCTGGTATATCCGAAGAAAGTAAAACTCAAACAATGTTTAGCGTATTATCTATTTGGTCTGGTTAATAAATTAAATTAAATTAGAACAATATGTTTAACAACATACACATAGGTTGTTGGATAGTTTAGTTAGTAGTTTACTCTGTAAATTTTTTTGTATTCATAAGAAATTTTTTACATTCTTAATTTAAAGTTTGTACTTTTCCCACGGATATGAAATGTTCATAAAATTATTATAAAAATAAATTAAACTTTTATTTTCCGTAAAGAAACTAGTAGCATCGATAAAATTTCATGAAAATTAGTCGCGTATATCTTTTGGATGAGATTGATAGACTTGAATTATCAATCATAATATTTATATTTTATAAAATCGTAGGAAAAATTTTTTATATTTTTTGTAATTTAGGAAATTGTGAATTTGGATTTAATACCACAATCCTTAATAATTTAATAAAATAATCGTATTGTTCAATATTATGAATGCAATTATTTTTAACATCAATCTATTGTTATCATTATAATAACTATCAGTATTATCTTCATTTTTATTGTTATTATTAGCATGATCATTTTTATTACATATTATTATTATCATAATTATGTTGTTAGTAAATAATACGATTCATCAAACTCATAATGAATATAAGCATTATGTACAGAATATTGTCGTTTTGAATGTCCGCAGTTCGGTCGCAGTATAGCAGTGCCACCTATATCTGTAAAACACTCGACCAGAATTACTTAGGCAATGATCAGCTGACTATTACATAGAAACTAAACCCAAACAATGTGAGCTCTTGTAGATATTGACTCTAGTTAATAAATAATACTTAATTTAAAAAAAATTTAAAAAATTATATGTAAAGTTGATAGATAGTAAATTCTAGAGATTTTATTTAAAAAAAAAATTTCAACATTTTATGTGATTGAAAAAATTTTCAATTCAAATTATGTACTTTTGCCGCGGAAAATTAGTGCACAAACAATTGTAACAATAAAATCACGTTAAACTTTATTTCTCGTAGAGTAACTAATAAGCATTAATAAAATTCCATCAAGTATATCCTTTGGTTTAGATTGATAGACAAATTATCAATCATAATATTTATATTTTATAAAATCGTAAAATAAATTTCCATGGTTTTTGTAATATTGATGATTGTTACTATTTTTTTATTTTCGATTTCGAACTTTCTAACTACAGTTTGTGTTAGAGTAACATTGACGAGCCCTAGTGAGCATCGACGCAAGCTCATAACTTTTTTTTTTAACTGTAGTCTCCCATCTAGTAGGAG